>OY720190.1:3022500-3607500 GCA_963082885.1 Parascotia fuliginaria | reverse complement strand
TTTAAACAAATAGGACATGGCTAACGAGAAGCGGTCCAAGTGGCCAGGTTGGCCAAAATTTAAGGAGTATACATAGTATACACAAAAATAACAAGCAGATAGAACAATTTTTGTTGTGATACCTAACGAAGCTGTTTCTTGTAGTTCGACCGCGCACTCCGATCAATATTGCACCACAGGCACTTTTGTACCAGTAGTCCTACTGTTAGGACCAAACAATGAGTAAGTAATTTCAATATCATCATCATAGGTATCAGTCAGTGTGACTGCTGTGTAGCGAGTCGCTGGTAAGTAACAGTTACTTGCGAACGTTGGAATAACCACGGGATTAGATTACGCTACCGTAAGTGAATCAAAAATGTCATTTTAGCATGCTAACCTCTTTGTGGTTGAGAGTATACCTCCAGGTGACATCTTGCAGGTCATCCCGCGACACGGCGATGACGTAGGACAGTTTCTTGCCCCAGCCGTGTTCGTACATGAGAGGCGTGTTCAACTTAGCCTCGCACGGGTCTGCGTGCAACCACGTTTTTGAATCGTAGTCGTATATCTACGGACAACAAGACAAACATAAATAATATACAGAGGCAGTGAACTTTACAAGAGACAACAATATACATGGTACGTACCTCGCACCGGACGTGGTCGGTGGTGTCGTAGACGTAGCGCGTCTCGTAGCCGAGCGCGCGGCACAGTAGCGCGAAGCAGTTGGCGAACTGTCTGTAGCGTCACGCAATAGTACATGGTACGTACCTCGCACCAGACGTGGTCGGTGGTGTCGTAGACGTAGCGCGTCTCGTAGCCGAGCGCGCGGCACAGTAGCGCGAAGCAGTTGGCGAACTGTCTGTAGCGTCACGCAATAGTACATGGTACGTACCTCGCACCAGACGTGGTCGGTGGTGTCGTAGACGTAGCGCGTCTCGTAGCCGAGCGCGCGGCACAGTAGCGCGAAGCAGTTGGCGAACTGTCTGTAGCGTCACGCAATAGTACATGGTACGTACCTCGCACCAGACGTGGTCGGTGGTGTCGTAGACGTAGCGCGTCTCGTAGCCGAGCGCGCGGCACAGTAGCGCGAAGCAGTTGGCGAACTGTCTGTAGCGTCACGCAATAGTACATGGTACGTACCTCGCATCAGACGTGGTCGGTGGTGTCGTAGACGTAGCGCGTCTCGTAGCCGAGCGCGCGGCACAGTAGCGCGAAGCAGTTGGCGAACTGTCTGTAGCGTCACGCAATAGTACATGGTACGTACCTCGCACCAGACGTGGTCGGTGGTGTCGTAGACGTAGCGCGTCTCGTAGCCGAGCGCGCGGCACAGTAGCGCGAAGCAGTTGGCGAACTGTCTGTAGCGTCACGCAATAGTACATGGTACGTACCTCGCACCAGACGTGGTCGGTGGTGTCGTAGACGTAGCGCGTCTCGTAGCCGAGCGCGCGGCACAGTAGCGCGAAGCAGTTGGCGAACTGTCTGTAGCGTCACGCAATAGTACATGGTACGTACCTCGCACCAGACGTGGTCGGTGGTGTCGTAGACGTAGCGCGTCTCGTAGCCGAGCGCGCGGCACAGTAGCGCGAAGCAGTTGGCGAACTGTCTGTAGCGTCACGCAATAGTACATGGTACGTACCTCGCACCAGACGTGGTCGGTGGTGTCGTAGACGTAGCGCGTCTCGTAGCCGAGCGCGCGGCACAGTAGCGCGAAGCAGTTGGCGAACTGTCTGTAGCGTCACGCAATAGTACATGGTACGTACCTCGCACCAGACGTGGTCGGTGGTGTCGTAGACGTAGCGCGTCTCGTAGCCGAGCGCGCGGCACAGTAGCGCGAAGCAGTTGGCGAACTGTCTGTAGCGTCACGCAATAGTTCATGGTACGTACCTCGCACCAGACGTGGTCGGTGGTGTCGTAGACGTAGCGCGTCTCGTAGCCGAGCGCGCGGCACAGTAGCGCGAAGCAGTTGGCGAACTGTCTGTAGCGTCACGCAATAGTACATGGTACGTACCTCGCACCAGACGTGGTCGGTGGTGTCGTAGACGTAGCGCGTCTCGTAGCCGAGCGCGCGGCACAGTAGCGCGAAGCAGTTGGCGAACTGTCTGTAGCGTCACGCAATAGTACATGGTACGTACCTCGCACCAGACGTGGTCGGTGGTGTCGTAGACGTAGCGCGTCTCGTAGCCGAGCGCGCGGCACAGTAGCGCGAAGCAGTTGGCGAACTGTCTGTAGCGTCACGCAATAGTACATGGTACGTACCTCGCACCAGACGTGGTCGGTGGTGTCGTAGACGTAGCGCGTCTCGTAGCCGAGCGCGCGGCACAGTAGCGCGAAGCAGTTGGCGAACTGTCTGTAGCGTCACGCAATAGTACATGGTACGTACCTCGCACCAGACGTGGTCGGTGGTGTCGTAGACGTAGCGCGTCTCGTAGCCGAGCGCGCGGCACAGTAGCGCGAAGCAGTTGGCGAACTGTCTGTAGCGTCACGCAATAGTACATGGTACGTACCTCGCACCAGACGTGGTCGGTGGTGTCGTAGACGTAGCGCGTCTCGTAGCCGAGCGCGCGGCACAGTAGCGCGAAGCAGTTGGCGAACTGTCTGTAGCGTCACGCAATAGTACATGGTACGTACCTCGCACCAGACGTGGTCGGTGGTGTCGTAGACGTAGCGCGTCTCGTAGCCGAGCGCGCGGCACAGTAGCGCGAAGCAGTTGGCGAACTGTCTGTAGCGTCACGCAATAGTACATGGTACGTACCTCGCACCAGACGTGGTCGGTGGTGTCGTAGACGTAGCGCGTCTCGTAGCCGAGCGCGCGGCACAGTAGCGCGAAGCAGTTGGCGAACTGTCTGTAGCGTCACGCAATAGTACATGGTACGTACCTCGCACCAGACGTGGTCGGTGGTGTCGTAGACGTAGCGCGTCTCGTAGCCGAGCGCGCGGCACAGTAGCGCGAAGCAGTTGGCGAACTGTCTGTAGCGTCACGCAATAGTACATGGTACGTACCTCGCACCAGACGTGGTCGGTGGTGTCGTAGACGTAGCGCGTCTCGTAGCCGAGCGCGCGGCACAGTAGCGCGAAGCAGTTGGCCCACTCCCCGCAACGGCCGCGGCGCGTACCCAGCAGTGAGCGCACGCGTGAGTGTCGCGGGAACAGCGCGCCACCGTTGCACGACTTGCAATCGTACACCTGACGGGAATATTAACTCTCATCACTATACGATAAAAACAGAAATAATAATGCCGCATGTGCGTTTGCGTCGTGTATGCGTTCGAGGAACTCGTATTTCATGTGGGGTCAGTTAAGGGAAAGAGAATGGAATAATTCGAGACAATACTCACTTCCACCCTGCATCTTTCTCCTTCAACAGTAACTATTTCAGTTCTATTCAAGGTTGTTGGTCCGTCACAATCCTCGCAGGGCGGCTTATCCACCCATGTGAAGAACTTGTATTTGAACCAGTTCAGCAGTTCCATTAACATCGCCACGTCAAAAGATAGATCTGGATCTGTTATCTCACCTGTGGTCAGAAATAGCATAAATTAAAGACTGACTGTGCTTTGGTCACTTATTATCAATGTTACAAGCTTGTTTGACACTTGTGATGTATGAAAAATTTCAAATTTTGCACCAGTTTTGATTTTTTTCTGTTGCTTTCTGACCCTTTCCATGGCAAGAAGTTGCAATTTTACTAGAGGGATCTGTTCCTTCGCCAGCTCCTGTAGGTCCTCATCTTCGTAATCTAACACCAGGTTAAATAAATCCTCGATTTTCAACAGCAATGAGTTTGTAGTTGTCTGTAAGAAAAGAAAAATATATTATTTTCAAAATTTACCTATTATTAAAAACATATACTCAATTCATACAACTATACATGCTATAAAAGGCAGTCACTGGAAAGCATCTGTCGTTTTAAAATTGCTAATCTCGAGAACTCTTGAAAGCAATCAATTGCACAATATAATAGTAAAAATAAATAGATGTGATAGATTTCACTATTATACTGTGCGCTTCTCGATGAAAGATGATGTGTGCGTGTGTGTGTGTGTGTGTGTGTGTGTGTGTGTGTGTGTGTGTGTGTGTGTGTGCGCGCGCGTGCGTGCGTGCGTGCGTGCGTGCGTGCGTGCGTGCGTGCGTGCGTGCGTGCGTGCGTGCGTGCGTGCGTGCGTGCGTGCGTGCGTGCGTGCGTGCTTGCAGGCATGCGTGCTTGCAGGCATGCGTGCGTGCGTGTGTGTATATTCGCGCGCGTGTCTAAACATGGAAATAGCCTACTTTTATTCCGAAAATCGGTCTGGTTACCAAGGGAGACAAAACACATTTTAGGCGCAGTTAGTATATCATAAAGCATAAAAAAAGCATACAATACCAGTATTTTTGAAGGGCCTAGCTTCGGCTTTGGAGGTATCTCAGGCTTGACACTTATTTGAGTGAGTCTTATACCACAACAATAGCCAATCTTCTTTTCAATAGCGGCTTGAGCCCTCTTCAAGTTATCTAAAGGTTTGGTTTTAGAATAAACATATTTGCTGTCTTTCTGCAATAAAAAAATATACTATATTAATAAAAAACATGTATTTGTGTACAGATTAAGATATAAAAAAGTTTGAAATTGCAAATTCATCTTGAGCAAGAGTGGTGTGGTGATCAATATGCATGTTTCATGTATGTTGGAAAAGTTGGCTTCCATACACTGGTATATATTATATTTAATACTAGCTGACCCGGCAAACTTTGTTCCGCCTAACAGTCGATCAACATTACTTTATTTTTCTAAAATAATAGAATTTTTCTAAAATAAACATATCCTAAGTTACTCCTTATTACATCAGCTACCTGCCAATAAAAGTACCGTCAAAATCGGTCCAGCCATTTCAGACATTAGCCGGAACAAGCAGACAGAAAGACAAAAATTGAAAAAAATGTTATTTTGGTGTATGTACCGTATATATATTCATATACATGTAGTAAAAAATGGTTATTTCAATATTACAAACAGACACTCCAATTTTATTATATGTATAGTTTTATTTATGTGATTTAAATTAGAACTGTGATATGATTTAGTGTAAATGTAATTCATGTACCAAATATACTAATATACTATGTTTCTCAGCCAACTTCTAAACAAATCTCAATATTATTCAACGTCTTCAGAATATTATACTCAGAACAATCTCAAATGCTCCATGGTTTCCTGGAAGTCCAATTGGTACATGGCAACAACAAAACACGTCTGAGGCGGGATGGAAGACACACTCAACAAAACCTACCACACTCGACCCATTTCCTCATAGTTGTTTTGCAACTAATTGCAGATCATGATAAGAACAAAAAAAAGAACTTCTAAACCACAAAATAGATTTTAACATGGATTGCACCATTTGGATTTGAATAATTCTTTTTGCGTATAATTGCCCAGTTCTTGATGAAAGTTATAGGCTATGTAAAATCACTCTACTGGCGACGGGAGCAGAGCAGTAACCAAAGACGCGGGTGAAACCACGCTGCCTGAAGTTACTTATTTAATAAAATATTTTTCCACACTTACCAATTGAAATCCAATGTATTTTAAGTAATCCCTAAAAGCTTCAAGTTCAAACATATCTTGTAGAACTTCACTTTTTATCGCTCTCGACTCGTAGTCGCTAGGATTTTCTAAAATATGACTCGTATACCACAAAAGTTCAAATAATATTTCATTGAACTTATCTTCGTCGTTCACACTTTGTTCTATAACGGCAAGTCTCGCCATATCTTCCATTTTGGCTGACTTTTAATATTACTTTACAGTTTTTACAACGGCGAAAAATATTAAAAATCAATAAATTCAAGAAGTAAACAATGTAGGTTAGCACTTGTCAATTTTTGATTTGTCATTTTCGTTCGGAAACGTTAACAATAATATATCTCAGTCTATAAAAATGTAAATGTAAAATGTACCAGGTATTCAGGTAGTAGGTAGGATACCAAACGTGCGACCACTATTATTATTATTTTTATCATTTTTCAATAGAATTAGGCTATTTTAGCGTCAATAAAACCATTTTGTATCCATCAAACCTCATAATAATAAATTGAGATTTTAAACGGCTGCCGTTTTTGAACGGGCAGAGATAATATGACGCAAGTGTAGAAAATAATGTGGAGTATAAAATAATTACAAAAAACTAAATTTTTCCATACAAAAAATACAACAATTTTTTCTCGAAAATGGCCATTTTAAAAAAAAGTTATTATATTATTAGTTAGGTCTTTGAATGAATATTGTTACGACGTTTACCTACTCATGTACGACGAATACCTACTCTCTAGAACATTCGCAAGTACCTAACTACACTTATACGATGAATACCTACACTAGAACGTTCGCAAGTACCTACCTACACGTATACGACAAATACCTACGCTAGAACGTTCGCATGTACCTACCTACACGTATAACAATAGATCATCGGCGGTAGGCATATCTACGCGTCGTAGCTAAGTACCTACACTCATTGTTCTGTTTTCGAGAATTGTCGGCATCTTTGTAGTAATAACTGGAAGGTTCTAGAAATCTATTGAAGGACTATAAAAAGGATTCGAACCGTTCGAATCCTTTTTATTATATTTTTACGTTCGAATCGAACGTCGGCACTTTGTTCAGTTGTGAATACAGCGATCTCGAGCGAACATCTAAGTAATACAGAAGTTTACGAAGAGCGATATACGAAGCGTGATAGTGCAGTATAAGTGTTTATTGCTTTATTTTGTTACTGTTAGAGTATTGTGCGAGTCTTGAATAAAGTCATCATCGCGTAACTGGCATTTTGCATCGAACCCCATCCTGACACGTAACAATATAAAGAGATTTATATTAATTCAAAGACCTTAATTTAAAAAAAACCTGTGGCACTCGGGGTCTGCCGCGGTAAAGCTATTGCATAGCATTTTTTATTAACTAATGCAATTATAATTATTTATTTATTTTTTATTTATGCAGTATTTTATTTCTTTGATATTAATTCAAGTATTTTCTTTGATATTAATTCAAGTTACACTTTTTTAACGTGGTTTTTTTTTCTTTTATTGAATAAATAAGAGGTTAATATCGATTAACATATTTTATTAACTTACAAGACATGTAGGTTATTCAGGATTTTTTATCATCCTACATTATCCACATCCTAAGTATTTTTACTCCGAAAAAGAATAAAACTGGAATATTACATTACATTGATGCATTATTACACGTTATTAAAATCTTAGTTTCATTTCTATAGTTCTACCAGATAAAATTTATCGCAAATGTGACAAAAAATTTGCTTTGTTTGTTTATCCTGAGAAATAAATTTTTCATACACGTTAAGCGAACGCTCGGCCGAGCTACATGGTAGGCGGAGTGGGGGGTGTTAGGTTTCATTTTCGTTAATCGTTACGGAATTTCTTGATTTGGTCGCCGCGCTGAAAGCCCGCGATAAAAGCTATGCAATAGCTTAAAAAATCAATCCGGCGTTCGGACTTCGATCTCTGTCCCTGATTTTTTAAAACGGGACCAGTGTGCGGCGCGTCCCATCTGTGTAATGTATTTAAAAATATCAACATTGCACCCATAGATTATACACTTTTAGACTGATTGCACCTGTGCGTTTTACACTCAGAACAAGTACTAAAGCATAGAAAG
Source organism: Parascotia fuliginaria (assembly GCA_963082885.1). Classification (NCBI taxonomy): domain Eukaryota; kingdom Metazoa; phylum Arthropoda; class Insecta; order Lepidoptera; family Erebidae; genus Parascotia; species Parascotia fuliginaria. The sequence goes on along the minus strand of OY720190.1, from coordinate 3,599,858 downwards.
AGTGTTAATCGCCCTCCTATTTTTTTAAATGAGCCGGATACATTAAAAAGAAAGCGACAAATAATTTTGCTAAGCCTGTTTTGTGAAATAATGTATGTTATTTATTCATTACAAAGTGCTATTGTAAAGTAAAATTAAGCCCATTGGATAAGCAATGTCCTGCGTTATTGTACGTTGTAAATTACATTCTTCTCGCAAAGAAAATCAAGCTAAAATCGTCAACTTCCATCGGTAAGTAGATAACAAACCAATAATATACACTAAAAACCTTTAAGGTGCAAAATACCTAAGTGATTTATACTTTACTATACTGCAATCATAATATAATCGTCTGTTTGCCATTCGATTCAGTAATTTTGAAGTATTTTACATTTTTACTAATTTGCGTAGTCATGTTCAATAGTGTTGTGACTTGTGCTGCATATTTTCTCGATGACAAAAATATTACTATAATTTGTAGTTAACGATTTTGTGTTAACTATCTTTGTACCTTTCATAGTGTTTCTTACATTGTGTTCTTTTGCAGGTTTCCGAAAGATCAGTCCGGAAGATCCATGAAGCAAATTAAGAGACAATTATTTTCTAGATGACTACAGAAATTTATTGATATAATTAATCGTGAAAAAATTCTAAAAGTAGCAATTCATAACATAAGAAAAAATATTTCTGCTTATGCACAAATAATCAGGACTTTCTTAAACAAAACTGTAATTTTAAGGGGCAGTAATAATGTGTTTTAATATTAGTGGAAATATAATCATACATTTGTGACATAAATCATACAGCTGTGTTTTATTTTTACCTTGGGGTATCTGTTTTGATGCTAAACTAAGAAAGTCAGAAAAGAACAGAGGGCCGATACTGGTATTTTGGCGATCCACACACTGCCCCGCACTACGCTGCGGGTGCGTGGCGAAGCGGCGACGGTGCCATGCGTGCAGATGCGAGAGTGCTGGTCTGCATCATCAATCACGCACGTTACTGCAGAACTCGGTGTCCATACCATCTGGCCCCGAACCCACGCGCGTGACTACGTGTTTCTCTGCATTTAAGCGTGTGATCAGTAACACAGCGCTTAAATGCGTTTTCAGTGTGTTGCACCACGCGTGATTTATATACAAAGATAAATACTTACACACAATACTACCGCACTACGCTCCGTGATGCGATACAGTGTGTGGATCAATCATGTATATTTCAATTTTCAATTTATTTAATTTATTTATATACAATAATTTTCATTGTGTTTGAACTTACAGCATGAATATGAATATTTATGTATTTATTTATTTAAGCTTCTTACACACAGAATGTATAACGGCGGACTTAATGGCAACGACATTCTCTACCAGTCAACCGGGTAATGCAGAGTTGAACCACAGTAGGTGCATGATAGCAGATAGTAAATGTAATAAAATTGTTAATACTAATATTGAATATTTTACTAAATAAGACCATAACAATACACATATGTATGTATAAATTTAATGATAAACATACATAAAAATCATACATATAGTACTACATTATTACACATAAATGTATATGTATATATATAAAAAACAATAAATGTAAACTATAGGGTTGATTTTGCCAATTTATCCATGAGAAGTGTCCGAACCTTTACCTTGAACGTGCTTCGGTTAGTTGCCATCCTTATTTCCAGAGGGAGGGCATTCCAGAGTAATATAGATTGGACAGGAAAAGAGGAGTGGATGAAACCGGATTTATGAGAAGGACAGGCAAGGAGGAGATTGTTGGAGGAGCGAAGAGGTCTTTCGTGTAAAGAGCAGAGGTATTTAAATTGGGAGGTCAAATATGTGGGAGCATTAGGATTAGCAAGGATGGAATAAAGTGTAGAGAGTGCGCGCAGACTACGACGCTGACGAATGGGAAGCCAGTTCAATTGGGATCTAAGTAGACACATGGTCATACTTGCGAAGACAAAAAACGAATCGAATGCAGTTATTGAGAAGACGGCCCAATTTGTTGAGAAGATCTGCATTCAGGTCAAAATAACACACGTCACCATAGTCAATCAAAGGAAAGACTAAAGTCTGCACAAGCATTGCCTTAGTCTCACAAGGTAGAAAAATCTTTAGCCTATACAGAGTACGCAGGGTACCGGTGACTTTCTGGCCGACTTGCGTAACTTGAGCTCTCCAATTCAATGTAGTAGAATATATTAAATAAACTTTAAAATTATATAAACTATAATTAATTAATAAACTTTAATAAAATTAATTATATAAACTTCAAAATCATTTTACTTTGAAAGTACTCCTGGCGCCGCGCCGCTGCCGGCCTATGCCATTCCGGTGAGGTGTAAAACGGCCTTTTGTTTCTTGTAGTTCGTTTACGAGAGCTTTTATGCAACCAGACCTCATTTGTTATTAGCATGTCTGTTAATTTACCATAGCCCATAGACAGATTTCATCTATCGATATCCATAAACTGTCAGAAGGTATCTTAACACTATTAAACTTCTATTTGTCTCTGAGTGTGTACGCTTTAATCTCATAATAGTACTTCTATGCTTTAGTACTTGTTCTGAGGTTATATAGATATTTTATATACTGTCTGTAAATAATGTATATGTATTATATTTCAGTTATCTAGTACCCATAACACAAGCTCTGCTTAGCTTGGGACTAGATGACGGTGTGTGATAGTGTCCACATATTATTATTATTATTATTATTATTAATGTACTCTGTGGTTATTAAGCTCACAGACTAGAGAACAAGTTATTAAACTAATAAATTTAGTTAGTAAATTTAAACCCCAAGGACGTTCTATTGTAGGTATCTACAACGCGACGTTCGTAAAAAGTATGATTGATTTGTAAACGAGTGGTAAACTTTTAGTTGCCATGGCAATGATAGAGTCGTAACACAAACATAAACTGAACAAACTTCCATACGTACTTACTATAACACCAAGAAATGAAAAATCACATCGTTTCCTCAGATGATGGTAAATTATTTTATTTTGAAAAATATACCTACTTATAGGTACTTAAGTATCTAATTGTAACATTGTAAAGCGAATGTAGCACCTAGCACCCGCTCACCTACCGATATTTTAAGTAGGTAGGTAAGTACCTACATAAAGTTGCTTGTAGGTATTTAAGTACTTACTTATTTTTTCAGGATTCAGCTCTGGTTCTCTCAACTGGTTGCTGCACGCCCGTTACGTTCGTGGTGAACATGCCTCGTGTATCGATCTTGCTGACCAGTTGCAAATACAGAACGACAACAAACATAGATATGCACATTACGTAAAGGTACCTATTTACCTATGTATTATTGACGGTAGTAGATCCACGCTGGTTTCAGCATGAATGGGCCGGATCCTCCGGGGAAGTACTACCCTCTCATAGAAGATCGACTTGAGAGTAGTAGTATAATATACGACCACCTCTGAAGTAGGTAGGGAGGTACCCTATGATGACTTAACAAAAAAGTAATCATCAAAATTTTTAATTGCACATTCGTCCTTTTGTTGAAGTCGGTTAACTAAACTTTATCTACTCTGGCAGTATCGTACCTACCTTCTTATGTTCATAATTTTTTGGTTCAGGGATCAGTGCTTGCTGACGCGGGCAGAATGCAGGAGGCTCTAGAGAAATATCATAGTTGTATCAGGCTACAACCACAGGACCCCGAGCCTTTAAAACAAGTCGCCAAATGTCTGTACGTAAAATTTTATAGATTTGCCACATTTACTATTTAAAGATACCTATGTAAAATACCTACCGAAACACTGAACATAGATGATGAGGTTTGTAGACCTAACAGCCCTAACATGAACCTTTTTGCTACGTTTGCATTTTCAGGTCTCGTCAAGGACGTTACCAGCTATCTTATGAAGCTTATTTAGAGGCTGACAAGTTGACTAAACATCCAGATCCCGACATTTACAGTGCTTTGGGTAAGTTGTTAAAAATAAAATTTAATAATTCAGGTTAAAACAACAGTTGGAATGATTTTTTTTAAGTTAATTTGTGGAGTCCATCTTTTGTTTTCACGGAAGATGGTTGTCATTTAAGTTCGTCCACATTTTTCTATTTTTTATCATTGTAATATACCATTAATATCATCAACAAGAATATTATTCTAAACTTGACGCTGGCAGAAATAGCTGACACAATCGTCGGCTCTGTTGCCAAAAAAAAGGAGAAGAAGAAGAACAGTTGGAATATCTACACGTGAAAATATAAAATTCCCATGCACGCACCAATTTACTCAAGGCTAGGTTAATAGATCTCTTCTAATTCGAATCTTCATCCATTATTGCCAGTCTTATCCAAGTTCTACCCGCGGCGTTTTTATGATTTTTACACAAAGTATTGCAATAACACTAAATGTGTGGTACTTTACCGAACACTCCTTTAGTTTGCTATGATGATATTGAATGATACGAGGAGATAGTTTAGAGAGTTTGTTTATTACTTTAAAGTTCTAATGCTAAGTACAAATTGACAGAAAATGATATAATATGATAAAAAGATAGTGAGTACACGCGACGCGGTTGGTGACCGGTAGTGAACTGATTTATTTTATATATAAATGTAATGAATTACAAAGCGTTGTGGCGAAAATGCTGACAAGATATATAATGTAATTTCGCAATGTATGGTTGCACCGTACATGCTCCCAGGACAGATGAGATAAATGTGGATGATAGTAATGATTACATCAATAAAAAACATACAATACAAAAAACCAATCGTGAATGGTTATCATTTAAATAAAATATGATTAAAATAAAATTATTGTCCCTGATTGTCCATATGAAACACTGATCTAAATATTGGTGAAGTACCCGAGTCCCTTTTAAAGTTACTTTTAGTAGGAATTTCTTCACCATTACCGTTACTAAGGTCTATACGTGAACAATGTACACTTTTAGAACACTTGGCACACGTACACTCATTATTGCACTGCATTGGAACACTAACACTGATGGCGCTGGTTGCGGGTTGCAACATCGCAGGTTCCTCCGCACTCAACGCGGCGGGAGCCTCGCTCGACTGACGCGTCCATCCGAAGCGACAGCGCAGTCGTCGCCATGCTACTGCTACTCCAAGCAATACCACAATGCAGAAAATACTATAGATCGTTACGTAGTGATGAATATCATGCAACCTCACGTCTTCTATTATTGGAGTACTCTGCTTGATTACATCCAATTGGTTCCTGATATTTGACAGCTCTTGTTGTCGTAATTTCATGTCGCTGATATTGATAATTGATTGAGGTGTTGGTGTCAAGTTGACTATGTTGTTGATAGGTGCCATCTCAAATGTTTGTATTTCTGGTAGGACATCAGTTCTGCTGGATCCTTGTTGGTGACTGTAAATACTAAAGTTTTCTGAGTTGATAATGCATCCTTGACCTACATTAAACAGGCCTGCATGTGACATTTGTAGTACGGTAACTTGATCAGGGTACAATAAACGTAGTCGGCATATTTCACAACAAGAATAAAAATATTGATTTATTTTATTTGTTTCTGTAAATTTATTTATACACGGCTCGGTAATTGTTCCGGCTCGAAGGACCAAAAAGATGTGTGGTAGGTACTTTACCGAACACTCCTTTAGTTTGCTATGATGATATTGATTGATACGAGGAGATAGTTTAGAGAGTTTGTTTATTACTTTAAAGTTCTAATGCTAAGTACAAATTGATAGAAAATGATAATATGATAAAATGATAGTGAGTACACGCGACGCGGTTGGTGACCGGTAGTGAACTGATTTATATATAAACTAGCTGACCCGGCAAACTTTATACCGCCTAAAAACTTATTAGCGTTTTTAAGTATTTTTCTTGCATTTTTCATTTTATCAGAATAAGGTCGATCCAGCCATTCTAGGATTTTAGCGAGACAAACGAGAGCAATGTATATGTACATACAAGAAGATAACAAACCTTTAATCAGATTGGTATCCGTTAACTTATAAAAAAACTGAGTTAAGTACTTGTCATAGCTAAGTCGTGTATCATAACATAAAGGGCACCCCGTAACAGGTAAATTATGGAAAGCTTGTCATGACTTTCTCTGTTATTGAGTTTAATATAATAAAAATATATCCCGGTATTTGTCACTTTTAAATTTTCAAACACAAACTCAAAGCATTTATTTCATTTTGATCATAAGGTATGATGCTTATGAAAAGTCAAAATTACATGAAGTCAGCTAATTAACCTACAGCCAGTTCGCTGACGAGGTAGAGCTCTGTGAGAAGTCTTTTTAGTCGCCAGATAATTACAGTTTTTTGTATGAGTACAATTTTAACACTCAACACAACCAATGAACCATACAAAGTAATTATTACAAATCAACCAATTAATATATTTACCAAGATAAAAAAAAAAGAGAGGATTTCTATTATTTAGTTTCATCTAGTATTGTTATTTGACTCCGTAGTTTAATTAAAATTGTAAATGCATATCCTGGTCATATTGAACGACTAGGTAATATAGGATTAAGTATTAAATGTATGTCATGCAAGATTGACCAGTCATCCCAAGTAGCACCCGTTCACGAGCATGACGCACAGACCAGACATCATTTTTATTTTTGTCTTTCATATGAACCTTCTGACAATAACCAACACAACAAAAAAAGAATTAACGAAAATGCTCCCGTCATTCACGCGTGATGCCGTGACCAAGGAAAATAGGGCTTCATTTTTATATTAGACTAGCGGACCCAACCAGACGTTGTCTAGTCATAACTATGGACTTTGATTTGGATTTATAAATAAAAAATATATTTTAGAAACAAAGTAAAGAAATAATTTAATATAGTGGATATGTGACAATTTCTTTTATAAGAACTTTCTCCTGACTATAACAAACGCAACAAAAAAATAATTAACAATATCGGTCCAGCCGTTCACGCGTGATGTCGTGACCAAGGGAAATAGGGATTCATTTTTATATATACAGATGACTAACGGCCCGCTCCGGCTTCGCACGGGTGGACATTTTTTTAAACACTTTGGGATAAATAAAGACACTTTTGTATGGGAATAAAGAAGAGATTTTTTTAGGCAATTTTTAAATTTTCTCTCCGTAAGAACCATCCTCATTCTTCAAGGGATTTTATAAAAAAAAATTAGCGAAATCGGTTCAGCTGCTCTCGAGATTTGCGCTTAGCAACACATTCAGCGATTCATTTTTATATTATAGATGTAATGAATTACAAAGCGTTGTGGCGAAAATGCTGACAAGATATATAATGTAATTTACATTTACATATTCTAAGGCTTTTGAAGTCTTTGCCTGCATCTTTCTGATTTTTATCTCTGTTTTTACTGAACTACTTATTATATCAGCTAAAAGAATTCCATTACCAGACATGGAGATGGAGGCCTCTCCACAATATCACGTTTACCGGTCGTTGCCACCCTCACCCTTAGGTATCAGGTCGTCGATTCACCTTGTAAGGGTTTGCCAACGCTGCGTCATAATTGTAAACTACTACTTAATGAAGTGAAGGTAGAATATCTTGGCCACATAAAGAATGAAAGGTGTTGTTTGTTTTAGCGGAATGCTCTTGGAACCTTGGCGACGTAACCCGCGGCGTCGAATGGGCACGCTCCGCAGTCCAAGCCGGAGGCGGCGAAAGGGCAGCATCGCTTCTGGCCAGACTTCTGCTGGCCTGCGATGACATGCAAGGAGCGCTTAATGCTTATGACGAAGCCCTAACGTTAGTATAATCATCGCTAATGAGGGCGTTTAGGCAAATTTTCGCCACCAGTTGGCGCCACTTCAACTGTCACGTGGGGCAAATTGGATTCTTTTAAAAAGCGCTTGTCAGTTAGACCTGATGCATCGATGCTGCCACCTCGTGGGCGCCATTTTAGAAAACCTCTTTTCAGCAAATTTTGTTTTGTCCTTAAGCACGTGAATTATCCATTTTGTAAATTAAACATTTAATATTTCCGAAATTAACACTAAAAATATTTGTATTGATAGCGCTGTCAAAATGGATGACCTTTTACCAAGATGGCGTCAACTGGTGGCGAAAATTTTCCTAAACACCCTCATTACTCCAATTTTTATATAATGTTCAATCAAGCATTATGGTGATGGGTTAGCGCACACTACTAGAGAAAGAATATGTTCTTTCACCGCAAAAGACAAGGCAAATAAAAAAAGAAAAAGATGGAATTAAAAGGATATTAGATCCATATCGTTTTCTACACTGGAAAGAAACAAATAAAGTTCCGATACTCAATGTAATGTTAAAATTAGCAAGGATCGAAGTACTACTGTAATATTTTAGTAATCTTTTGTGCATCTTATTTCTGTAGCACACATGCGTGCGGTGCTGATACTCTAGCCGCGGCCGGTGCTCTACGACTTCGGTCTGGTGACCCTCGACGTGCTTTCCAGCTGTTAGGAGCGGCCCTGGCGCAGCAGCCGACCCAGCACGCGGCCGCGCTCGCGTTAGCAGCCATGATGCTCCAGCATAGAGACCTGGACGCTGCGCTCGCACGACTCAAAGCGGCCCTCACTGCCCACCCCACCTGCGTAGCCGCTCACACCAACCTCGGTATGGCGCTGTTGGCAAAGAAGAAGTATATAGCTGTAAGTATATACAAAACTAGCTTTCCGGTGCGCGGTTTCACCCGCGTTTTTGCTTTCGGCTCTGCTCCCGTCGCCAGTGGCGTCCTATACCCTTTCTTGAGAACTGGGCTATCATACGCAAAATTTTTCAAATCCAAATGGTAGTTAACCATAATGATTACAGTTATTTTACTATGAAAATAACGCAATATAAGTTTTAAATGTATTATTTGCATATAAATAGAACTTTAACTGCAATGATTTCTTACTTTTTATACAGCTTTCACCTAATACTAGCATTAGAGAAAAACATATTCTTAAAATATAGCCCCGATTAAATTGCGACGTTGCCACTCATGACACGAAAACGCTCATAAACCGTACCTGGTCCTGCTTATAAATGTATTCGGTCGTAAAAAAAATATTTATTGCTGACAGTGGTAAGTGGTAACTGTCGTTCATGGATGACTCAAAGTCCCTAACATTGCTCCTGCAATGTCAGGGAACTCTGTCGAAGTCGCTGCTTACTGTGAGGGTAGTGAGGTAGGAGAAATTGGTAAATTAGTTAACTACAATAAAAAGGAGACACATATGACATTAAAATTTGTTGTAGTCGTTGTAGGTATATAATCATAATGTCAATCACTTTAGGGTTGAACCACATCTGGTAGCATGGAACCGCACTTTCCTATGTTCTATCCTTTTCTGTCACTGAGATTGCATGCAGCATGCTGTCGCGTTTCGTCGCTCTTTCTCGCTTTAATAAATTACATGTCTCAGAACTCAGTACAAGATAGAAGTTCAGGAAAGTGCGGTTCCGTCCAATGTTAACCCAGTGCGTGGTACATAGGCGCTGACGTGCCTGTCCCGCGCGGCGCAGGCGGCGCCGCTGAGCGCGCGCGCGGCGCACGCCCTGGGCCTGGCGCTGCTGGCGTGCCGGCGCCCCGCCTCCGCCTTCTGCCGCCTCGCCGCCGCCGCCGCGCTGCAGCCCTTCCAGCCTTATACAGTACCGTATCAGCTCTATGTGACACACTGGAGAACTCCACTGCTGCATATAAGCGTTAACCAGGAGTCTTCTCTTTCTGCCATAATGCAAATTCGCATGGCTTAAAAGGATGGCGGGAAAACGATGGATGAGGGGGTGGCTTACAAACGTCCAAAGTGGCGAAAATTGAGGGAGATCTTTGTTTAGCAGTGGTCGTTTTCCAGCTGATAAGCCGCTGCTGGATGGTGATAAAGCTTGCTTGGCGGGCAGAGTTGTTACTACTTTTATATTGGAAACCGGTCAAGAATCGTCAGACAATCGGTCCACCTCAAGATAAGAAGTAAGCATCTCATGAGCTTCTTACCAACAGTACATTTTGCTGTTCCTCAAACTTCTTCGCTTGCCACCATGTAAAAAAAGTTTAATGCTACGAGGTACAACATTCGTTCCTAGGTACAATCTTTTATGCTGGCCGGCACTTTCTTTAGCTCCTCTGAAAGTCAGTACATTTATAGTTGTTGTTATAGGTGATGTTAATAGGCATAGCTCTGGAGCGATTAGAGGATAGTCGTGCTGATGCAGCGTACTCTCGTGCGTTCGCGTTGGCAGCTGACGATCCACTGATCCGACTGAACCTGGCCGGGCGACATGCTCGCGCGGGCAGAATAACCGAGGCTGTGGCAGAAGCCGCTACTACTGCCGAATTGCTGCAGAGAGAGGAGAAACCAGATGCTCAGGTGATGAGACAATACGACGTGTGAGTGAAGTGATAGTGGCCGATTTTGCTCATCTCATAATCAAAGCTACATTTTGCCAAGTAATGATGCTACCTACCCCTTGCTGCTGCGAAACAAAATAAAAACTGTTCTGCAGCTGAAATCATCTATCTGTTGGCGGTACAGTGTTTTAGGAGTAATGAAAACACCTGAACAGACAAATGTGGTCTTGGTACAAGGTCCAATACCCTTAATATACTCTTTCGGTCATTTCTTCTCCTACCTCATTTTCGTCTTCTGAATCGAAAACGACGGAAGGTGTTTTCTTAGGATTACCTTGGAACGTATCCAGGTAGCCATTTATCATATTATTTGCTACCTTTTTTTACCTGCACTGTCCCACTACGTTTTCGAACGAGCAAAGGTCTTCCCCATAGAAAGGTGAGGAAAACCTAAAGATTTACTATAAAAAAAATAAGTTTCTAGGAATTTTAGCTGTGTTTTTTGTCCAGCTGGCTAGTTCTCTGGCATCACTGTTGGCTCTGTTACGAGATGCTGGAGTTGAATTATCACGGTTACATGGAGCCGTTTCAAAAGTCGATGAAGTAGAACCACTCGCCAACCAAGCTCCTGCTGAAGAAAGCAAGCTACATTCTGATGAAGTTTAAGTTATGGTTAGTAGGTTTATAATCAAGTCCAACGTCTTACTCAATTTCATCAAAATTATCTTCCTTCAACGTCAACTTTGAAATCAAATCAAGTACTTACCTAGGTTTTGCTATTAATAGGTAGCTATTATTACGTAAGTACTTGATTTGATTTCAAAGTTGACGTTGTACATAGCAAGCATGAGTATTATAGGTATTTACCTATTCGCCAAGGCGAAATGTTATTTAAATTCCTTACAATGTCAAAGTCAGTAAACTTTAAAGGACATTCTTCAATTTTAATAATGTTTAATTACTTAGTTCTTGCGCGTTTTTAATCCAAAAATCTTGAATTTTTTTAAGTATAGGTTATGTAGATTATTTAATGAGATCTTACAGGTAAAAGGTAACTGTTGCACCAGTGTAAATTTTATGTCAAATTGAATATTTACGACCAGCAATAAAACATAAAATATTAATGGCACATTTGGTATGAGGTAACAATGTCTTTACTGCTGATCGTGGCTGCAGCAGGCGTGTGTATTTTAGTTGTGAGTAAATAAAAAAATATTAAACCACTAAAAATGGGTATAATAAATGTAAATTGCTATAAAGCAGCAGTTGCAGTTGCAACAGATTGCTAAGTTTTTCTTCTTTATCAGATTACTTCAGAGTCCTTCGAGTTTGAGAAACAGACTAACAAATATGAAACCACAGTCTTACTGTGAAAAACTAGTCTCTGAATAAGCACAAGCTGTACTTATAACAACTAATTAGATAAAGCAGTTTTATATTAAACCAGATAAAAATTGAATAAATCAGGAAGCTAATTCTAATACTAATTAAAAGTCTTGCAAAATATTTTAAAGGGTTTTTTCATATTTCACTCCGAAACAATATTTTTTTAATACCTGGTGAGTTGTCAGTTGAAAAGGTTAATGTATTCTTCTGATTGCAGAGTGAATGTAAAGAGCGTACAGCAAGTCTAGTGGTTCTGCCGCCACTCGTCATAGGTTACGACGAACTGTACAATGATTATCAGCCAAAAGAAGATAAAAACCAACAAAAACAAAAGACCAAAAAACCAAAAACGTTGAGAAAGGATGCAATAGCAGAGGGAGAGCGAGAAGGAATGACAGAGGAGACAATAGAGACAACAGGAGAGGCAGAACGAGTATCAGAAGGAGACATCGTTAGAACGACAGCGGTAGAGATAGCAATGAGAACGAATACAACAGCAACATCATCAACAGGAGATAAAGGGAGACCGCAACATATGCAGCGCGATTTTTTAATAGATGTCAAGGGACGAAGGAGCTTATTGAGGGAACGTAAACTCCTTAGATAGGAACGTCGTTACTTGACATTTACACGTACCTACACAGATAGAGCAAAGAAATACCTAAATAATAATAATAGATTTCTGATGTCATCTTTATTTTTCTCGGTAAAGACATTTTCTAACGTAACCCACTTCCTAACCTGACCCGACGCATAGTTAATAATACGTGTTGGATTACGTTACTAATGTTAATAACGATTTTCTATGGCAAGTCAATAACATTGAAAATCGCATGCACCCATTTTTTCAACATAAAATCGTAAAATTTATCTTCTATGATTTTCTTTTGTTTTCCCGATATTCTTTTTTTTTAGCACAAATCAATGGGACTTGGGGCCTTAACGGGAAAACCTATCTTATAGCAGTCCAGGTTACGTTAGAAACGATGCGTCGGGTCAAGTTAGGAAGAGGGCTCCATAGGAATAAATATTTTTTGTTTCGTTCCTAGCCTAACCCGCTACCGGGTTTGGCTTTCGGGTCAGATTAGGAATAAGCTAGATTTTCGTTATAGACTTGTGGTCACGCCTGTCCTTTTCACCTCCTCGGGTCTTTTCTTCGTCGCGAACTAAAGTCCGTGCTGCCTTGCTGATATATTAAATGTGACCGTGCGTGTAGCGTGTATTGATAGTTCTTAAGAATATAGTTCTAAATGTGAATTTCGATAGAATATTAAATAAAGATCAACACATTGATTAAAATGGTTGTGTATTTTTTTAAATTGACGCAGTTTACGTATATCTCATCTGTTTGCATATTTTTTTGGCAATGTCTATTTGTACTGGTTCACTAAAAGTTCAAGTTGGAAAAGCTAAAATTCAAATTGGACATTTCTCGAATGATAATAAAAAACTATTTGTGTAATCGATTATTTATATTTAAATTGTTATTACGATAAATATTTATAATTAAATATAGTATTTATTGTGACCGTTGATTTTTAAACATTATGATTGTATTGATAGTAATTAATGACACAAACAATCTTATAAATGTAATTTAAGGGTAAGCGTTGACAAACGCAATGATTTGATCTCAGACTAAAATGAAATACTGAAAGACTTGAATATTATTCCACCAGACAACAAATTTGTAGAACATTGAATATAGGGAATTAATTTTACGATTGTATTATTCGTGTTTCTTTCATTTTTATCATTTAATTCATGATGATTTAATTATACTCTTTTTTAGGGTTACCTCAGGCGGCAAAACAGAACCCTTAATGTTCATTTCATTTTGATGTCCTTCTGTCTGTGTCTGACTTTTTTCTAAAAGTTGATTCAAAATAAAACTTCGTATTCGTACCATTCCATATTCCTAATTTAATATATCCACAACTAGGGATTTATCAAAAGCTTGACGATTACTACGTTATCATGACTAGGTTATTGTCCATTATTAGGGTGTCCAATATTGGGTCTGTCCATTATGGGGTGACCATGACTGGGTTTACTCTGTCCATAATTGGTGCAATTTAAAAAAAAATATTGCATAAAAACCAATTGCAGTGTATTACATTAAATACAGCAGAAATGTAGAAAAACCACAGAAACTTCAATTTTCAATATATTGTATTGTATTGAAACAGTTACTATTATTAAAGTGTCCATAACTGGTGCCTTTCCTACACCTTAGTAAGTGAGGAAAACGTGCAAAGGCGTCTCCTTACTTTAAATGGTCCAAGGCCAAACATTTCTTTGTTGTAACTAGGTTTTATTTACATTATTGGTACGTAATAACTAGCGTCGTATAAATGTCGAAACTTACGAACAGAATTATCGTCTATGCCCCAGGTTCTCTGCCTAGGGTTGTGCCTTCAATAGAATAAACTGTCTCAGTAGATATTAGATAAATTATAACACAAAAACTAAACAGCGCTATCTAGATCCAAAGTAAGCATTAGATTATGGTTTGTGATATGGATATCGATAGATGGATTTTTAAACGAGTTTGGTCAGAAGGAAATGGAATTCCTCGTAGCCAAACCAGTTTGGCGAAATAGTTTGGCCACGAGAAAAAAGCCGGATTGATGACAAGTTACGAATGAAACGACATATTGTATTTGAATTATTTATATTGAAATTATCACCTTCATAATACCAGCACTGAAGGGTGTCCACGTTTGACGTACAACACAATTACAATTTAACCACTGACAGAGTACAAAGTAAAATAATATAACATAAGCCGGCCTGGCTAATGTGGACTCGCCTGAAGGCACTTGAGGTCATATATTTTGCTTGGAGTTATAATTTGGCAAGTCTATGTTCAAACATTTTAAATACACTTAAATACATTACAAAATAGGTACGATTGGTGAGATAAAACCGACATGGTAACACTGTAGAAATTCCATGTTTTTGTTTTGGTTGCTGACAACACTGTGCCAAATGTCAAAAATGCAAGATAGAACCAAATCGATTTTACTCATCAATTATTAGACAAACAATCCGGCAAAGCTAATCAACGGTAAAATTATTAAATTTATTTAACTCTCACACAATCTTTAGTCTTTTAAACAGGTTTCATGCATACTAAATAGGCTACACATTTCAAATAGACAACCAATAAAGTTGTAAACACACAATCACAACAGACCGGCCGAAGGCTAAATTATTGCTCGACATTCAAAAATTTATTTACTATGAAAATTAATTTATCTTTTATACAAAAAATAATTTCCCACCATGTACGCAATGGCTATGATTAGACAGGATTTAGTTCAATATACAAATGACTTTCTGTTTGTTAAATGAGTAACAACACTGACATTTAGGCGGGAACACAAGTAGCTTACGACTTCTTAACACGGATAGAGATATATCTCTACAATATCTATTTATTATAACTTTGTACATTTGCGATATCAATAAGTTTGCTAAAGGCAAAACAGTTTGCATTATCATTTGCTTTGGTGTTTTACATTTGTACATAATCTTGTCATAATGGAAGCTCAGTATGTTCCCGTTAAAGGTCAGCATAGACTTAAGTTTTGACCACCTATTTATGAATAAAGCGATACGATATTTCTGATACATTTTACGGCTATTAGTCTTTTCTACTGTTTCTGATTATTTGTAAAAACCTCTGATAAGGAAGATATTGGATGTGTCTACTATCAGCGCTCTAACTATAAATCATATTTTTATATTTACATTTTTAACATTATTATGAGTAGGTACTAATGTCCTGTTTTTTATTTGACACATTATAGGGTTGGCAAACTTTTGATATATAATATACGAACGGATAAAACGTACTTAGTTTTTGTACAATGCCAAAATAATATTTGCCAAACCCTCATACACACCACAAAAAGTACAAAAGTCCTTCATTAAAGTCTATATACTATTCAATTCACCCTATTCTCTGAACACTATCCATACATCGTCTCTATTTTAAATATTAATCATTTCTATCTTTATAAATGCACTTCTTGTTAAAATTTTATATTCTACTCTAATCAAAAAACATGTTAAAGTAATAACATATTCAAAGTAACTCTTTGTGTAACAATAGAAAATAGACAAGAAATACGGCTCGATTCATTTATATAATATAGCGCTGGCAACATTTTGGACAAAAAATAATTAATAGCACGTTCATCATTGTTGGCGCCAATTTCGTGATTTATGCTATGCGATTCATTAAATTCTAAAGACAACTAAGTCAGGTTTAACATCATACGTGCATTTAAATAGATACCTAATTGTTGACCACAATAAAGTTTCAATACAGAATTTGTTAAAATGTTTTATAAAAAAATAATACATGTAAAAATCGAGCAGTCGCTTTAAACAGAAACCAAAGAAGTATTAAATTGACGAGGGCCAAATTACAAGCACTTGTATCACCCGATAAGCGTGTAAGAAGAGAATAATGAATGTTGAAGAGGCAACGGAGGTATGATCGTACAAATGGTGTATAGTCTCTGCTTACCCCGTTAATGAGAGACAGGCGTGAAGTTATGTAGAGTATACTTATCTCCCAATTATTTCTATTTTATTTAGTGTTTCATTGAAATTGGTTGGCAAAGAAAATACGAAATATGTACATTAAATTTGCAGAAGAAATATATGCGTTACTTACTTTTTCATTACCTACTAATAGCTAATAGGTAGGTAATGTTATGAGATTCTAACAACTTTATTAATTTATTTCTATGTAGGATAATACTGCAGTGTTTCTTTGTCTTCAGCGTAAATGAATCACATAGCATCAGTATATAGTATACCTTCTATAAAATATAGAGAAGACATCACAGATATTTAGCGCCATAGTTAATAAAGTGACATTTATAAAAATCTCACAAGGTTGTAGTAAAATTTTTACTCTATAATTTTTTTTATGTAGTTGTTGAAATATTATATTATTATTATTATTTGGTTAGTCAGAGATTGTAGCATTTATAGATTTTATGTTATGCTTTTTTTAGAGTTTTAGTTTGAGTATTCGAAATTACTGTTTTTTTAAAAGCGCTCTCGTGATGCCTTCTTTGATACTTTAATAGTACCTACTTAATATTGACGCAAAAATATGCGAAAACGTTCCTCTATATTTAGTGGAATTAGTGACAATGACAAATGAAAAGGAGCTTAAATAAATGAATATCTACAGATAGAAAATACTCAACAATACTGAAAATATGATGGCATAGCATACCTCACACTTGAACTTACGATATATTTCTTTGGTGTTGTGTCATTTTATGTAATATCCCATTGCTATTGGACGCTATACGAATGGCGTTCTATAATACTAAATTGCGATTTGTGCGACCGACATACAAACAACTATACACCCTCACGGACCGGTACACATTATACATTATTTATACAACACGTAACCCTCGCACATATCACAATACTAATTACATTCATTATCTAATTATAATCCAATACTAAACTTGTCTTCTATATTTACAACTCATCTATTTACACAAATGGAATTATTGAGATCATTTCTTACGATTATATAAAAAAATGAAAATAACGAGGTCTTCCGTATTTAATTATTAAATAAAAATAATACTTTAGAATAGACTGGTTTGGTACAAGTACAACACTGTGTACCTTTTTTATGAGGTAATGTTTTTACCATTGCGGCAAAATAATTTCGAGTTTAAAATACATTTATAAACCAAATTTAGTACTGAGAAAAATCTTCTAGTATATTCGTCACTCAAGATCGTTCTGAGTGTTTTATTTGATTTACTTAGCGGTCTAATTATCAAGTAACAAAACGATGCACGTCCTCGTTTTAGTTTTCAGTATTGTCATATTTGTATTTATAGGACAATTACAATCACACGCATTGGTATCATGATATAAATGTGCGTGGTTAATATCACAAATATTATTCTCTGTTTAAAGAATCGTAAGTTTTTCTCATTCAATCTATACTAATGAGGCCCTGTAACGTAGCTAATTTTGCCCTTTTAACATGACAGCTTATTGCACGTTAACAACAAACGAAAAAACAAAAACATAAAACAACAATTGCACTCATTAATTCTCTGCTTTGGATCCCCTTACAAGATAACCATCACAGTTTTTAAG
Source organism: Parascotia fuliginaria (assembly GCA_963082885.1). Lineage (NCBI taxonomy): Eukaryota > Metazoa > Arthropoda > Insecta > Lepidoptera > Erebidae > Parascotia > Parascotia fuliginaria. Next base: position 3,582,022 of record OY720190.1, on the reverse strand, counting down.
GTTAACGTATTAAAAAACTTTGTTATAAAAAAAGAAATGATGCCTATGCTGCTTCTATAACGAAAAAGTTAACATTTCAATATTTTAAGAAAGAACGTATTTATTAAATTTAAAATTGGAATGCTGAGTCAAAAATAAATGATGGAAATTCGGTGGGTTGTGATAAAGTAGCTTATTTTATCTACAATATAGGTTCATCCGAATCTTTCTTTGACGAGGAACATGAGTTTCTTCTTGCCTTTATATTTGAGTTTGATTTCTTGTAGTAACGCCGCGAACTGGTGAGGTCCGTCGGGCGCTAGCGCGAACGTGTCGCGGGCTTTGCCTGAAAAAAGTTTATTAACATTATTTTACTGAAAAATTAGTTCTAAATATTCGAGATGCCCGACTAGGGGAATATCATTCCTATAAATAATAAAGGTACAGACCGAGGAAGTCGACAAAGTCTGCGTAATGCCGCGGTGATATATGCGCAAGCCGCGCGTGCGTGGTAGATGCGTACGCACGTAGCGCCGCCTCCAACAGCGGCCGCAGCGGCGTCGGCGGGCGAGGCGCGCCGCGCGACCGCGAGCAGCCCGCCGCCGCCACGCAACACCGTCGCAGCACGTCCGACTGGACAACACACAACAAAAGATTATAATATAAAAAGAACTATAGTCTAGCAGAGATGTGATGTGAGATGCAAACAATTTTTACGGTAGTAGATCCACGCTGATTTCAGCATGAATGGGCCGAATCGTCCGGAGAAGTACTACCCTCTCATAGAAGATCGACTTAAGAGTAGTAGTATCCGTACTACTGCGTTTCGTTCGGTGAGTGAGGGCGCCGGAGGCCCAATTTCCCCCCTTTCCTCTTTCCTCACCTCCCTCATTCCCTTCCCCTAACCCCATTCCCAGCCGCCATAGTGGAGGCCACCATACCAGCAAATTAAGACGGCTTTTGGTATAGTGGCCGCCACTTCTGGATTCCACTGACTGCTTACCATCAGGCGGGGTGCAGTCACTTTGGTAGGCAATTATATTATATATATATATAATATAAAAAAAAAAACAAAAAAAATATTTCAAGTATTTTTTTCGTCGCAGGCCGAACATGGATGAGACTGGCACAAGAGCGTGGAGCTTAGCACAAACAGAGAGAAGCCTATACTAGTAGGTAGCTAAGGGATGTGGATGATGATGATTTTGCTAAAAACCAATTGACAAATATGAACAAATCCATGCATTTTTGTGGAAATCCAGCCAGAGCCTTAGATGATTAAAAACAAGTACTTAGTAAAATTCATTGATCTGATCGTTTGATGAAATTTCACACAGTAAAATTTGAATTACTGACGTCTGATAAAGTATAATATCGCAGGATCCAATCACAAATACATTCAATAAGTGATCGATGATTAACCGTTGTATTAATTGATCGTATCATTATGGTCACACACATAATACTTCTGGAGTTCCACAGGGATCACATTTGGTGCCAATATTTTTTAATGCATTCGTCTAACTGTAGTATCGAGCAAGAAATATAAGCCTAAAAAGGTAGTATGTTTATTGCAAGTTATATAAAATATCTACTATACCATAAAATAAGTAAAATTAAAAGGAAACAAGTGTTTCAATAGGTATCTAAAATCTGACATCAGGTACTTTCTTCTATTTTTAAATATGATTAAAATACTCACAAGTACAGGCGCGCATTGCACGTTTTTGACGAGTAGCGGCAACATGGCTTGTAGCTCGGCACGGCCTAGCGAGTGTGCTAGCGCTACGGCCCAGTGAATATCTGCGATCGCAGGGTGACTGTCCTGTAAACAAATCTAACCTGAGTATTGCACTAACTTTTTTAGGGTTCCGTACCTCAAGAGGAATAAACAGAATCCTTATAGGATAATTTTGCTGTTCTTTTATGTGTCTGTTAAGACCTTTTTGTCAATAAGACTGGGAGGTATCAAGCTGAAATTTTCATCGTATTTTTAGTCTACAACCTCTAAAAGCAGTGAGAAAACCTGGATTTATAAAAAAGGGATCTGAAATGGGCATTCCGCCTTGAGCGTGGTGTTCAATGCTCATGCCTTCTATATATGAGAAGAAGACTTCGCCCGTGGTCAGTAACGCGCGGGTATGGTCGTACCTGGTTGTAGTGCAGGTGCAGGTTGCGCATGGCGAGCGTGGCGAGGCGCATGGCCCGCGCAGGCTGGCCGCGCTGCTCCATGTAGCGCGCCACCGCGAACAGCTGGCTCGAGGCCAGCGCGCCGCGCGCCGCCGCGCCGCCCACCGCCGCGCACGCCGCCTCGAACGCGCCCGCCGATCCCTCGCACACCGACAGCGCGCTCAGCGCGCAGCCCGGCGGGTCCTGCCACACACGGCGCCGTTAACGTGGGCTCTTTCATCGTACACACAATGTGAGAAATAAAGGCTAATGATGATCAGCTAAACTAGATTGTCGTTTACCTTTTGAGTCAGATGTAAAGTAGCTATACGAACATTTTTCATTTTGGAACCCAACAAACCAATTAGTTGTTGTAGTTACCTTGGCAGCACACTGTAGCGCGAGTGTCCGTGCGCAAGCACTCAGTTTCTCCTGCTGTTCAAAGCTAAGGCCGAGGCGCAGCGCCGTCGCGTGAGACATCGCCGCCGCCGCCACGGGGCCTGTCGCTTCCGTCGGCGTAAACAACTCGTACCTGCAAACAATGCATTTAGAGTTATAGAATGAATTTTTTAGGACATCTATCTCACAAGTTTTATTTTTATTACCGACTGTGGCAGACGAGCCAACCCAACGGCTCACTAGCCATGATAAGTGATAACTGTTGCTTATGGACTTCTTCAATGCCAGGGACTCTGCGAAGCCGCTGCCACCCATCAAGAGAGTGGGGTTGGTAAAGGAAATAAGGAAGGTGAGGAAAAAGGAAAGTGTGGCAATTGGGTCTCTAGTAATCTGTTTGTAGAGAGGATGAACTGTTTTAGATGTTTCACTAGTTCTGTAGTACTGACCAGTTCTGCATGATGGAGAGCAGCGCGTCGAGGCCTAGCTCCGTCGCGCACGTGACGAGCCAGCGCACCATCTCTCTCCGCCTCCAGTTTACTGACGACAATGTCATCCTCAACACCTGCAAATTTACATCATGTTATGAGAACACTAGACGTTGTTAAATAAAGTATTTCGTACACTTTAAATACCAAACCATCAGACACAATAGAAAATCCATTGTTTGGGAGACACCAGTAATCTTATAAGGCGCTAAAAGTCATAATTTTCAACAATATTTGGCAAGATAATTTAAATGCCGATAGGCCTAGCCAGTATGCAGTTGGGTACCTGCATGCCTGGAACCACTGCGAATGTACCGCATACTGCGTTATATTACACAAGTAATACAATATTTGTTTAGTGTAGGTACCTGCAAGCCCAGCTCGAACGCAGCGGCGAGCAGATCGCGGTGATGGTGGGGCGCGGCGGGCGGCGCCGCGTGACGTAACGCGTCCTGCGCGAGGCGAAACAGCTGCGCCGCCGAGCGTACGTGCCGCTGCGCCGCGCCTAACGCCAGTCGTAGCCGTCCGGGGTTGCCGCGAGCTGCGCCTGGATAGCAACAAACTATTGTAAGGCCAGTACGTAGACTAAGAAAGAACACAGAACACTTCCGACTCATTTATATATACCGTGACCACTGTCCAGTCGTATAAACAGTAGGTACGTACCTAGCAGCGCGCTGGCCAGCGCTGCTTGCTGCTGTTCAGCGTGCTGCAGCGTGTGCCAGGCGCCCGCCGCACTTCCACCCCCCGCGCCGCCCGCACCGTCCAACGCGTACGCTTCTTCCACCATTGGCAGTCTGCAACATAGGATTATGTCCCTTATTCTATTCATATTAGCGATGGTCTGGCGAAGATTTGTGTAGACCAGACCCACAGATAACCCCCTAGATGCCGCATATAAGATAACTCATACTGGCGTATGCTAGTATAAGAATACACTACGGGCACTACGATTGGTGCGTTTCAGTGCATTCTTGAGCTTAATTAAAATAGTTTACGTTCCACACATCTGGGATGCGTGGAACGTAAACTCTGCTCCTCTGCTCCTTATTTTGTGAGTTCGAGTCGGAACAAGGGAATGTTAATGCGGTGTCTATTACGGGGTAATATCTATCGGTGGGCGCGTACCTCATGGCGCGCAGGCCGACGCGGTAGGCGAGGTCGGGGTGCGCGGGCAGCAGCGCCAGGAACAGGAAGCGCGCGAAGGTGTGCGCCGGCATGGCGCGCGGGTGCGCCAGCGCGCCCAGGCACGACGCGGCGCCGCCCGCCAGCAGCGCGCCCGCCGCGCGCGCGCACACGCCCGCCGCCGCCTCGCCCTCCACGCGCCCCAGCTGCGCGATCAGCCGCTCCTCCTGCGCAACCACCACTCTACTGTCATTGTGTGTGTGTGTGTTGGTGTGTTCGCGAAGCCCATTTACTAGTCCAGTACGGAAACAATAGTCTTCGCGGAAGGAGCAATAATAGCCGGCGGAAAAACTGTGTGTTAGAGCGCTGTGCGGTATTGATTCTTTTATCGAGATTATTCTACGAGCTCGTTCACAACGAGTGATTTATTTATTTATTTATCAAAAACTTACAACTATCCTTACAGGCTAACCTAATGCGATAGTGCAGTAACAAAACTATTAATTACATTAATATTAGGTTCCTATTTTTACAATAAACGATAATCATATTGCTTCGATTGTTCTAGTAATCTTTGATTTTTGTACAAAAGCGCTTGAGCTGGTCGGCCTATTCATTCAGTTGTGAATACAGCCGATCTCGAGTTAACACGGAAAAGTTATCTACGAAGTGTTTTAATGACGATTAAGTATAAATTATTGTAAAAATTACGCATTTAATAAAACCCTCTCAATGTCTACTATTACCTACATTTTGTATTATTTTTTTTACGTAAAATCCATACCTAGTAACATTATAAATGCGAAAGTAAATCTATCTGTTTGTCTATAACGCTTTCACATCTAAACCAATGAACTGATTTTGAAGACCTCGGGGAACAACATAGCCTATTTTTATCTTGAAAATATGGCATAAAGGAATTGAAATAGGGGATGAAAATTGTCAATGTATAAACAGAGATATAACCGACATTCACGCGTGCGAAGCTGCGAGCAACAGCTAGTAATAGTAGTATATAATATTATACCTGTTTACAATGTCGTTCTTGCGCGTAAAGACCTCTGGGTAACGTTCTCGCTACTCCGAGACCCAGAAGCGCTGCTTCTAACGCCAGTGCCAAATAGGTTTCTTCGGGGTTTTTGCTGCCAGCTACGGGTACATGTTGATATCTATGTAAAAGCAAAGTAAATAAATAAAATATAAAGAAAATAAAAAGAATTCATTACTTACGATAATTGCAATTTGACCCTAAAAGTTTTATAATTTAAATAGTTATCGAAGACAATAAAAATGTCGTACTTTCTGAGTAGTGTTGATCTAAACAAAACAATGATTTAAATGGACATCGATATCATAAATTTGAAATAATGTCATAATACAAAAAATAACAATAATAAATAATAATAATATATCACAACAACTACACGCAACGCCATCTAGATCCAAAGTAAGCATATGTTATACAGCTTGTGTTATCGTTTCTAGAATACAGATATACATATACATACTATATACATGTATATATTTTTTAGAATGTTGGCAGCAATCGGAAATATGTCAAGCTTTTAGAGATGCTTATGACGTCTAAAGGAATGGATAGATATCTTTTTAATTATTATTTGTTTTTAAATCTTTATATGAATTAATTTTACCTTGGAGGGAGTCCTGTGTTGGGTTCTTCGTCTAAATAAGCGGTGTGTAATCTCGGGGAGGCGCGTTGGTCGTCCGGCGCGAGACAAGCGTCCGCTAGGCACTCGTACACGCACCATATCGCTTCTAACGGCCACCCCGTCCAACATCTGCTATCTGTCAAATTAAAAAAAAACGTGTTTTAATTTGTGCCTACCAATTGGGACTCCACTCTCCTTGGTTGTAAGAAGTCAGTAGAGTTCAAAAGTGGTGGATATCATTACAAAAGATGTAGTGTCAAACTGTAATAACGGGTTTATGAGTTTTCGCGGCTCGCTTGAAAAATCAGGAATCAGAATTGGAAGGAAATATTTATCATAAACAACAGAAATATGAAGTATTGAGCCGTTTAGTTTGGTTGTTTATCAAGGTATATCACCATGTTTACACACTCAGACTGACGGTATGGAACCAGTTCCGAAACGCCGGTTCTATAGACGGCCGAAGTGGTTTAGTTTATTGGAATCAATCGATTTTATACATATTATACTTAACAATATATATGAGTAAATACGGCTTCTGAGTAGGTATATAATCAAAGTAGTTACCTCTTCCAATACACCGTTGTGAATGCGATAGCGCGCAGGTGTTGTTATTAGAGAGGCAGGATCCAAAGTCCATGTGTGACGTAACGAGCGCGAGTCGCGCGCGGTCTGCGCATGCGCCCGCGCACGCGTCTGCGCCGCCGCACTCGCCCGCCGACGACGACGCCTCGCCGCCGCCTGACTCTGCCCACCGAGCCTGGGATACCTCCTGTATACAATGTGTAAGGTTAGTAAAAATAAAGACGTGGGTGATGTAGGTACCACTAAGGACTAGAGGATCGGGCGCGTCCAATGTAGGGTCACATAAACGTGTAGGTAACCTCAACCATTCGTGTAAAAATTTTAGGCAAAGATCACATTAACATTATTCACAAAAATGTGTTTGTCATTGCATACAAATCGTATTCAACAGTGTAGCTTCAGTATTTAAATATAACATTTACCCGACTATCGAAGTCAAGGAGGATAATATTTTTAACATTGGAGTTGTCCTTATACGGTACCTACCTCTATTTACTTTTATTATTTTTCTTTTTTATATTAGCTTACCGATCGTTAACACGCATTACATAGTGCTCTAAGAAGTAAGAACAGTAAGGTAGTAGCCCCACAAGCGCACATGTACATCACACGTACCTGTCTATGGCGCATGGCCCGCGCGGCGCTGACGGCGAGGCGCAGCGCGGCGGGCGCGCGCCCGTGCGCTCGCAGCGCCTCGATGCGCGCGCCTACTACGGGTAAGTGCTCTGTGGAACAACACACCACATGTAACAACTTATTTAACACTAGACGTCCACCCTCGCTTCGCTTTACATTTAGATTTGCTAAAGCGTTAAAAATATTAAAATTCTGAAGATAAAATGTTAAAATAAGCTTATGTTACCTGCTGATTTATTGATTAGATTAAAGAATTCTTCAAATAGGTAACGTAGATTTTTAGTTAAATTATTACAAACAAACAAAAAAAAATCGAAAATTTTCTCTTTTTAATATCAGTTTAGACTACAAGGCTCTTTTTATTACCAGATGAGATGAGCAGCAGTTCACCTAATGGTTAGTGGTACATGTTGCTCATGACCTTCTACAACGCTAGGGACTCTGTGAAGCCGCTGTCTACCGTACCACTTACTATCAGGTAAGCTGTTGGCTCGTTTGACACAGCAGAAATCAAAGTTGAGCTCACCATGCCACAAAGGTTGTCCAAGATCATTGAACTTGGGGTAAGGCTGAAGCGTGGTCGTGGTGGAACTGCCTGGTTTCTCCGGCTTGTCTGGATCGCAGTACTCGTCACTGCCTAGAATGTTCTTTAGGTGCTCGTTCTCCCATGATATGTCCACCGCATCCAACGCCCTGGGCAAAACCATTGTTTATAATCGAATAATCCAAAGTTAAACATAGGTCATACAAAAAACGGGATTTTTAGTAAACTTAATGCACCTACAGCTACAGGTGCACAAAGTTTACTTAAAATATCTATGAAATTTATTCTAATTCTGAAAGTGTATTAAATGTACTTATACTTTACTTAATACTCCTAGGTGCATCAATCCAAGTGCTTTAAGTATACTACATGGTATGTGGTAGAGAAATTGCGTTTAAATACATGAAAGTTACGCATAATTATTTAGAACATAGATGGGTGACCATTTTCGTAAACATATCAATATCTTTCGTGAAGCCGTCAGTTTAGGTTTCAAGTCGAATTCTTCTCAGGACTGAATTTGGTTAGTGAATTAGCTGTTTATAGGCAAATTAGGCTTAAAGTTCGCGTTCTTCTGAAGAGTATCAAGAGTATAGATCACTTACTTATGAAAAACAGTCCGTGGCGTGAGCTGTGGTGCGGCTCTTTGGTTGTGAAGTCTTAGTCTCTTGCTAGCTCTCCTGTATTCGCGTTCATAACTGCCAACAAAATAAACACGTTAGACTTCACTTCGTTAATTTTAAACTGACCGCTATCCACATTATCCTAGACGAAAAGCCTTTTAACTGATAGAACTGTAAAAGTCGTAGATTTCACATTTGTGAAATGTAAACTTTTTGGCCGGATTAAGAAAGAACCGTTTCCTTTGAATAACATAGCAGTACTCCTACACAGAACAAATAAAAGACAGGAATGGTACATATAGCCGAACAAATAATGTATTGAAATAAGTACGCAGTTCTCCTTTTTGTATGATGGAAGCAACAAGTGGGCAAGTGAAATAGAAGGAAATGGACAACTGTGTTTCTGGAGGTTCTGAGGTACAGGTCACCTATTATATCAAAAGAGTTGCTTGTGACAACCTACGCATAGAAATAATAGAAAATCTGTTTCATTTAAGAAATATATAATTTACTTATTATATCTTTCATTATTAGCAATTCAGGTCAGCTGAGAGTAAGACCCAGAGTCTTACTCTTATTGCAAGGCTCCAAAGACCAAGAAAACCGAATATTACTTTAGTTTCTATAAACCAATATAATGCTTAAAAGTTTAAACGAAATAATTTACTTATTAGGCCTAGATTCTTCATCGGAACTTTCCGAATGGGAATGTAACTCTCTTCTCTGTCGTTCTCTATGTCTTTCTCTATCTCTCTCCTCTCTTTCCCGCAGTCTTTCTCTGTCCCTTTCGTCACGGTCGCGATGTCTCTCTCTGTCCCTGTCTCGATGATCTCTGTCGCGATCTCGCTCGTTTCTTTCTCTTTCCCTAGCGTACTGTAAACAAAAAGAGTGTTATGTATTATGCTTGGTCTAAAGATTCTTTTCAAAAAGTGGTCGTTTAATTCGACCACGAAAGGCCAGAGTTTCAAATATTTGTAATTTGGTTGTAAAACATTGATATTTTTTTATAAAATGTTTTATGAGTGTATTAATGTACACTCATGCGAAGCTAAGACAATCATAGAACAGCGAAAAAACGCTATTTTATAGCTACAAGCATATTACAGCTTTCAAAATAGACTTAGACTTAAAAGTTACTTACTAAAGGAAAAGACCTATAATCCGGATCTTCAGTCGGACACACTTCTACCGCTGACCACTTCTCTAACAAATGCCTCCACTGTATCCTATGATGCTTATTACTCCCGGGGTCCAGCACTATGCTAACCCACAGTGCTCCTAACTGCTCCCATAACTGCCTACACTTCTCCGTCATAGGCGTGTTTTGGTTCCTCCATAGAAGAAGCCGAGGGTCTGATAAAAACTGCTCAGTCATCAACATTAACATACGTGGTCCGTTTGAATCTTGAGCGCGAAGCATCTCTCGTACCTAGAAAGAGAATGCAGTAGATATGTTATAGAAAAATTGTTCTACCTTTATAAAATAAATAAGAAAGTAACTGAATAAAATAAATAATAAGTAAACCTTATAATTATATTGTATTAATACCACAATATATACCTAATAAGTAATGACATAACCATATATATTATGAATACCTACATTTTTCAAAATTTTTCTACACCGTAAGTCAGTAATGTCCAAGATAAACTGAATCTAGTACTTTGTTTCTCAAGCGGCTTATGTTTTAGCTACTTATAGTTATAAATACTAGGTTAAATGAATAAAACATAATACGTTACCTTAGAAAATAATGAGTTGAGTTGTTTGTTTGCATTATAATATGTGCCCTGTAATAAATACGCGCGGACTTGTTCACAGACCTGCAACACAATACATAACATATATATTATTTCAATTAATATGACATTGATGATTTCAATTAATATGATTTGATGTGAAGTGAATGCATATCATGATCGTTATGAACTCGTAAGATATAACATTTTATTATGGTTTACCACCCATGCCTTGCATTGTCATGCTCACTAAAATGTCATGACTTGTGGTGTATTGGCCGGGTCATCACCTTCCCTCTAATATGGCGAAGGTGATGATGACTGGTCTGTGCGTCATGCTCGTGAACGGGTGCTACCTGGGATGACTGGTCAATCTTGGCATGGCATACATTTAATACTTAATTCAGTATTACCTGGTAGTTCAATATGACTGGGAAATGTATAATTTACTTTTTTTAATTTTAATTAAAATACGTAGTCAAATTACTATACTAGATGAAACTAAATAATTAAAATCCTCTAACTCGTTTCTTTTCTTTTTTTTAAAATGTTATTAAATAATTAGTTGTTTTGTAATAATTACTTTGTATGGTTCTTTGGTTGCGTTGATGTGTTAAAATTAGTAACTTATACAAAAAAAAATTAATTATCTGGCGATTGAAAAGAGTGGCGTGAGTTTCTTGCCAGTTCTTCTCACAGCTCTACCTCGTCAGCGAACTGGCTGTAGGTTAATTAGCTGATTTCATGTAATTTGACTTTTCATAAGTATCATTCTTTATGATCAAAATGAAATAAATACTTTGACTTTGACTTTGACATTACGGTTTTCTTTTAAAAGGTATCTAGGCAGAATAGTAGTATTAAAACTATTAGTTTAAGAAACCGTGTAATAGCGGTCCATTGGCCATATACCATCGGTACTGCATATTATACAATAGTCGTACGAAAAACACAGCGTTAACGATTTTCATAAATTAAAAAATATTGCGAGTATTCTGAAATAAGTATCACAACAAAAATATTTATTTAGATGGGAATTGAACTCATTACACTTCAGATATGTGGCGAAGGGGGGTTAATTGCTAAACCAAAAGTGTGGTCACAATATCTGCACTCTGCGTGATATGGTGTGTAGTCAATAGCCATCACGTCGAACATTTGAAGATAACACATGCGCGGTTAAGAGTACCACTGTGAAAGATGGCTTACACTATCAATATCAACATGCTTTAGCAAGCGCATTGGAAATCGCAGAGATGACAATCTTATTACAGGACGCTACTAAATTTGCCAAGATGGTGACAGATTAGAAAGAAGAAGAAAGAAGACAAGCAATATATATTATTAAAAAACAAAAAGTCCGGCTGCCTAAAACAAAGTGAAAAGAAAGAAACATATTTTTTTCTCGTGCTGACGCTACATTGAAATTTTATACAACTTGTTAATCCTAGAATCAATATGAATCTAATGACACCTCATACGTTAAAATCTATCAAGCCATTTATGCTGTAGAGCGTGCCAAAGAAATAGACATACATACTCACATACATACATACATACTGGTATATACATACATACATTCAAACGCTCGAAAAACATTACCCTCCTTGACTGCGTCAGTCGGGCAAAAATACATTTATTTAGCACAAACAAAAGACACAAATTTGCACAGCTTAAACAACAACACAAGTACATAAGTACGTAAGCTACAACACAAGAACAAATACTAAACTTAACAGTTAGGTAGCATGTAACTCACAGCTGAGCCACCAAATAGGCCCAGTTCAGTAATATGCCAGACCGCTAGTATCTGACGCTGGTTTTAAACTAGACCTGAGTAGTAAAGTGCAACGCGGATATAAATCAGCAGTATGTTTACCTGCTGTTCATCCAAATGCCACGCATGATGTGCATCAGGGGGCGGCCCTGCGGTAGGGTCAGGAGCACCACAGATCCTGTTAATGGCCGACCTCGCCTGCAGCACCTCGTCAGCCAGTCTCTGTGCAGTTGGTAAGACCTCCGTGTGATGTTCCGCTATTAAATACTGGACGAATTTCTGGAGTTGCTGCCTGTCCATCTGCAGTAAAGTTTCTGGAATAGTAAAGAGTACTGGTAAGAAGAGGTTATTTTTTCTTAGTTTATAACTGACTCAAAAATGTTGTGGAAGATGTAATTAACATAGTATAACGTCTTCTATCACCGATGGGATAAAAGGATACAAAATTATGCTTAATTTGCGACTAGAAAGTGCTGTGTAATTGTTGTGTTAGCGTTATTGTTCCCTCAGTCACCTTAAATGACATCGACACGTAAAGAAGGTAGTAGGTCCAATATTTAGACCGAAAACTACACGACCTTTTCTCTGCATTGTGTTTTAAAACACTGATAAGCGCATCGAGTATTTATTGAAATCTTTCATATAACTAGTTACCATAAACCGTAAAGTTGCCAGTTTTATCAGTGTTTTGTTAAAAAGTAAAGCGATACCGCATCAAGCTGAACTGATGATAAGAACTTGATTGAAAACGGTATTTTTTATGAATTTGAATGAAATTCTCGTCTTAATTTACGATCTAGAAATAAGGAACCACAGCATCTCTTTCTCTGGGTGCCAAAAAAAAGCGACAAAGATAACGGGCAGCTGCGTTACCTACGTATAATGACATGATAGCAGTAACAAATACTCATGCCAACTTGTTATCTATTTGCTATTTATCACGCTGCTCCAAATCTGCTTGCTAAACTTAGTGATGATAGAAAACTTCTTCTTTTGAAGGTGTAGGCAACATTAAATTGAAGATCAACAGACTTATGCCCTTTTGCCACTAAGAATGTAAACAGTTGCTAAACTTTTCGAATATATACATTTGATTGTTTAACTCACCTGATATAGGTACCCTGAGTCTTACGGAATCTGCATTCCTGATGCGGTACAGCGCCAGCGCCACTACGTGCTGACACCAGAAGATGTCGCGAGCTTCGCAGCTGCACGTCACCCCTGTTATTTTGCATCTATGGATGAAATAAATTAAAATACAGTTTTTGATATAGATATTTTATGGACGAGTCAACGGACCTTATCCTGGCGGCGTTAGGTTCGGTAGAGGTACTTAAATTTAAACAAAAGCATCGAGAAAACGTCCTCAAGGCCCTAAATACGTTTTATAGACATCAGTAATATTACTGTACCAGTCCGAAGACGTCTAATGCCTGTATGTCTACCTAGCTACTAAGTCACGGAGTAACTAAGCTATAGAAGGGAGGAGTTAGTTATGTTGCCCTAGTTATACATCAGAAAGGTAATATTTAATACGAAAATGACTAAAACCGGTAATGACCGGTATTCCAGTCACCTCTTACGACATTCAGGGGAATAGATGGAGTGACTCCATACGTCATGTCTTATTTATTTCTTTTAGAATACAATATTGTACTAGACAACTACGTCTCTAGGCTAATGATGATGTCATAAACCCTTTTTACAGCGATGATAATACTAGAATTATATGCTTTATTCATAAAATTGGTCAACGGTCCTAAATAAATCTTAAGAATTGCTAGCAGAGTTGCTTTTATGAGTGACAACTTTTGTATTCCAGACAAAAGGTATTATGCGGGCACAACGCCCTTTGGGTTAAAAAGTGCCCTTTTGGATAGCCAACAATAGTAGAGGCCATCGTAACCCCCTCCTTTATAACTTCTTTGTTTTACGTCGACGATCTGTGAGCTTAGGAAACGATGTTTTTTCTATTTTACTTGTTTTTGTTTTAAACCGCTGGATGATCTTTAGGCTGTTTTTTGAGCAAATTAATATTGTAATAATCCTAACAGATTTATATTTCATGATATTTTTTGATGGAAATTTAGTTCACTTTTCACTGTAGAGTGAAAACTTCTTATACAACATCATAAGCCGTCCACTGCAAGATGAAGAACTCGCTCAAAGACTGTTTGCCGTAGTCACTAGTCACCACGCAAAGAAAACGAGGGGGAAGAAAGAGGCTGAGAATTTCAGAAACATATTGCTGACCACACAAACAATTAAAATTGAGCATCTTTTATTAAACTTTGTGCAATAAATTATTTATTTAAATGGAATAATCGTCATCATTTCAAACGAAAGACGTCTACTGCTAGACCTAGGCCCAAGTCTTTACCAGCGTGTGTTCCTATCTAATAATGATCCTGGGTCTTTTAAGCGGGGCGTAAAAAAGCATCTCACTAAGCCGCCATAGTGAAGGCCACCATACCAGGAGTTTGGCTTTTGAAATGCTATCCGCCATTCTGGATTCCACTGACTGCTTACCATCAGGGAGAGTGGAGTTACTTTTGTAAGGTATCGCCACTGTGACAGGTTGTGTGTCACCCTCATTCATCGAAATCTTAACACGAATATTTTTCTACAATTTTTTTTTTGTTTATTTTTGTGTCTAATGAATTTTATTTTCTTTCTTTTCTTTCTTTCTTTTTTTACAATAAGAATCGGCTCCTCGATACTTATCCTAAAGTAGTAAGTCATCGTTAAAAGTCCAGTTGAAATATTAATTTTCGACCCTATACCGATGACAATAAGGTGTAATCTTACCTGTCGAAGGAAACAGTGACCCTGTATAATCTTTCTGGCTCGGAGCATGGTGGTACAGCAGCTGGTGCACGTACCACTCCACTCAAATGAAAACCTGCAATCAAAGAAAAAACTGAATTAATATAATGTAGTAAAACAGTCTGGTCGATTGAAATATGTTTGGGCGAGCCATATTAGGCGTATAAAGTATGAAGTATACAATAATGTAAAGTCGATCAAAGTCTCCCACTGTAAAGTCGACCAACTAACATGGACATTGCCTGTAATCGCATGAAATCATTTTTGCTACTACACTTATTCATGCACATAGTTGTAGAGCGAAATATATTTTTTTTCTGACAAGTTGGTGATTAAATAGTTACTTTATAGCTAATTTAGACGGGTAAGAAAAACTTGATTCAATTACTGGTTTATAAACTTGTACACCTAATAAATACGGCTTTTAACCATAATCTGGTAGCACGAGGTAGTGTATCATGTTGCACTAGATCCCACCTGTTGCACAGTTTAAGAAACAAAGGTGCATTCTTTCTCTGCTTGCCTCGTATATTATGTAAAGCTACCCCAATCTCATTTGAGGTTAAAGAGTAAACTTATTAGAAAGTATATTTGCATCGAGTTTAACGATTCCTAAACTGTTTAATATTTTGTAAATAGCCCATTAGAGCGGCAACAGTTTACAAAATAACTGTGCACCGTTAATATTTTAATGGCTAAGCTGTTAAATTTGGACGTAACCAACTTAACCGGTCATATCCTGTAGAATTTAAAAATAAAATTTGTTCGGAGAGCGAATCTCGAATTACGGGACCCTGTGACTATATCAGCGATGATAATGAGCAATGTGTTTTATGATGACTACGACAATCTACTGCGGGGTCTCTCCCAAAGACACACTGAGATCAATAATTTTTGCAGTTGGATTTATGTATTACATCTATACTAATCTATATTATTATAAATATAAAGCGGAAGAGGTTGTTTGTTTGAACGCTAATCTCTGGAACAACCAGTCGGATTTCAAGAATTATTTTTGCGTGTGATAGCCCAGGAAGGTTATAGGCACTACGCTATCAGCGACGGGATAAGAGCAGTAACCAAAGATGTAATTTAACGCGGATGAGACCGCGCGGTCGGCCAGTTGTAAAATATTCTGCTGTCAGTACTGCTGCATTATTATGAAGTTGTCAACCATGTGTAAAATTTCCTTATTGTACTGCCTGCCGATAGTAATACTGATTGATGATCTGACAAATTTAAAAAAACTGACAAGATATACGTTTTGGATAGAACTGTCAAACTCTGTAAACTTTCTTCAGAAGTCTGCAAATCTTTTTGGACGGGTTGTTGCTGAAAGCCAGATAGCAGAACTTCCCTGTCGAGCTCTAGAAACTACAGAAAGGTCATAACATTAAAGTCGGTGTAAGCGTTAGATCCTATCTTAGCTTTTATAGATTTACTGAATTTCGAAGATAATGGTAGTTCTCTTACCAATTTGCTTGGCAACGAAATCGGTATCGGTCAATTTTGGTTATGTCACGACGAAAATTAATAAAAACGGAATATGCCACACAATCTTTAGAATAACCCCACTTTATTAAAGTTTGGTTTCCTAAATCGTTCTCACGAACACGGAAGAAAGACTTGTAATTTAAGTGCATGTACATTGTAGTGGCACCCTAGTTATTGATCTGAATAGATTCGGTATAAAATGTTCGAGTCGAGTAATCATGGCATCGAGTTCTAAAGCGAATCGATTACGATTCGTCAAGCATTGAAATTCGAACTCCTTTGCTTTGTGCAACTAATTTTTTTCGTCGGTTCGTTTTTTGAACGCAAACTATCGTAAGATTGTGAAGTACATTTTTTATTACATCATTTTAGGGCTAGACGGCTGTATAAATCGAAATTAAAACTTTTAAGAACTCAAATCTGTGTAACATCACGCTCCGAGCGACGGAAGCAGAGCAGTAACCAAGGATATAACTTAACGCGGGTGAAACCGCACTGCAGAAAGCTAGTAGTAGTATAATTTCATAACAATACGCATGTCCAATGCGAAAACAATAATAATTTAGAATCAATTTATTTATATCTAAAAATGTAATTGAAAACGACCGGTTTTGACTAGAACGTACGAAACCAATTATCGATTATCAGCATTGAGAACGAATTGTGTATTTTTTTTTATTTCAAACACAATCAATTACTCAAAGTATTCGGTGCGATAAATCGCAACCGGCCAATGCGAAATCGATACGACAAAATGAGGAATTGTAAAAAAAATTAACCGTTCTTATGATGAAATTAATGTCAACGTCAAAACTATTTCAGTGTACTTTATAAGCTGACGTTTTTAAGGTTATGGACGTAGAAACTAGCTTCGTAAAGGTTTTCGTTGAGAAAAAAGGTTGAGAAAAAGTTAACACAGCTGCGTTGCCAAGGGCTTTTTACTACTCAATTTATGGCAACCATCAGTCAGGATTATTTTTGTTGGGATGAGCAATGATATCTAAAATTTTTCATATCGTATTCCTAAATTGCCTACAAAATTGCTTTTATTCTGATATAAATTATCTATTCGACATGAATTGTATTTATTTAGCTCAGTACCTCTGGCGTTGATTCTAAAACTTATCTGTAACAAACTTTTCTCTGCCGAATGAGCCACTGACATGTTTCGAATAAGAGCTGTACAACGACAGAACCTTTCAACTAGGAACGATTCGATTTATTCATTGATCAGCGAATGGATGACAAACATTTTGCCAACAGAACGATTAATTTATGAGCGAATTGACGACAGAATCTTTCATCAAAGAAGGATTCAACCATTACATACTACTAATCTTTGTATTTTTTTTAGACCGAACCTCTATGGTATCACTTTGTTTTCCGACTGTCTGTCAAGATCTGCTTTTAGTAACGCGTGGAGGCATTAGGCTGAAATTTGTATACTCTTGTCTACAACCTCCTGAAGCTGTGAAAAAATCAAAGTTCTATATCAACGCAATCAAAAGACATATAGGGCCATTCATGTTGTTTATTTATATTGACTACAAGTTTGTAGAGAACCCTAGTGCGCGAACTCGACTCGCACTTGTCCTGTTTTTTTATGAATTGACGTTTTGTGTCAGATCTATCCTAATTTTTGGCATTTTTGCTATTTAATACATCAAAATTTTGTTTCAATTAATTTAGAAATCACTGATTGCGATTTTTATATTTAGTTTATTTACAAATTATTATTAAATTAATTAAGTTGTGTCAATATTTAAATAGGTCGTAATTATTTCTGTAAAAATTCTCATCTGGCATTAGTGTAGTATTTGCGAATTACATTCAAATTTGGAACGTGGCTGGCGCTGATACGGCGGACACGCGTGTAGGCACGTTCGATATTAGAACGGGATCCCTTGCGTTACGTTCTAGTAGCAAAGGCATGCAATTTGTATGCCATGTCATTTATACTTTTAATAATTTAATGGTTCAGAATATTGCCGTAGTAAGACGGAATTACGCACGTAGTCGATTAACAAACCTAAAATAACTTTAACTCTGTTAAAAATTGGACAAAGTTTTGTTTGGCTTTCAGCAGATAGGTGTGAACATTTCTATATTGATGAAGGTTTGACCACACTCAATGAGGACACAAAAAAGTGGATAACGGACCCGATATTACGAAATCATTAAAGATAATAACCATGCTTTTTTATGTCTGTCGTTATTATGTTAAAATTGGAATGTGTGGACGTAGATATTATGTCTGCAGCTATAACTAACTGTTACAGACCTTTATAAAAACTTTTTTTCAGCCTGGGTATATTAAATAGAGTGATAATTTTAGTTTGTTCATTCAATATCGGATACTCGACCGATGGAATATAAAACAATTACATAAAAACATACATCACTTAACCATTAGGAAATCAATGGGCTTGCTGACCTCACACAAACCAGACAAACCAGACTGTTGCCGTTATGTTTGCAGACTACTATCCATACAGGATAGACAGAGATATAGGTACTTTTTATACACATAAGAATAATTGTGGCTTGATAGTTGATAGTGAGAATATACCATAACCTACGAACATGGCTATATTTTCTAAATATTGTAAAAGCAGTGATAACGAAAGAAGACTGGTACTGAGCCCCAGTGGCTGTTTACATCACTTTGATTGGTGAAATACAGAAAAGAATCAGGGAAAAGTAAGCAATAGAAGGAGATCTAGAGGTTAATTAGGTCCCCGGCTCAGAAAATACCAGATTTATTTATTGAAATACTCATAATATAGACACCGAAATATTTTATTTTCATAGGAATAAATGAGTATATACGAGTTACAAGAAAATGTACCTTATGTAGAACACTTCAGAACCGCTTTTGCGATAACTTGTTTCAAGTTAAGTACGACGATTGTACGAGTCATCGTCTCTTATCAACCGGAGAAACTACTTCCACTATAAAGAAGACTGCAGTTATAGCAACAGTACCTAAGTAGTGTTGTATCCAATGCTAAAGTAAACGGTATGAACATAGCGGTGCCCATGTGCGTGGTAAGTGATAACTGTCGCTCATGGACGACTCAGACTTCCTTATCGGATGCTCCTGCAATAAGCCAAGGCCAGGGACTCTGCGAAACCGCAGTCTACCGTGAAGGGAGTGGGGTAGGTGGCAGGATGGAGGGAGGTGAGGAAAAACGAAAGGAGGGATGTTGGGCCGCCGGCACTCTCCTATAATAGAGAGAGAGACAGAAGCAGAGAAAGAGAAGCAATAGTCTATTTATCAGATCGACGTCGATCTTCTAGTAGCTAGTCGCTTTTCAGGATATTTTATAGTAGCTTCTCAAATACGTGAGGCGACCATTATGTTTATCGCCTGCAAGAGAGAGGCAGACAGAGTGGGTGTGTGAGAGAGAGGCAATAGACTACCTAATAGTAAGTAGTAACTGCCAATTATGTAAAATATTATATATAGCGGAAGAGTTTGTTTGTTTGTATGTTTGAACGCTCTAATTTCTGGAACCACCAGTCTGATTTAAAAATTATTTTTGCGTATGATAGTCCAGTTCTCGAGAAAGGTGATAAGATATGTAACATCCAGTACCTGGAAGTTCCTCGGTACTCTAGGTATTGGCAAACAGCATCATTCCGAACTGCAGTTGACAATTAGTTTGGATGACATTAATCGACATTTCGCATCTGCTACACAACTTGATTACCAAACTAAGTGTCAAACTGTGGATTACATAGCTGGCTTACCCCACCCAAACATAGACCCATTTCAATTTTCTCCAGTCACGCAGGGCGAGATCAAAAAATTTATCCTGTCTATCAAGTCTAATGCGGTTGGTTACGATGGTATTAGCCGCCGCATGATTTTTCCTATTCTTGACCACATTATCCCACCATTATTCCACATAGTTAACTACTCTTTATTTTATAATACCTTTCCCTCCTTATGGCGTAGAGCTTTTATTGTACCCCTTCCTAAAATTAGTAATCCCTCTCTCCCTCAACACTTTAGACCTATCTCAATCCTCCCCTTTGTTTCTAAAATTCTTGAGGCTTGCGTGCATAAGCAGCTTTCACATTTTATATATAAAAACAATCTTCTAAGTCCACTCCAATCTGGTTTTCGTCCTGCATACAGTACCACTACTGCTCTCCTAAAGGTGACTGGCGATATTAGAGCCGGCATGGAGGACGGCAAAGTCACTGTGTTGGTATTAATTGACTTTTCTAACGCCTTCGGTACCGTCAGTCACCCAATCCTTTTGTCTATTCTCTCCCATAACATGGTCTCACCTGGTGCACTGGAATGGTTTTCAAGTTATCTTCAGGGACGTCAGCAGGTGGTCCGTGTCAATGGGACTACATCTTGTTGGTGTGATCTTAATTCTGGCGTTCCTCAAGGCGGCATACTATCTCCTTTACTTTTCTCAATTTTTATTAATCTCTTGTGCCCAAATCTTCAGAGTGCGTATCATCTTTATGCTGACGACTTGCAGTTGTATTCACAGACAAGCGTTATGAACATATCGCAAGCTATTGCAGACTTGAATAGTGACCTTAGAACTATTAGCAATTGGTCAAATCGGTTTGGCTTGTCTGTGAATCCAGCCAAATGCCAAGCTATTATAGTAGGTAGCCAACGTATGATGTGCAGATTTGATACTAACATTCTACCACAACTATCTTTTAACAATCTGCCCATACCGTACAGTCCAGTTGTTAAGGATCTTGGCTTGCTAGTTGACACTAATCTTAATTGGAGAGCTCAAGTTGCTGGTGTCAGCCAAAGAGTTATTGGAACCCTGCGTGCCTTTTATCGTCTGAAAAACTTCCTTCCTTCTAAAACGAAGACTATGCTTGTGCAGAACTTAATCTTTCCTATAATTGACTATGGTGATGTATGCTATTATGACCTGAATGCAGATTTACTCAATAAATATGACCGTCTTCTCAATAACTGCATTCGATTCATTTTTAACCTTCGTAAGTATGATCATGTGTCTACTTATCGTTTTGAACTCCATTGGTTACCTATTCGTCAACGCCGTAGCTTGCGTGCTCTCACTACACTTTATTCTATTCTTAACTCGCCTTCTCCTCCTACTTACCTAACTCCTTTCTTCCAGTATTTATGCTCCACTCATGCCAGAAACCTTCGTTCTTCAAACAATCTTCTCCTTGCGTGTCCTTCCCATTCAACTGAATTTATTCATTCCTCATTTGTAATCCAGGCTGTTCTTCTCTGGAATGACCTACCTCTAGAAATCAGGATGGTCACAAACCGGTTAACATTTAAGCTGAAAGTACGGGCTCTACTCTTCGAGAAACTGTTGGAATTATCACGTTAATTGTCTTGCTTTTGTACATATTTAGTGTATGTAGTAGTATTTATATATTATATTTTATGTATGTATAATAATTGTTAATCAGTATGTATAATAATTGTTAATATTTATGTATTGTATTATGTTTTATGTTGTATTATACAACCTATACATTTCTTTTTTTCTTATACCTATATTTTCACATCATGATTTATTTACTGCACCTACTTCGTTTATCTCTGCACCACCTAAGGTTGACTGGTAGAGAATGCTTATAGCATTAAGTCCGCCTATGTACCTGTGTGCATTAAGTTTAAATAAATAAATAAATAAACATCACGCTGATGGCGACAGGAGCAGGGCAAAGCTAAGACGCGGGTGAAACCGCGCCACGGAAAGCACGTGTAAAATATTCAGCAAAGAGTGCATATCGTGTAAAATTACAAAAAAAAATTGTAATTGTTTGACTCAGTTATTGTTAAATAACTTAATTCCTTCAGCGTTCAGATCATGTTCTGATTACTTTGTTCAGTAATCGTATAATTACGTGCAATTACATCTGCTTGTGAACAATGGCATCGCCTTGACCCCGCTATTGACCTACATAAGTTAATCCAGGTCAAATTACAGACGTACGCTCGAGCACAGAACTGTAATGTTGATTATTGTCTAATACGAGTTATGTTGCTGCAACACGTGGCTGTGTGTTGGGCATAGATATTATGCGTTCGGATTTCTACCCCGCTAAATAGTAACATCATAACTGTATGATAAGTTGGGGAAAATGGACCTAAGGTAAGAGATACTAGATGTGTTTTTACTGTAACTTATGACATGCACTACGGCATTCTACATCATAACTGTATGAAACAAGTTCTCAAATAGTAGGACAGATTTGTAGGCACGTGCTATAATTATAAACAAAACAAGCAAAATCACTGTGATATGATCAATAGAATAACTAGCTTCCGACAGCGCGGTTTTACCCTTACTGCTCTGCTCTCGTCACCAGTAGCGTAATGTCATCATACGCAAAAGAAAGAATTATTCAATTCCGTATGCTAGTTACAGAGATAAGCGCGTTCAAACAAACAAACAATCAAACTATTCCACTTTTATAATACGAGTGGTGTAGATAAATGCATCAGTTTCAATCAAATCGTTGGTCATTGAAAATATTTTTAATAAAAAATATAGCCTTGTGCTATTTCAGAGATAATTTTAATATTAAAATTATGCAAAATTGGACTTTTTTACCTATCGCGTTCCAACTTTATTCAGTATCAACCTCTAGGGGATCGCTTTTAGCATTAAGCCCATCTTTATACTGAGTGTTTGTTTATAAAATGAAAAAGGAGCACACAAGTATAATTAACTCTATTTTTTAAATGTCATTTTATTTTCATAGCAGCAAAATACCAACCTTTAAAAATCGATTCTGTTCTGAAATTTGATTCTAAAGCATTTTAATTAAAAAATTAAACAACTGTCACTTTTGTGTTGCTGTTTTAAACAGTTGATGGACAAGTTCTACTAAAGAGTTGACCTTAAGAAAGTATGTGGTTTATTAGAACCTGTCCATTTACCTACCAGTTCCTAGTAACAATCTTTTCATAGTATAAAAGGAAGTAGCTTGAAAGCATCTGTCTGCATAAAATCGCGCATCTCAAGAACAGCTCAATGGATTTGAATACAGTTTTCATTGCTATATAGTGCGTTTTTCGAGAAAGGTTTTGGTATACAATACATTAACCTATCACTTATAGAAGCCGGAGCAGCAGCTATAATAATGAACTAAGCCAAAACAGTAACTTTTGTTACCGATGAGAAGCGAGAGTGGGTCGCAAATTTCTTTATAAATTAACTGCGTTCACCCACATAAGAGTGGCAATGTCGCCATATTTTCGTGGTTTTCAATTCTTATTATTTAATCTTAGCTATATTTTAAAAATGTTTCACAACACTTTTTAGAATTACGTGAAAGCTGTATAAAAAGTAAATAACCATAAAGCTCATAACATTAAACAGTTTTACGAACATGAAGAATCTGCTATAGGTTGAACCATTAAATTAACTAGTTTTTACTTACTATAAAATTTGAATAGAGAAAACCAGTCTGATCTAGCTATAAGCCGAACTATAAAATAGAGCCTAATTACATTATAAATACATCGTTATACCTAGAAGGGATAGGCAGATCGTAAATCTATATTTTTCTGAGCTGAGGCTTAAATAACAGGCAACGAATCTGTTACCATTAAGGGCATAACTCCAAAAGATTGTATTTTCTATTAGATTATCCTTTCACTCTGTTACACAAAGAAAGTCTTAGGATTAAACGCTTGCTTAGACCAAGTTGATAAACAAGCATACGGTCTGCCTCATCGTAAGCAAAAAGACAAAAAGACCGACATTTAATACTACTGTAATACAGACAGTAAATACTAGTGCGGAGGTCAGTGCGAGTCAAGCTTAAACAGCCAAGGAATGTAAACTAGTTATATTGTATTGTTTAGAATGACAAATCACAATTGCTACTACATGCCCCACTATCTCTGTTGATTGTAAACGTACCTGACTTTCTTTCTTTATGCAAAGAAGAGGCTGCAGTTTTTATATTCTTTGTTTGGTAGTTCCGGGGTTTAAAAGCAGAAAAAGCAACAATATAAATTAAAATGCAATATAATTATAATGACAAAAACAGTAAACAAAATAGCGTGTTAATAAAACAAAATGAACATAATATATTAGTATAGTAAAACTGTCAAACTCTAATAAAATGTCATTTGCTTTGTTACGTCACAACTGCTCATAACAATGCTTATATTTTATTTTACGCCTTTTCATGTAATTACGAATATAATGTTATTTAAAGAGCTTTTAGATAAGTAACATTTCCGTGAATTAATGAATACAATAAGTTAAGCACAAAAGTAGCGATGACTCCGTAGATCTTCTTCAAAAATCATTTCTAATGGACTGTAGTCTGTCAGACTGTAGACTGTAGTCTTCCAGAAGTCTGTACTGGTTTAAGCCAGTTTATATATGGTTATGTTTATATACATATAGTTATTTAAATGGTTTGCCCATTAAATGAGGTATGGACTTCAAGATATCAGTCGCTTTACATTAAACACACATCATGAATCAATCACAACTTCAACTTCTTCGTATTTATATTTTTATGTCACCGTCATTTATTTCTTAAATTCTTAACACATTGTTCTTTCACTAGTTTTATTGGCTATTAATTCGCTATAAAGTGTGAGCTACAGCAATTTATCACTATTCATTTCGAGGATGTCCGCATTTAGAAAGTTAGATTTAATGTCATCAAAACGGCTTTCACGATTTTATATTCAGCTCTAACAACTTCATATATCACTAGGATTGTATAAAATTATTCAAAATTATACAAACAAAAATATTCAATATTGAGGAAACGAGATCTCTTTATTTTTTATACTCGGTTTATATAAAATTAATTAAAATAAGTCAACTTTATTATAAAGTAAATGTGTTTTAGTTAATAACTAGGCGGCACCTTTGTATAACGACGCTAACTGGCGAAATTCAGTACGTCATAAACTGGCTTCAACTGGTAATTTTTGGGTAAATGCCATAAATATCCGAGTAATAACAGTACGCGTCGGGCCGCGCGCTATTCGTTTTTATTTACGACTGTACTTGTTTCACATTCAGCCGGTTATAACTTTTGTGCGCGACTGTATTGTGATTTTTATTTAATTTTTTTTTATAACGCTATCTGTTCCGTTGGTTTTTTTATTGTTCTTTGTTTGTGGCAATATAAAATTTTCAACAAAGATATTACTCGTAATTTAATAAACAAATTTTAATCTTAACCTTTTAGATTGTATGATAAGCGCACAAACGGAAATAGATATTTTAATATAGTAGCCAGATGGCCCAGTTTTACGCACACATACAGCGTTCTGTAGATAGAGCTATGAGCCTATGACTGAGCGCCGAGCAAACCGGTTTGTTTACATTAATCACTGTCTGTGTGCGCTGCGTCTGTGTGCGTCACGTCGACGTCACATTGTTTACATGCGGCGTCACGTGCCAGTGTGGGAGTGTTCGCCGCGTGACGTCACTCCGTTTCGTCACGCTCCCCTCTGTGTGTAACAGTTGCGCTAGTGTGCGTGAAGCGTGTTGCCGTCAAGCCAATGTTACATTTTTGTGACCTTAACCGTCATGAATCTGTTCTTTGCATTTTTATCAAGTAGGTATTACTAGATAGGAAGTCATCGAAACTAGAATTTTCATAAAAAGTTTGATGTTCACCTAAAATTACTTCTTATTTCTTCTTTAAAAAGAAACGGACATTTATATGTCTGAGCGATACTCTACATTTTGTCTACTCTAAATCCTGATTTATTGTCAGGAATTGTCTAGCTCCATTACGTATTCAGTGACAAAATGGACAGCGCGCCTGGTATTGACTCTAAGAACTAAATTTTCTACAAAGTGACAAAAATAAAACTGAACAGCGCCCCTAGTATTTACTTTGAGAACCAAATTGTCTTGTGTCATATTGGCTTTCATCAAATTACTTACCTACTACAAACATGTGAAATCACGAACTGCATGATAGAGCTACCTATAGTTACACATTGCGTCACTAACACATACAAAGTATTACAAAACAGGTATACGCTACTATTGCCCTCAAATCAATTCAGGGAAAATCAAAAATATTATTAGTTTATGTGTCATCGAAATTTCAATTCTAAGTATGCAATAACAAGATTACATGTCGAAAGTTATTTGATTAATTGCATTGAGGTCATCCAATTTTGTCATTTTTACTAGAATTTTTGATGTAGTAATATTTGTTATCACTACTACTAACTGGTCTATCGAGAAATTGTGTTGTTTAATAATTGTATGGTGAAAGCTAATGTAGAACAGAATAATATAGGAAACTAGCTGCGCCCTGCGGTTTCGTCTGCGCGAAAAATGGTATGAGTTTAATATAACTTGGAAAACGATTGATTTTTGAAATAAAAAGTATATCCGGCATCGAATCTATGTACATACCAACTTTCATCAAAATCGGTTCACCCGTTTAGGCACTGAGTGGTAACAAACACACACACAATTTTGTACGGTAGTAGATCCACGCTGATTTCAGCATGAATGGGCCGGATCGTCCGGGGAAGTACTACCCTCTCATAGAAGATCGACTTAAGAGTAGTAGTATCCGTACTACTGCGTTTCGTTCGGTGAGTGAGAGCGCCGGAGGCCCAATTTCCCCCCTATCCTCTTTCCTCACCTCCCTCATTCCCTTCCCCTAACCCTATTCCCAGCCGCCATAGTGGAGGCCACTATACCAGCATTTTAAGACGATGGCTTTTGGTATAGTGGCCGCCACTTCTGGATTCCACTGACTGCTTACCATCAGGCGGGGTGGAGTCACTTTGGTAGGCTATAATATAAAAAAAAAAAAAAAAAAAACACAAAGTTTCCTATTTATAATATTAATAGGATTCTTTTATACCTATGTAGTGTAGTCTTCGGTCTAAACTACCTTCGTTTTTACCATAGATGTTGTAAAAGGCAACAAAGAATGAAGTAAATATGAAATAAAGAGCACTGTGAGTTAGTAACTATATCCTTAAGTAGACGCAACAAGGCTCATATTGAAATGTGACAGAAAAAAGCAGTCATAGTATATTTTAGTCATTTTCTTTCATTACGCCAAAACCACACTATATGACAAAATCTTTCGTATTACGAGCAATGCCACGTGCTGAAACTAGTGACGAATATAATTGACACTACCTTTAACACACTTTCATGAATTATATCTAAGTATGTCTCATTTGACATTATGTTAATGCAGTTTAAAATGGCGGCAAGGTCGAACGATAACAGATAATTAACTCGCAAACAGTTATTGTTGGTCATTGTTGACGTATTCTGTGATTGTAATAGAAAAAAATTCTGTACCGTTCTTCATTCGTTTCTTTTTTCTTACTTCGTCACATTCTCCTTATATGTTTGGGCAACGGCTTGTTTTTTTAGTACCTATTGTTTTTGCTGCTTAGAGGACTTTCCATAGCTTCCAGCTCCCACTTATCATCAGAGGGCTACATGCTGCTGTTTGCCAACAAATTTAGTAAAAAAATAAAAAAAAACTTTGAATCCACTTTTGGTGCATACTTGGACCGAACATTTGGTCTAAACTCTTGGTTCAAATCTGTCAAACATTGGGCCAAAGTAACAAGTGTTTACAAAAGCGCTCACATCTGCGACATTGCGACCCTTTGGGAGGGGACTACCCTACAATATTATTCTGAACTCTTAAAAATGTTTTGCATGCGATTTTCGACCTTTTACCCAAGATATAAGACTGGAGGATTAAAAAAATGTACGCAAATGGTTTTGTTATTAAGAAACTTGTTGCCGTCGATGTTGATCAATATAGCTTTGTAAGTGTAATATGGAATACAATGTGTTTTGACTATGAAAAGAAAGGCAATGACCTCTCTACTAACTATTACTAAAAATGATCTATTGAAGACAGAATGCATTTGTTTTCTTATTATCTCGTTGTTTTTTCTATAAACCGGCTAAGAATCAAGCTTGTGACAGGACATTACAATTAAAAACTTACTAACACTCACCATAGAAAACAAATATTTGTGAATTACATACATAATATCACAACAACTACACACAACGCCATCTAGATTCTAGACCCATAGTAAGCCTATATTATATAGCTTGTGTTATGCGTTCTATACATGTTTCTTGTGTGTGAATTGAACGCATTCTGCGTACCAGAGACTTAACCGGTAGTTAACCATCTGGAACGTCTACACTTCTACAGGTAGACCTTCTACTAGCATCTACATTTTTTCATCTGTAATTCTTTTTTATTTCTGAATAATTTTGTTGCGAAGTCTGTGACAGAAGGTCTTTTAGTCCCTGGACGTCTGAGTGTCAAAGTTCAGTGTTTTCACTGTTAAGTTGCTCCCTACCTTTATTATATTTCTACGTTGTCGATCTATTTTGTGGGGGACTTGCCTACGCACGTTCCGGTAAAAGTATATACATATTTTATGTAAAACGTATTTTTAAGTAAACTGGCAACACCGGTTATTATTGACGTTTAATAATAATATGCAGAGAAAGTTTGTTTGGGTGTTCGATCTCGAAAATTGCTTCGTTTTGGATTGTCGCAGTTTGAAAGTTGCCTCGCAACAATATCGATAATAAAGGATATTTTCGTCAACAATTTATGACCAAATTTTATTTTAAAGTCAAGGTTTAAATTAGTAATGATATTTGATCTCAAAAACAAAAAACTAAAAGGGGTAAGACAGTGAAAATAAATTGCTTGTTTAAATATACGCAGCCACCGATCTTTAGAACTGTTTGGTAGTTATTAGTTTATAATCCTAACTTTTTCTTTGTTATTTCTTTTTTCACGAACCAGCAAGGTATTTATTATTATTATAGCTCATTTCAGGGCATAGTCCTGTCCCAGCACACTTTTGTACTTCTAACATTGGAGTTCTTAGTTCTAAAAGCAATATTCTTAAACAAATATGGCGATAAAGATGCGTTTAAACAAGGAACAAAGGGCACGTTCAGAATACGTGTTAAGTGCTAATAGATTTCCGGCACCTGTGTAGGCAGGTGCGTAGGCAATTGCGATTCCGAACGCACCCGACACGCCCACATGCGATATTGGATTTACTATACGTTTAAACCTTTCCTATTTGTATGTATGAGGGTGATAATTGCCTTTTTTAGATGTTACCCCCCTACGACACATTAGAATACTCAAACGTTTAAAAAAATAGATCTACGCAGAGCGATTTCATCCTCACTAAGTTACGTTTTTAGATACTGCTCCATTACTATAGGCCGTATCGTGATGTTAAATACCCTATAACCTTTTTTAGGAATTGGGCTTTTAAAGGTAGAAATAATTTTAACAATGCGATTGGTAGTTCTAGAGATAAACGCATACAAACAAACAAACTTTAAGATGAATTATATTAATATAAATTGATGACCTTTTAATATACTTTTTAACCCTTTTATGTACACTACTGTTGACATAATAGATGTTTTATTGTCATCACGGCCATATCCGTTTACTCTCCCTGAAAGTGTTAACTTTTCCAGTAATATTTGACAGATAAAGTCATTGAACCATTCGTTTTTCTTTTCATACATGAACCGTTGAACTACATATTTGGGTTTATGCACTACGAAAGCAGCAAGTAATTAAATTAATTGGCAAATATAGAATCATTGCCGTTTGCCTTTATTGCGTTTGCCTGCTCCTGATTACCAACTGTGTTCGGGTGTTGAAATATTAGCCAGTGGTTGGTAAGAAGTCGTGATGGACTAAAGGTTACGGTAACTACCTGTTGGCTAACTTGAGAGTTTAATGCCGTGAAAGCAATGTGACTTCAAAGTTAGAGTTACTTTCTTTACAAGTGTATCTAGGACTTTACTAGTAAAGAATGAAGAACTTTGTGGGCAGTATAACAAAATGTCCCAAAGCTTGAATTGCTTAGAATAAGACTCAAATGTAGGTAAGTATTATAACGAGATTTGAACGTATCCTTAACTTCGCTTAAAATTAAGTATTTATTTTTGAAGTATCTTACTCATTGTATATTTTGTGTTTTCTTGGTGTACAAATTTGGGGACTGTACAAGCATGGAATCGAATATTCTTTATTGCGCACCACATATTAAAAACAAATAACTAAACAGCACAACATTAGGTAGTGACAATAGGCGGTTTTAACTATAAGCTATCCCTATAAACAATCTTTGCTTATCCATAGGATCACACAATAAAATCAACATAGACATTTTACTTATAAAATATTATAATGTTCAGTAGAGGTCCGAGAATTTATTTTATTTTAAAAGTAATGTACCTAATGATGTAGTTACAAGGAATGATGACATAATATATTATTTATGTGTTAATAGCTTCCTTTTAATACGCGGCATGGCTGACGACGGACTCACGGTTCAAAGAAAATGGCGCGCGCCCGCATGACAGCTGTTATTTTTCCCAATGACACTTGCGTTGTCATTACACATTAGTAAACGCGGCAAAATGCATACGAGTACATTAGCATGCTTAATAATTTCCGGACGAACTAATTTATTGCATGGCGAAGGTTTTTACAATGGCCGTTTTGAAGGGTCGGATTTGAATGCTTGAAGATACAAGGTTTCTTTAGAAATATTGTTTTATTTTGCTAAGTATTTACTGAGCAGGTATTGCCGAATTATTTGTTGTTGTAACGCCGACGCAACAACTTGGACACTTTTCTAAAGAACAGAAAAGTTGCGGTTGTAAAGCTAAACAAGTGGCAGAACATAGCGTACTAGTTCAATTATTAGGCAAAGGTACCTTTGCCTAATAATTGAAAAGACTCCAATGTAGTAGAGTTCTTTAGTTACGTAACTATAATAAAAAAGGTTGGTTACCTTGGTTTTAAACTTTTTTCTGCAAATTACTTTTTTATTAATATAGCAAGGTCAACGTTTTCTTAATTTG
Organism: Parascotia fuliginaria; assembly: GCA_963082885.1. Lineage (NCBI taxonomy): Eukaryota > Metazoa > Arthropoda > Insecta > Lepidoptera > Erebidae > Parascotia > Parascotia fuliginaria. The sequence goes on along the minus strand of OY720190.1, from coordinate 3,551,076 downwards.
TATGGTTATACGTGACTTGCTAAATAAATTAGACACTTAGTATTCTTGTGTTTATGTAGTATAGTTAGAATGTTATATCTATGCGGTTAACTCATTCTGCGGTTGTTAGCTACGTACCAGGTGAGAAATGGCGAGCATAATCTGCAGGCCAGACATAGATACATAGATAAAATTTTAATATAAAATGCATAAACATGAAAATTTAGAAAAAATGGTCTTGACTCTTGAGATACAACAAAAAATGTTAAGTTTCAACAACTGTAACTAAAAAGTTAATAACACGGTCATTTCTACTAGATATTACGCAATTTATAATAAGAAAAACCCAAACAAGTTCAATTGTAAAACATTTTTAACAAGTTAGCAATTGTTTTTTTTAACTTGGCTGTGTGTACGGCCCTGTGTGGTCAAGGCAAAGGCTGTAAAAAAAAGACGGCCGACGCATGCGGGCCAGATGTTAACACTAGGTGTTAGCTCGAAAACGTACAAAACCGTTGCATAATGAGTATAATGACTTATTATTTCAACGATAACATCTAATTACACCATTATCTCTTGTAAAAGTCGGAAATATTGAAATAGACCGCTAAATTGTCGCAGCTGACACTAACCGCATCAACAATTGCAATTGAAGACAAAAGTAATGTTATTGCAAATAGATGCGTGCTAATTATAGCAAATTATATGCAATTAAACTTAAAAAACTGCTGGATATAAACGTCCTTTACAGATAGAGGAAAAGAGAACTGTTTTTATGCACGGAAAGAGATGAGTTGCTTCTGTGTTTTGATATAAGAACCACAAAGACCGTGGATTAAAGATCGATCATGTGTCATGGTTCGACACCTATCTAATTAAATACACAATCATATTCATCTCTTCTTTCCCATTTTAAAATAGCAATAAATCTATTAAATATTCATTAAATTCTATCGTAATTCAATGCTAAAATCGTTAATGAACAAACGTCTTTTGTAAACCAATACGTGCGAACAGTTGCAATAAAAAGTGTTGCCAGTTGCGTAAATAACCTTACAACCTTTTTTTACACTGACAATGTAGCACTCACATTATTTACAAAGGAGACAATGAACTCACTACATACAGCCTAATATACTTTGCTAGTATTTTTAATTTGTGTCACACTGTATCTAAATACGTACTTACCTAGATGATACTATATTAGTCGTTTTCATAATAGAAGTTTAAATAAAATCGTTTGGTGTATAGAGTAGGGACATGTCATTGTGATCAGGTAGGGATGGTAGGCATGTAACGAAAAGAGTATTGAATATAAGTGTAGATGAATATAGAGAAGGAGAGACCAACGAAAGGAAGGAACCCGAAAATCGATCTGGTTCCCGAGGGATACAACAAACCATATTTTATGGACATGGTATTTATATTTTATGTTTGTTACCAAACATACTCACACACAGACACAGAAACTTTCTCTTTCTTGGGACATGACAAGTCTATAAAATTTTAGTTTTCTAAACGCAAGAAGTTTTCTAAACGATTTTGAAAAACGTATTATAGAAAAAATTTGCGGCGAAACCAACAGAAACAAACAGTGGCTTTTTAGATAGATAGAGACAATAAATAAATACAAAAATGATTGATTTTTCCAAGATATTGACATTAAGTCATAGAGAGTATCGATATATCAAGAATATTAATTACTCTGTGATGGATGGTGGCTAACCATGGAACCCATTTTGTATACGTACGTGGTATTGTTGTTTTTGTGACTTACAATACTGAGAACACTGAATAATTGTGAAGTTTTTAGTCGATGCGACTTAACAGTTTTCCTGCTGACCCTACTTTATGTTGTAGTATGATTGTAATTGATATATTTAAAAACAAAACTTTCACACTAGGATACAAGTCCTTTGTCGCGAGAGACTTTACAAATATAAATTTATCGGACACAAATATACAGACTCGGAACAATTATTTATGGATCACACACAGTTTTGTCCCGTGTGGGGATCGAACTGGCAACCTCGTGCACAGCAATCTCTTGCGCTCCTACTGTACCACGGAGGCAGTCATTCTCTAATAATAATTCCCAATTGCGTATTAATATTCAATATTATAAGAGTTGCTTTACTGAATGACAAGGGACAGGCCACGTAGTTCGCAGAACTAGGCTCTTGGAGCAGAAGGGTTTTAGAGTGGCGACTACGAACCGGAAGACATAGTGTGGGGACATCTTGCAAGGTAGACCGACGACCTCGTAAGGTTAGCGAGCAAAAGATGGTTTATAGCAGATAATATTTAACAATTGACGATTCAATATTTTCTTAATGTCTACAGTGGCAAAAAACCTGGGGCCCTACAACAACCTCTTATAGCAATCTTATTATAAGCTTACTTTGTCTCTATCCTTGTTTTTATGGTACAAAAGAAAAAGACAAAACACAAAGTAAGATTAAAATAATATTGCTGAGGTTGTGGTTACAAGTGGAAATCTTGAAGAAGCCTGAACAATAGTAGGAAAGTACCAATCCATCTTTCGTAAATAATGATTAATGCTCGTTTTATCTTTATATGAGCCTAAACCCTGTTAAAGTGTATAGTTTTATTTAGTAGGTATAGATATACGACAGAAAATCTTTTTATTGATTCCTTTGCCTCTTAATAAAATGTTACATAAGCCAAGTAAAACTTTATATTTAAATGTATTTTTATAATAACTCCTGTACTAGACAGGGGAGATATTATAGACATTGGATCATTGTATATGTTTCTCTGTTTAACTCCTGTGGTCCTACCACAACCTCCAATTTTTGTTATAACCTTACTTTGTCTCTAACCTTGTTTTTAATAGTAAAAAAGAAAAAGACAAAACACAAAGTAACATCAAAATAATACTGCTATTTAAAGAGATGGTGGTGGCCCCCCTGGACCGCAGATGCAGTTCAAATGTTTGAAATTATCAAAAAGTTTTCTATCCTAACGCACATAGCTGAGCTTCATCATAAAAAGTTCGCTATAAGTCCGTTTTTATTAAAAATGGTGGCTTTTGAGGTTGGTCACACTGAATTTTACCAAGTATTAAAGTACGTCTATAGTTTATTTATAAGGCTTTGATCTTTAGTTGCAATTGGAGCAGCTTAAGTAGAATAGTAACTTGGTCTATACAAGATTGTAACCATGTCAATATAATTATTTTTATTCTTTAGCATCTGAAGAATTTGCTTATACAACAGTGAAGCATTTTTCTTTTGTTTCCTATGGTGTTACTTACAATCAAATTCGCCAAATGCAAATCAGAGAAGCTTAGTACATTTTATGATTTTGGGTGTCCGAAATAAAACATTGGAAGCATTCTGTATCCAGCGTTTGCCACATGCCTTTATCAGCCCCTATTCCCGGCTCCTTTGGAAATCGATGTCTTAATGTAAAGACAAATAGAATATATGCCCTTACAGATATGAAACATATAGTAGTACAAAGGTAAAAATTAGAGAAACAGTATGGGTTAGGTATTTCAAGTAAGATTATGAATCAAAATTTTGGAACATGTATACTTAGTCGTCTTATAAGACAACAACGGACTAAAAGATTTCAAGCTTAATTTCTACGAAATACGAGCCCAATAATATTTAAAAAATGTTTAATACAAACATCTTCAAGTCACACTAAAACTCCATACTTAGCTAAATCTTAACCAATGACCTAAGGTTGCTTACTGTCCTAGATAGCACAGTCATAAAGTATTCCAGTCAACATCGGTATATGACCTCATCTTGAACTTACCTGCAACAAAACAAATCACAGTTAATAAATGGACAATAGGAAACAACAATAAACATAACTACAAGACATAAACTCGCAAATTCGTTAAGAATTTCCTACATCTCCAGTAGAAGGAAAAGAAAGAGTAGGTAGGTATTACCCGCAACTTCGGTCGTAAAGAATTTTCTACATTACCAGTAGAAAGAAAAGAAAAGTGGGTATTTATCTACTATAAATACTATGAATAAAAATCGATGTTTTCTTTGTCTGTGTCTAACTTTTCCAAAATTACGCAATGAATTTTCATAGCTTTACTATATTCAAGAGATGGTCTTCCGGTGTAATGATGTCGTGTGGTTTAAGATGTCTGAACTAGAATCGGATAAGCAGCACTATGACTTTTCAAACTTCTTTATATTTTCTAAGTTTACCGTAGATATTATTCACTGAACGATGCAGGGAATCGTTAGAAAACCTGAACTTATAAAAAAAGTCTGAAATAGCTAGTTCACCTTGAGCAAGCGTGGTGATAAAATGCTTATATTGCTCATATCTCTTCCGCTGAGACTTACTCTGCAATGAAAAATTAAATACAGGGCGACGAACAGTATAGTAATTTTTGATTTCATTGTCCTGAATTTCCACAAATGCTACAATTTATTTCTCTTAGCATTGGACTACTAAAACATTGATAAGTCCTAACACGACAGGTGGCGCCACCTACCACCGTTCACAACCACTTCATATATATTATTAACAACTCGAGCTCCCGTCTCCCGCCACTTTCCATTCGAAACTAATGATAAATTTAAACAGTAACACTTCTATATATAGTTATCTATACTATTATATGAAGCGGAAAAGTTTGTTTGTTTGTTTGTTTGTTTGAACGCGCTTATCTTAGGAACTACCAGTCGAATTTGAAAATTCTTTTTGAGTATGATAGCCCAGTTTCTGAGGAAGGATATAGGCTATGTAACATCACGCTACCGACGACTGGAGCAGAGCAGTAAGCAAAGACGCGGGTAAAACCGCGCCGCGGAAAGTTAATATACTATACATAGTTCATAAGGAAGTCTTTCTCTGTATAATATCGCTAATCTCACAAATCGCTCAATGGATATGGATACAATTTCTACTGTTTAACAGTGCGTTTTTCGAGGATTGTTTTCGAAATAAAACATCAACCTATCACCTATAGGAGCTGGGCAGCAATGATGATAGTGAAGTTGTCACAGCTCTACCTCGTCAGCGAACTGGCTGTAGGTTAATTAGCTTACTTTATGTAATTTGACTTTTCATAAGTATCATTCTTTATGATCAAAATGAAATAAATACTTTGACTTTGACTTTGACTTTGAAGCAAGACGGGAAATCGCGACTTTTGATACTGATATGCGAAGCGAGGGCGGGCCGCTAGTCGCTTTATAAGGCTACTAATACTGCCCCTACAAATATTTGCATTTTTAATGTAACATTACGCAGAGTTTTTCTTAATGGGTATTTTACTTCCATAGGAAGATATAACAGTATGTTATTGTGAGATAGTTAACACTGATATAATATGATAAACTAATATGTGATGCAAAGCGCAATGAGCCTTTTGGGACTGAAAGCATGTTCGCAATACGGCTATACTAGCACTCTTATGATACTAAAGAGCCTAAGCGTCTAAGGGATGAGTTAAACGGAGAAATACACAAAGATCCTAAATGGTCAAAGTGCTTTCAACACTCACAAATATTTACTTGTGGTTCAATTATGTTTACGAAAATAGTAGTCCACCTTTTTATTAACATCATCGCCTGAAAGACGTTCACTGTTACGAGGAATCAAGTGATTGGGGAGGCCTTTCCTAATGTTTTTTTTTTTATATTAGCCTACCAAAGTGACTCCACCCCGCCTGATGGTAAGCAGTCAGTGGAGTCTAGAAGTGGTGGCTACCATACTATCTTCTTAAACTACTGGTATGGTGGCCTCCATTATGGCGGCTGGGAATGGTGTTAGGGGAAGGGAATGAGGGAGATGAGGAAAGAGGAAAGGGGAGAAATTGGGCCTCCGACGCTCTCACTCACCGAGCGAAACGCAGTAGTACGGATACTACTACTCTTAAGTCGATCTTCTATGAGAGGGTAGTACTTCCCCGGACGATCCGGCCCATTCATGCTGAAACCAGCGTGGATCTACTACCGTCTAAAATATCGCCACTTTGACCAATGAGACTCTCATCCGCCTTTACACGTTTAATAAATAAATATAATGATATAATTAACAATACATATACCTAAATATCTAGGCGTACTGCGTTTACTTAATTATATTACATTTCTTTCCATGTAGTGCCCACAAGAAAATACTTTAAGTTTATAAACAAAAGTCAAATGCAGTTTTCGTTAAGCCTTCCTGGAGCACTGGAGCAGTTTTATTAAAAAAATATAGCGTAATATGTCTAGAGGTAAAATAACACAAACCAGCATTAACAGTCTTTCTAATAAAATAAATATCACATACACAAAAACCGCAAAAATTTAACGTGAAGCACCATGACGCTGACCATACCGTGAGAAGTTCCTACTCCTGGTTGAGTACCGTTACACGTTCCCGGACATATCACTGTTACAATATTGTGGTTAAAGAAAAATAAGCTGAATCGGAATACCTTTGCCTTATTATAGAGTTGTCTGCAATTTGCAATGAATGTCGATTTGAACTATTTTCGTCTTTCTTTTTGTTTTTTTTTTTTAATAATGTCTTCTTTTCAATAGTTACGAACTCTAAAAGAGTGAGATTTTGTTTTAATAAACAAGATGTGATTCAAAATCCGAGGTTAAAGCAAATAATGTAGGGCATACAAATCTAAGTAACCCTTTGGTAGGGGTGCCAACCTTCACACTATAGCGGTCAACAACCTTCTGCAAGATTTAATTTTTCTCCTATATTTTCTTATACGTTCTATACGTTACCATATTTTTCTCAATGGTTTCTGTTTACAATGGTGACTTGTACTATGGCAATGTATATGCAGGATGTTTTATATTTTTAAATAGGTTATATAAGAATCTATAGCGTTATTTTAAGACAGTGTCAGAAACAATGCCTTATTATTATTATGAGAGGGTAGATAGGGTACATAATACCTACACCTTTCTTTTATATTTATATGTAATAAACTACATAGATACAGACACAGTGGATCCAACTCCAATCTTGACTGATTTCTCGTCAGAAAACTTCAATACAACTTTCGAATTCAGGATCTTACATTTGTACCGCCTATTTGTTTTTGTAGTTAGCATTGCCCATAATTCACAATTAAAACCAAGCTACTTTATACTTATGTCGAAATCATTCGATGAGTTGTCCAAATAAGAAACATCAACTGTAGGCGGCAACTTGTAATTCTCGTTTCGTATTGTCTGATTTCAAAGAGCTAAACTCGTTCCGACGTTGCATGCTTACAAACGATACAACCAAATTATTGCTTAATTATACTCACAATTTAATAACATTCGCATTTATAAAGATAATTCTCATCAAAATATTTACCTACTTTATTTTATACATATACTTACCTTGATGCAAGTGTATAATATACAGGAAACAGTATATTATGACGTCATAAAACTTTATATCGTAAAAAAGTTCGGTTTATAAGACACCCGTTTCATACAAATCATATCCCAATCAGAACTGGTCCGATTTGCAAAAACCCCTTACCGGAATCGATTAAGTATCGCGTGCTGCGACCGAGTATCGAGTCCACATATCGATACCGGGCGCGGCCACCGATTGATCAGCACGAGGTCGGCGACCGCTCTCCCCGTTCCTAATTTGAATTCGCGGCGTATTATCAGGCGGGAGGCAGTAATTGGATAACAATGAGGGCGCCAACCTCCCCCATTGGTGGTTTGGACATAACGCCTCTGTTGGGAAAAGTTTGGACACGCTGATTGGCGGGGAGCGGTCATCTTGTGCAGTCAGCTTTGTCTGGTTTCTTGAGAATGATGCTGTTTAGTTGTGTGCCTGCCAAATTGCGAAATTGTGTCTGACGCAAGCGGCAATTTTCGACAATGTTGTATTATAATTATGAGTACAACGAACTGAAGTGTAATTCTACGATTAACTTGATTAAATTATGTTTTTTACAGTACCTACCGCTTAGCAAAATGGCGGCCTGAAATTTGGCGCCGGTAATATGTTAATATGAGCGTGTCATTTAGTACCGCGACATAATCTGTGTCACAGTGTTGCCATTGTACGCGTTAGTATAAATGGCATTTGTCGTGCGCCTGCGCGGCGCTAACATCGTTACATGGCTAGTAAAGAGAAGCACCATCAAGGGTGGCAGTCGTCACTGAAATTCTATTACGCGTTTTATACGCGGCCCGCGCCTTAATGCGGAGGGGGGCCGTGTTATAAAACATGACCATTATACTATGATCCGAGATATCTCCCAACACTCCCCTTTTATATCCCTTTATAGTATAAGAGCAGAGAGGAGGGGGAGGTCTTTAAAAGTTGGTTGTATCATAAAACATTGAAATCTGCGTTTCGTAACTGCACTGGTGAGGGTACGTTTTAGTTGGGCGATTCGATTCGCGCAGTTTATTTTAAATTATAACAGATGTAAAAGAAGGGTGTTTTTAATCTGTGAACTCAGCTCACTACGGATGATTGCTCCCTATTTCTTACGTTATTAGATACGTTTAATATCTCTGCCTGCCTCGGTGGTTTAGTGCTATCTAGGGTTCTATCATCGGGTTATAATATTGGCATTTTTAGTCAAAAAATTCTAAGCAGTTTGAGATCCCAAATAGTTATGGAATGTAACATAGCTGGCGATAGTCGATCACACCATTACTATACCTACTTTTTCGGGCAAAATGCAGGTTGCATATACGACAGTTTCGATAAAAGATTTTTCGCGTCGGCAACTCACAATCTTCGTTTCTTATCAAAAGTTTTAGATTTTGGTTTAAGTATATAGCGAAAATAAGGTAGCAAATATAAAGAAAGTTTTCAAGAAATTGTGTCCGTAACCTTTAAAAATAAATGTATATCCATATTAGCTACTAAGCACAAAGTAAGAATTCTATGGAAATGGTTCATCATAATACTACACTACACATACGCGAGAAGAACTATGCGATGGGGTGAGATAAAAACGTATAATTAATAGAATTCGTAGAACAAACAGAGATACGTGGACAGTAACTTGGAACTGCGCACGTGCTCAACCGAGAATCGAACCTGAGGATTAGCGTTATGCCGCACCACGGTCGCATTATGCCGCGACATGAAATTGTTTAAAATTCAACCATGTTGGATCTATATTGAATTTAGAATGCTAGTTATCTTTAACGTTGTACATTTTTTATGTTGCCTGTGGTAAATTTGTTTTGAAAAGTATTTTTTTGTTGTTGCCACACTAATAGAGTAGCCCGAGTTTCTTGCTAGTTCTTCCTGGCTCTAACCTCGTTATACAAACTGGATGTAAGTGACTGGCTGACATTTTATTTTTGTGGGTGACGAGCAAAATGTCCATTTGTTATTTTGTCGTTCATTCACAACAACGTGTTACTTATGAATTAATACCTTTTTTTTTTTTTTTTTTTTTTTTTTTTTATAGTATAGCCTACCAAAGTGACTCCACCCCGCCTGATGGTAAGCAGTCAGTGGAATCCAGAAGTGGCGGCCACTATACCAAAAGCTATCGTTTTAAACTGCTGGTATGGTGGCCTCCACTATGGCGGCTGGGAATGGGGTTAGGGGAAGGAAATGAGGGACGTGAGGAAAGAGGAAAGGGGGGAAATTGGGCCTCTGGCGCTCTCACTCACCGAACGAAACGCAGTAGCACGAATACTACTACTCTTAAGTCGATTTTCTATAAGAGGGTAGTACTTCCCCAGACGATCCGGCCCATTCATGCTGAAATCAGCGTGGATCTACTACCGTACCTACATGAATTTAAGATTATATATTTTTAGTTGAGCGTTTCTCAATATTTTGAAATATGCAATAGGTATACATCCCACAGCAGGGCACAAATCTTACCACCTTCCATTCCTCTCTATTCAAGGCTTTTTGTGGTCAATCCTTCAGAAATACACATGATTCAATAATATCATGTTAAAATCTAACGCCATACTTTTTCAAAACAACAAAACACTGGCACTATCCCAGACAAAAGTTTAAAAAAATACAAAAATAGATACACTATAATTCGTTCAATCAATAACAGTGTATCGTAAAAACGTACTCATATTTTATATCGTACAAAACGCATAAATCGTACGGATTCCGTAAAATACAACCGAAAAATTTTACGTACTAAAACATAAATTTCTATGGCCGTTTATTCAGTACAACCGGAATTCGTGCGGATACAGAGAATGATAAAAAATATTTTGTTAGCCTCTGTCTACCTGAGAAACGTGGTTGAGTTTCAAAAGCTGTATAAGTCTCTCTGTTATTACAATTTATCGCTTGCTAGTCTTAGAAGATATAATAGCTTTGATAGCAATCATGCTTTTCTGGAAGATGCTTAGTGTATTTTTTTTCATATAGTAAACTACCAAAATGACTACTGTGCGTAATGTTAAGCAGTCAAAATAGTCAATACAGAAAACATTGAAAATAATGTATTTTTATATTCACAAATGTTTATTTTGTGTCTGTGATTATTATAGAGAATAGAATAGAATTTATTGGTATAAAATGAGATACACAGTAGGTACACCGGCAATACTTACTTATATACTAAAATCCTTACTAACTGATACAGCTATAAAAAATTATATCACCAAAATATAAAACAAATAACATGTCGTAAGAAGTATACAAAACAATTCAAGAAATCCATATGTACCAATAATACTTTTATCAAAGTAAATTATATTTTTTTTAAATTGTCGGTATACACAGATAAAGTTCTTTTACCTTCCGAGCTAGTCAACACGACTGTGTTACGGCAAGCTATGTATGTAATATCTCTACGCTATTGTATCATTCAATCACTAGTTACAAAAAAACATTTTCTTGCTAGGTAGAGCCGGTATGTTAATTATATTAAACGACAAAAGTTAATTAGAGTTCAAGCAAAATATATTTAAATATATAATAATAATAAATTTTAAATCTCTTTTGTACTTATTTTTAAGTACAACAATTATCTTTTAGCACATTTTACATCAAAACCCGCTTCATAGTACTGCGGCTTTACCTGCGATGACCATCTAATGTTCCCCCTCCCTTGAGCGTCATAACCCACCCCTTCGGACAGCATGGCCATTTCCACCATTAGACTTAATCAGGACTTATGGTCTCACAACACGAAGTTATTTTACCTTTTGGATTGTGCAATGAAAACTGATTTTTGTAATGCAAGTTTAAAATAGAAGTAAATTTAGTTAATTATAAAAATGAAATAAAAGAGAAATAAGTATCTATTAAAAGTATAAAATTTAATAATACCTATTATGAGATATGTTTAAAAATCATTGCCATTACATTGAAATAAAAAAATAGATCTATATAGACACATACAATTGCAACATTTTCTCTATGAACCTTGTAAGAAGAACCTACAATAAAAAAGCCTTTATTTCTCTAACTATAAATTTATTTAATAAAAACACGACAGACTTTTTTGTTAATCTTTTCTAATAATGTTTTCTTTCGTGTACAAAAGTAGAACTTCTAAGAATTCCGTGTGGCTTGGTCACCCGCGTGCTAAGCTTGTAATCCGCACAACAAACAGGGGTGTTCGGTTTGGTTACTCTCGTACGCACACCGACCCACATTTGCTTCTATGCTCAAAAAATGACGTATTTTTATAAATAGATAATGATGTTTTACAAGCAAAAGAAATTTATATTTCTCATTAATTAATTTAATTTACTAATCCACTATTTTATCAAGAACATGACTAAGATTGCGAACATAATAATTGACCATCATTTATTTTGATCGTTTCGCAGTGAATAATGTTTCACATCAGTAAGTTAATGTGCAGAAAAATAAAATCGTTTATGTTTCACAGGCTCTGTACGTTAAATGCCTTCGCTTCGGAACAAAGAAAACTTTTTGTTCCACATTCAAACACCGAACTGCGTTATACTCGCAACGTCCCAACTATCCGGTTATCATTATCACGTTTGAAAATAGAACGCACGCGAGCCAGCCAACCAAGTAATCGGGCAAAAGCTTTTATACGTACGACCAACATAACTTGGTCTGTCAGTTTACACGCCTATTTCCTTCTATGGTCTCTTTTATGATGCGTCGTAGAGGGGTAAGGGGGCCTCTTTATGGTGGTATTAGTTTAAAGGCCCCAAGGCACGGGCTCACATGTGCCCGAACAGATAAGCGGCGGCATCCCCACTCGAGAACTTGTTTAGTTGGACCGATAACTTGGTATTGTCTGCGGGGGACGGCTTGCGCCATGGCCCTACGGAAAAATTTGTTCGTGTCTAACATTGTTTTCATTAATCTGCATTGTTGTCGAACGTTTATTTCTTTGTTTTGTTACACTCGTCTTTAGTATTAATGCCGCAGACAGGTTTTATGTATCATCACGAACGAACGTGAGGGGGCGGCACAGTGAGGATAAACGTGCGAGTGTCCACACTTATGTATACAGCTTAAATAAATAAATGTTGTACCTACGCGAGATAAGATTGTACTCATAAAATAACTCGTCAGTCTATGTAAGTAGACATGATACTAATTCCATATATATTTCGTGTTCTATCATTCGAATGTCTGCTTATTAAAATAATGTCACTATTTAACAATAATGCCAGCATTTACTCACACACATCAGTCATCATATCACTATTTCTATAAAATTAAAGTTAGTACTATTGCCCGCAGTGTTCACATAGAGCCATTAAATTTTATTTTGGTGATTTGCAAAATTAGTCACCGTCAAAGTTTAAGCCTACTGGTGCAGTACAAAGTTAATCATTCCCTCTTCCGTAAGCCAGTAACATAAATTTCTAGCCCTAATTCAGAGAGCACGGCTTAAGACGCGGGGGACCTCGAACAAAGATCGATATCAAGTGCCAATGGCGCCAATGTGTGGCCCCCTCGGCCTCGTAGTGCCATTAATGCCAGATCTCTGACATTCTACACCGATTCCCCTGCGGCGTTTAGTTATAAAGACGTGAGGGGGGCGGGGAGGTTCGATTTATATCGGCCATCGGCGGGGTGCGTTCTGTTTATGGCATAAGATCGTGACGCATCTGTTCCGTTGCATAAAATATGAAATTTAAAAACAATGGATGCGCTAGCGTGTGGAACGCTTTCAAATTTAGAATTTGATTTGATTTAAGAATTCGTTCAGGACACAGATAATTTACAACCAATTGTAGACACGTTTTTAAAATCTGGTAGGTACTTATGTGCTTGTACATAAATAACATTGAGTGATAAACGAATATCAAATTTTAGATATTCAAAATAAGCCTAAAATTGTTACTAACAAACTAATAACTCTAAAGTTTATACCTAGCCACCAATATCAAAACCTAAAAATCAATACACAAACTCCCAATGGTATTACCACATACGGCCCAAAACTCTTCGTTCGGAGCACTCGAGTTTAGGAAGTGGACCACTCAAGACTGGATAAGTATGAGGCCTCTAACTGGGATTAATACACTTATGAAGATAGATGTGGAACGGTATCGATCGGCACATCTCTTAGATTTATTATTGAAGGAGAATAGACGGTTGTTCATCCAGTAGGTACTTATGTCAAAATATACTAACACTGAGAATAGATCTGATACTCAATAGAGAAGTAAGTACAGTTTTGATTTTGAATAAAGAGGGTGTCATTGGCAAACTTTTTAATTTACATTCACAAGCACTGAATTTCCACCTATAGAGTGTATTTATTGCCTGTGTCACTTTGCATGCTACTTAAAATTGTAACTTACAAATATTGTAATAACCTGGCGATTAAAAAGAGTCGCCTGAGTTTTTTGCCAGTTCTTCTCATGACTCTACTTCGTCAGGGAACTGGCTGTAGGTTAATTTGCTGACATTTTGTAAACTTTGACGTTCATAAGTGTTAATTTAATTAACTTATATGAATAAATTATTTACAATTTTGATTTGATGAGATAAAAAAAGTGGCAGGGGATGAATGGATGGAGAAGGGCAAGGATAGAAAGGCGTGGAAGGAGCTGGAGGAGGCCTTCACCCATACAGGGATCCATATCTTAGAATTAACATAAAAGGATTAACAATACTAACATCTACTATAAGTATCATACTAACAACAAGTAACAACTGCAATAATGTTCCTTTTTAGATGTGGAATAAATGTGGCTTTATTATTATTATTATTATTTTGTTTTTGTTTTTATTTTTCTCGGCTAGCCGGTAAAACTGATGGCACGGGCCTAAGCCAAGTGTACATCAGTATCACTAATGGTTTGTGTAGGATTAATGGGTATATCGTGTGGTGTTGGTGTGTTGTGTATGGGTCTGTTGTCGGCTGTGCACTGTAAAAATTTTCTAACTAATCTACACGTGTTCAGTATTACTGCTTTTTGTAGAAGGTGGTAGGTTTTAGGTGGAATGTTGAGAGTTTTGAGAGATTGGTGTAACTGTTTAGGTATAACTCCTGTTGCAGAGAGGACTATGGGAACGATTACTACTTTTTCAAGGTGCCAAAGTCGACTAATCTCATCTTTTAATTCTATGTATTTAGTTAATTTTTCTGCAATTGTTGTTTGAAGATTGTGTGTGTTTGGTACAGCAATATCTATAAGGTATCCGGTTTTATTTGTTTTGTTTACTAATGTATAATATATAGATGGTAATATATCCATAATTTCAGTTTTCTATCTTTATTCCTACTCTAAAATGATTTCCATGTTCCTCAAGACTGCTATTATAATACTGCTGCTCATCCTTCCACACGATAATCTAAGATCAAATCTAATCTATTGATTGCGCGCATCCGGGTGGCCTGAGAAGTAAAACGAAGTAAAAAAATCTGTTGAAAACAATAGCCCGAACTCGCTGGACGGGTTAACGTGGCACAGTTATATATGCACTTTATATGACCTTTATATATATGTGGCTTAAGGGCTAAATTAGTTTTGCTTGGTTGTAGAGTATATTTGCTGGTCGTTATTGTGGCCAGAACGTCAAATTCGAGACTTGCGGTTAGTGTTCCTTTGAAGGCAAACTGATTTTTGATTAATGTTAAAGGCAGTGTTAAAATAGCAGCAAAAATATTATAGGCTTTTATTAGTGTTATTTTTTAGATTTTTTTATTTTACTCATAGATTTTGTTAAAAAATATGTTATATTTTGTTAATAATATAAACATATTTTCACTCACATATCTTTGGCACGTAATGCGGCCAATTTACTGACAAAGTTAGTGCCAAGAAGAACTGGTAAAAATTTACGCCACTCTATTTAATCGCTAGACAATTAGGTACATATTTATGTATGAGTATGTTAACACGCAACGCAACCGAAATACGGTACAAAATAATTATAAATCAATCAACCAAGTCATTCAGTCCTATAAAAATAATTCAGAATTAAATATAGTAAAAATAGAAAATAATAATCATTATTAGCTTATTATAAAAGCATTGACAGCACGGTAATTTTGATTCATCTCTCTCTCTCTCTCTCTCTCTCTCTCACTCCATCAATTTATATAGTCAATGCATGATGCAATCATATTGTACTAAAATTTTTTAATAAATAAGTAAGTAAGTTTTCTTAGTAAACTCGTAATTCTCGAACGTTGCATTTCAAACTCTCAACCCATTTCTCTGTTTTGCACAATGAGACTACACACATGTTTATACAAGTGTGCGCATCTGGTGTCACCCGCCGCGCGCCGCCGGTTTTTGTGCGACCCACAGGTACTGAACGAAGAAAAATTTAGGAAAAAAACACTCACCGAGGGGGTAGAAAGTAGTCAAACATTCACAACATCAGATATACGATAATGAAATTTAAACCCATAGCATAAAGTTCAAAGTAATGTAAAGTGTTGTGAATACAACACGACTTGGCCACAAGGGGTCTAATGACGAGCAAGACTTTTTATACCATATATTTTTTGTAAGTTTCAGTTAATTAGAGTTGAAATTCTTTGGTTTTTTCTTTGTAATTAATTCTATTTTAATTGATATTGATGTTTGAGACTTTCACAAATTCACTCCTTTATGTACGTTTAGTTCAACAATTGATACATAGTAGCATAACGTACTTCCTTGCGTAAAAAAGAAATGAAACAATGTATGACTACAATGTCTTCGCAAATAACATTCATCAGCTACAATTTGAATTAAGTAATATGTCAAAACGAACAACAACAAAAAATGATTTACCGTCGCGCACTGTGAACAATAAAATTATACCACAAAAGTGTTCTGGCGTGGAGCGACCACCGCCGCCGCCGCCGGGTTAAGTCTTCCGATGACGTGTAATATTTGTACCTCCATCATGCCAAAGGAAACAACATTAAATCCTTGCCTATAAGGTGTCGAAATACGTTAGCTTGCCAAATCTGCGGACCAGCCAATGCACATTGGCAGCGGCATTAAGGGCGGTGCCAAGTGGCGACGACCGGCCGGTCTGTTTGCCAGGTACCCTGCCAAAATCTTTAATTTTTTTTACAACACTAATTTGTGAAGCCTATTTCGAATTCAGCTAACATGGCGGGCCCGATATTGGTTTTCGAACGGAGAATGAATAATTTCGTAGGTTTTTTGCCAAAAGTAAATTATGTAAAAGTTCTAGGCACTGGTAAACGGGCACACAGCCAATTCCATCAGAAAAGATACCGTACCTATCATTATTATTAAAACCAGATTATTAATGCGGGGAAGCTGCCAGGGAGTCTCCTTATTAATTATTTATATTTTTTCCTTTGTATTTTCCCCTCCCATAATGTGTTCACCTGTAATATAGTATTCCATCATTAGTTACTCGTCGGAGTCAGTACAAGGTCGGGTAACATTGTCCATTTTTCATTCGCATTTACCTGAGATTTACAAAGTGTCGTTTGACGGTGATATCGTAGATAAAAGACTTTAACGATGATGCTTTTGAGAAATATCAATTCCCTTTTTAATATTAGCATCTAAAAGTTATCATTCATTTTATCTCTAATAAAAAAAAAAAAGTACAAACTTAAAAAGTTTGACATCGTTCCTTTTGTAAGTGAAAATGTTGCAAGCACACAATATGAGCAAAACAGGGAACTGTAAACCGTCGCAATATTAAGAATCAGAATTGTAAAGAGTTACAACGAGTACCCACCCTGGCACATCAAGTTTTAAAGCATACTAAACGACCAAATTGGGGAGGTCGACGGGCGGGTATCCCCACGGGCGATTTAATGCCTCCCCACCCGAGGCGCGTTATACCGCTATTGTTAAATTAGTACTACATAGAGTACGCTCATACTTTGTTGTTTATAGCAAGGGCCGACACTAAACCGATGTTACGATGCCTGTGATTGATTTACTGTAGTTTTTCTGCTTTTGCATATAAACTCAAGTTATATTAACAAAACGAGTTATGGACATAAATTGTATGTTAGCCTGATATTTTATATATTTTACCTTGCACCTTTTATCATCACTTCACTACATAGTATAAAACAAAGTCGCTTTTCGCTGTCTGTCCCTATGTATGCTTAGATCTTTAAAACTACGCAACGGATTTTGATGCGGTTCATTTTAATAGATAGAGTGATTCAAGAAGAAGGTTTATATATATATATAATACGTGCAAAATATAGTAGAGAAACACTGGTAATTTTAGAGGTTTCTAATGGCAGGGACATAGCGGTTGCGGCAGTACCAGCTGGGGGCCGCCGGCCACTAAAGAAAACAATGACCATGTTTGTATTGTCTAATGACGAAAAGCCGTGAACGTTGTTTAAAAAGACATTCTGTAGTATATTTAGTATCAGCATAATATCTATGAAAAGCCGAGGCGGGTCGCTAGATGAAGGATCCGTCAGAGTGGCAAAATTTGGCAGAGACCTATGTCCAGCGAATGAAAGATGAAGATGATTACACTATACCCAATACTAGCTTCCCGCACCGCAGTTTCACCCACATCTTTGGTTACTGTTCTGCTCCCGTCACTAGTAGCGTGATGTTTTATAGCCTATAACCTTTTTTTAAAAAAAACTTAAAACTAGGCTATCATAAACAAAAGGAATGATTCCAATCCGCCTTGTAGTTCCAGAGATTAGCGCGTTTAAATAATCAAAACTTTTCAGCTAGTTCCTATAGATGAACTAAATAAACTTGACTAGAAACATCAGATACAAGAAGTATTTTTGTAGAGAAAATCGATACGGTATTAAATTTTTATTTTTAATATTAAATTAAAATAATCACCTCTAGCACAGATAATAGCTGTATGTACCATACAATAGTAATTTGTTTATTGACATGAAGTGGTCAGAAATTACAGATGATTGCCCGGGCATTTTGTATGATTAGCCCGGGTCGCCGCCTCAGGTCGTTAATTTTGATAGTTTTTGTATAATAATTTTTACTAAATTGATCTACCCTTTCTCGTTTTTTAAAAAATAATGGCTACCTAAATTGATCCGCACTTGACTTCGATTTTCAAAATAGAATTTAGGTTGTGACGTTTACGAATGATTACGATTTCGATATAATAATAATAATATTAATATTCTACCACATTCACACAGCGCCATCTAGCCCCAAATTAAGCAATTATATTTGCTCGTGTTATGGGTACTAAACAACTGATATACTACTTATATACATTTTTTTTTGTAAATACATACATATTATAGATAAATTACACCCAGACACAGAACAAACAATCATGCTCATCACACAAAGGTTTGTCCTGGGTGGGAATCGAACCCACGTCCTCCGGCTTAGCAGTCAGGGTCACTAACCACTAGACCAACAGGCCAGTCAAAATATCCAAATGACTCTACACTGCCTGAGGGAAAGCAGTCAGTAGGTCCAATAGTGGACACCACTATTGGACCACGCCACTATGTTAATATGTTTAAATAACACTGACACAATGGCAGTGCCGAGGCGACGATTTTAATTATACCAAATATAAAAACTTAAATGAAAAAATATAGACCATGATTTTTTATCGGATTAAAAAAAAAAACGGTTTAGATTATTAAGTATTAAAAATAATACTAATAACAGAGCACTATCGCGCACAAAGAGTTGTTCGCTTCCGGTTCAGCCGTTCCGTAACTGCTACATAAAGGTATTCGGGTACTAGTGTGTAAGGTCCAAATAAATTTGGCAAAGCTTGTAACTTTTTAAAAGTTAGGTAAAGACAGAAATGTTTATAAATTATTTTAGTAGAAGAATGTCTTAACCGCCAAGCCAAATATTAGGAATCCTTTGGATATGGAACTAGACAAGACTTCAATATATAGGTACTGGTAGATTCCAAATAAAGATTAGTTAAATTTTGTTGTCAAAATAGCGTTTGTCTGTGAGCTCTGATCACTGATCAGAGTTCTTGTAGTCACAGGCAAGAACAAGACACACAGGTTTTTTAAATAATAAAAAATGTATTGTTTTGGGGTTAACATCAAAATATTGTTAAGACTTAAGAATAAGTTATGTCTTCGATCCCGAGATTAAACACAATGAGTATTTCAATTCTAATGTTTTCTTACTTTACATGGTAGTAGGCATAAGCTGTTAATACTGGGTTCTATCAGAAACAGTTGGCACTCACGATCATATTAAGCGTTTGCTCGTATCTAAACATTTAAGTACATTACTAAGCTTGGCAGGCAGTTTTGTTGGCAGTAAGATGACTCATTACTTATGTCTACACAGGTAGTCGCGTATGGACTTTGGTTGCATTGAGTGTTAAAGTTGTAACTCATACAAAAATTGTAATTATCTGGCGATTAAAAAGAGTGGCCTGAGTTTCTCGCTATTTTTTTTCACAGCTCTACCACGTCGGCAACTTTGACTCAATCATGTAATTTTGACGTTAATAGGCATCATATTATTTCATCATCAAATAAAATAAATTCCTTAAATTTAAGTTTGCTCCCTGTTTTACTTACTAAGAGACGATGTGGTTGCTCTCTAGACTAGAGACTATTACACTAGATTATTCACATATATTCTGTCTCGTTCAATAAGAGTGTGTTCACACCTTTAAATTATTTAATGATAGCACTGACCCCGTGATTAAACTTAGCCAAGTGTTCCTATTGTTTAATGAAACAAGGTTTTTCATGTTCGTACAAATGATTTTGGTCATGGTTTGCGGTTACCATTATCCAAGGACTTTGACTTTTTATAGTTCAAGTTTGAAATAGGTATAGTAAAATATTTAATGGATTCTAAGGCCGGTATTACATTATCATATTTAAATGATTTCATATCTGTCCAATTCTATGATCGTAAATAATCACATGACACAATGACTTAAACATCTTTGATCATATTTCTATGATACTCTAAGGCCGCTATTAGACTAGATTTTGACAGATATGAAATCATATAAATATGATAATGTAATACTGGCCTAATAGCGGCCTAAGAAACGAATAATTTACTATTATTTCATAAGTTTTAAATATTATTTGTGTTGGACACATTCTCGAAAATATCTCTATGTTCGAAAATGTAATGCTGAAACAAATATTTGTGTAAGTCTAAGGCGTCTATTTCTTTGTTGCTAGAAATCTTAGACACAGGACTTGTTTGGTGCGTTAGATGATTTTGTTAGGAAGGTGTTTGAAAAGGCAATAGAATACAGCTTATTGGGGTTCAAGCTCAGCGACACAGTCATAAACTTTTTTTGTATACTTAAACTTGTATACCTTCGTTGTTTCACTGTTTTCTTGGTTTCACTTCTGGTAATGTGTTCAGTTACACCTATGGTTATGTAGGTATGTTACTTATATTCTAAGTTTAACACTGCGTTAGTAGCAGTTGGCCTTTTTCTGATTCAGTATCATCTTTAAGACTGTCATTCTGCCCAGTAAGAGGCAATAGGCAGACAACATGCTACCTAACAGAGTTAGCCAAATATCGGTGTCTCGCGCCTCTGCCAACGTCATAAGTATCAGTAAAGTACCAGTATTTCGAAGTTATAGTTGCCATTAAAAATAATAATAATCTTGAAGCTGTGTTGCCATTCAAAAATAATAACTTGTCAAAATATGACACAGTTACGTTATCGACAGATAGGTTTTTGGGTCAACCTCGCAACTATCGATACTCGATAATATTGCAAAAGTCGATAAATTTGTATTAGAATTTCAAGTGTATTGACCTTATTTTGTATTGTTTATATCGTGTGAAACATCTGTAATGTACTGCGTAGCTTTGTTTATACAACTTGCTTGAGTTGTCTGTTTAAATTGGCGTGTACTACAGAGAGGGGATAGCGGTACAGGTTCAATCTTTTCAGTTATAGTATGTATAAAAGGTACATTTCGCGCAGCTCGCACAGCCATACTGATATCTGCGGTTCAGTTAGCCGCAGCAATAGCGAATTCAGATTTTTAAAATAAGGATACCAAAGTGACTCTACTCTAACTTATGGTAAGCAGTTAGTGGGTCCAGGAGAAGTGGACACCATTTCAAAGACCAAAATGTTAAAATGCTAACATGGTGACTGCCACTGCAGATGCTTCTTTACGCCTTGCTTAAGTTTCTTATTCGGCTACCCTATTCTCAAATGGTCGTGTACTTTCCGTGTCATGTTTGAAGCCAATTGCCAATTCATGAAAACACTTTTTATAAATCCTAGCAACGCAATAAGTCCTCGTTTTGCATAAACCTGTCTTTAGATTTCTGGCTTATAAATACACATGTCCTCGGATTCGGAAAGGCCTGGACAGTTCGCAGATGTATTTTAATACCGGACAGTAGTCGGATCTCCCCTAGTCGCGGTCAGTATACTTGTATTAACGTAGGCAACCTTTGGCTTAGCTTTAGCAATATTAAAATTGTATATATGCTACATTTCAAAAAGCGTGGGAAGTTTTAAAGGATATTAAACAATCTAATACTTTTTAATTTATACTATTTATAGTCCTATTATGTAAACGCGCCGGAAGGAAGCCAATTTGAAATAAAATGCGTCATAAATGACTCAATTCGAAATTCAATTGCAGATACTTGTCTTTGGCATCCGTTATTTTGAAATTGACGAAAATTATTCGTTCAACCGTTGAATTCGACAGGTGTTTTATAAGGAACAGGGAGTGACCTGTTTGTTTTTAAATTTATGAATACATACACACACAGGAAATTGTATTCTTTTTTTCAGTAGGTACAGAGTTTTTTTTTATGTTAGCCAACCCAAAACGCCTTTTCTGTTTGGTAGTAAGCAGTCAGTATCCAGGAGTTGTGATCACTATTATGATAAATCGTGCCAATCCGCTGTGATAGTTGCTCTCACTAAGGCGACTTTATGAGATGCTTTTATTTGCGTGAGGATTTTTGGGCGACTTTATATCTGATATATTTGATTTCACTTCGGTTTGTACAAATCTACAAAAATTCTAGAGTTATAAATTTTCAAAATGTCAATTAGCTATTTGATCACTTTATCCCCCGTCTATGATGGCGTGAAGGGCATGTCACTAGGGGTCAATACCAACCTCCGTAATAACTTAATTCAGTCATCCTGTCTGATTGGGGCTAATTGTTGACCTTCCACCTCCGGGCCTCCTTTGTAATGATAATTGAGTGCTGACGGGGCTACCGGTTTTCGACCTAGCGTTATTTAAAAGCTAAAATTAGACCATGTAGTTTACATAATTAATATGAAAAAGGCTGGCTGGAAATCGTCTTTTGTTCTCTATTGTATGTTTCGTTAATCTTTTTCATATTTTTTTAAATATTAGACATAAAAAGTTTAATGTTTCTGATAGCGTTTGAATTTACTTTTTTGCAGTGAATGATAATTTTAGAACTGTAAATACACAATAAGATTTTTGTGATACTTCCTTCGTTTCAATTGTCTTTCCTAAGATAATTTTAAATCAAAAATTGGAACTTGTAACGCAGAATTTGATGCAGTGTTTTAATCCTCTTCTAGTGCAAGTACAGGGACACAATGACAGTAGAGGTATCATGTTTTATACAGGAGCACAATATACCCTATGTATGTGTGGTGATTAAGGTTCATTTGTTTTTTAAGAGAAGAGTTCGTTACCCGGCAGTTGTTTATCCCATGAGTAGTGGTGTATTGCGTTCATGTCTACAGTAACTGTTTATTGTAAAGCCCTAGACAGCTGATCTATATTATTAGAATCTATAAAGCTGAAGATTTTGTTTAAACGCATTTATCTCAAGAACTAACAGTTGATTTTTGCCCAATTTAATGAATAATTAGATATATGTATTATTGTGTATGTGTACAATGTGGCTGAAACTGGCTGTGCTAACAGCTAATATTAAAAGTTTCTTTTCGGAAAGATAAAGAAAATCAATTCCGAACTCAATGTTTATGTGCCAGTCAGATTTTAGATATTTAATGTATTTAATATATTATTTACTTTATATTTGTTTCGAAAAGAAATGTGGTTAAGCCATACTTTTAGACATAGCTAATGACTAAATAACCTAAGCATTCTTATTTTCAACCGCGCGTTGCATACTAATGCAAATAATAACACAAAAGATTAAATTATTATCTCGAATGAAAATGTAAATATTACATACAATGTTAAAAGAATGTGTTATTAACATATTACTCACGGTTGCATCGACAATTTTCTTGGTGTCATAGCCTCATAAAACAAAGATGGCAACTTATCATGATTTAGCACTGCGATTATTCTTTGTAAGTAAAGTTTCCCGGTACTCGAAACTGTTATACAAATAATAAAATGTTCATTGTCTTTCGGATAATGTAGCCTTCAACGGATGCATGATGTACTTCTTTAAATTTAATTGATTTAACCCACCAGAATTGTTTTGGTAATTCAAATTAAAGATAAGCTTTGAGAACGTATGACGCATAGAGTTATTAAAGATACGGTCATTGCCCATTTTATTTCTATATTATATACTAGCTGCGACCTGTGGCTTTGCCTGTGCAGAAAATGGTATGTGTTTAATTAATGTAACTCGGGAACCAGACCGATTATCGGGATAAAAAGTATCCTGTGTTCTACAACGAATCTGAATCGAAAACCGAAAGAGATGGGGTGGGGTAATTTTGCATTGACATTAATTGTATGTTTCGTATATGTGAGTCCCTTTTCGTCAAATCTTTGTGTCGAGTATGATATTTAATAGAAGTATATTGTTCTAGAACAATATATTCTAAGACTCGAATTACACAAATTTGTCTGCCACAAATTTACGTTTATATTCTGCCATGTCCGGTTAAATACAATAAGAACAACCTGAGTCATTGTCGACTGTGTATTTAAACATCATCAGAAAAAAGTAGGTAAACGATATTGGTTGACCACACTTTATTAATATTGAGGTCGTAAATTAGAGCTATCTTTTAATTTATAGAGATTAGTGATTGCCTAATATACTATTTAGTTTTCCACAGCACAATTTTGTCTGCGTTAAGTTACATCTTTGGATGCTATTCTGCTCCCGTAGCTCGTAGCGTGATATTACATAGCCTATAAACTTATTCAAAAACTGGGCTATCAAACGCAAAAAGAATTATTCAGATCCCACTGGTATTTTTAGAGATAAGCGCAAATATACAAACATACAAAATGTTTTGCTTTTTATATTAGTATCGATTATAATTAACTTTAGATACGAACGATTATTTCTTCTATCTGGTTCATACGTGTTTCTTTTGATTGATACAGTCTCCGAAATAGCGTTTCAATTATCGAAAGAGTTTGGTATTTAAAATTATGAAAAATGTTTTTTGACTAACTTGGTGGTTCTGTGATAGGTGCTGTGTACAGATAAAACCAATTACCTAAAAGTCTCAGGTTTCATCCCAAGTAGAATGAAGTGATATCTCAGTATTAACCCGAAGTCTGCCGACCCTTTGAAGAAAAAGGCGTGATGCTATGTAGGTAGTATTTAAGAAGTAATAACGCCGATTGATATGGAAGGTCAAAGTTTTGCAATTGATACATAGAACCTTGTACCTTTGAGTTAACTCGTATTCCCACGGCAGTTACAATTCAATTAGTAATTCGTTTTAAATAAATAGCGATGTTATAACTTTTATTATTTGACAGCTTATGTATAGCTACTACGACTTTGCACGATAGATAGTACTAATATAATTACAAACTTTTTAAATTCTCAGTTTTTCTTTTCCCAAAAAGCTTGTATTATGCTAGACCTTTTGGATGAAAGTTTCTTATCAGCAATGAAATCTGTATCAAAATCTGCTAAGTGATATAAAAGAAGACTTACAAAAATTTTAATAACCTGGCGATTAAAAAGAGTTGCCTGAGTTTCTTGCTAGTTCTTCTCATAGCTCTACCTCGTCAGCGAACTAGCTGTAGGTTACATTTTGTAATTTTTATTCTTATGTGTTAATTTAATTAACTTAAGTGAATAAATTAATGATTTTGACTTTTGTACTTTAAAGTTAGCAGCGACATAGACTAAATAAAACAGCGATTTTGCGTAAATACTATTCAAACTTTTCTTGGGTACGTCGATGCCATAAACTCAAAAAGTAAAGGCTTAAATTTTTTTTACTTCGATGGTTATATATAGAATAATCCGTCATTCAGTGACAAATTTCTCAGTACTCAGGTGTAATAAGTACAGCTTATCTGATCAAATCAACCATTCAATACTGCTCACAGCCCTGTTTGCCTTCAAAGATCCACTGTATCGGACATCAATAAACAATCACTTCACACATTGCAAAACCTTCTCTATTCCCCCACATTAATGTTCTCCCGAATTGCAAACATAAATTTGAAATTGGATTCTAAAATGCGGAGGTGCTTTTGGTACTCACAAGCAAATCTTTGTAAGACCGGCTAGTATATTATGAGCTGCCGCGTCTTTCTTGCGTTATGTTAATTTGGATGATGTGAGGGTTTTTGTTCAGGCTGTAAGGGTCTTGTTATGTTGGTTTTCGGTACGAGGTCGAGCGACAGACATGGTCTTGTGTAGATACTATGAAACACTGTTATTGGACAGTGGAAGCATTCAGTTTGTCTGTTTGTTAGTTTGCTCAGTAATTTCTTTGTTAAGTAGGTACTATGAAGCGCGTGTGTAGACAGATGGTTTTTAGTTTTTACGGATGTGTTGGCGCGTGAATATGAGCTTTAGTTGTTCCAATTTTATAAAAAATGAAATAAAGAGATATTGTTTATGTTATTAACTTTATAAGCTTAGAATTCCTTTTGATACATATTTATTTTGAACAGTGTTTCACTGTCTAAATTCATAAATATTTTTTAAGGTCTTCTTTTTCTGGATTTGGGAAGGTCAATCTTTAATTAAGCTTTTTAAGATCATTGCAGCTTTGTCCGTGCGTTAATTTAGAAGATATACCATGACACTCGCTAATGATGCAGTTATTAATTACTCGAGTAAAATTGTGAGTTTTATAACTTGAATTTACATTAGGGCCACATTGTTACGAATATCAATAGAAATACAATCTGTGACGTATTTGTAAACATTGCATACAAACAAAATAAAACTTTACTAATATTACTTATCAGTAAAAAGTATGAACAAGTATTAAGCAACTATGTCTCCAAAACGATGATAATCTCATTCGAAAATAATAACCACGAGCTGAAAGATTAGTTCCTGCACATAATAACACTTAGATTGTCTGACAATTACCCATCACCATTAAACTCAGATAAGAAATAATTACAACTAACGACATATCTATTTTGTAGGTTTTTACAAATATGTTATACAATGGAGTTTAACTTGCAATTTACACGGGTAACATTATCTGTGGTTCTGTCAAACTGACAAGCGAGTATTTTTTTTACACTGATACATTCGGAAATTTTAATGAGTTTTAATAATAATATGATATTTAATTCTGCTTCTGATTCACTTATATTCATCCACTTTTATCGTGAAGATGATTTTATCCTATTTTCAATATTATTATAAATCATTAACTTTTAGTACGATTAATTTAAACTTCACACTGTCAAACACATTCGTCGGCTGAGTTGCCACAATAAAGGAAGAAGAAATTCTACTGACCAATAAACATTTAAAAAAATCTATCAATGGAAATGAAATGAAACTAGTGAACTTTGATTTTGAAAGTACCGACAAATACAGCCATTATTAGCCATTACTACAAGCTTTCTGAGGATTTCCTTGTATATAGTAATAATGAATTAGTCTAGTTATTTAGCTGTCTGATTTCCTAATATTCAACCATATTGTAACTAAATTTGGTACTGAAATTGGACGTAGAGTAAAGTTTGAATAAGTTCTAGGAACAAATTTTAGATCTTTGAGAATATACTATTATTTAAAATGAAGCTGAAGTGGGCAGTTTGATATATAAACCAGACTATAATATATATTACAATTTAAAGAAAACAGGAGAGACAAAGTTAATGGTAGGCCACCACAATACAATAATATCAAAAACATGAACAAGGACGGCCGAGATTGAACTTTTTAGCGCAGATAAAGAAAAAGCATGGGTTACAATAAGTAGGTTAAATAATTTAGCACAGATGACAAAGAAAAATGAAAGAACTGTATCAAAAGCCATGTTCTTAAATTAAAATAAGAACGAGACTATTTCTGTAAGCACTTTATTGTGTCATTGAAACAAATATAAATTTACGATGCAATTTATAATAATAATCATAAAATGTATAATATCAATTATATTTTAGCTTTTATACATTGGTACTGCTACACTGTATGGCCAAAGAATACCAATTGGGAACGATAGAGCCAATTTAGTGAATGGACAATCTATGCAGATTGGTCTGCATCATTTAAATTTACGATGACAAATATTCAAGTTATTTATGACATTGTTACAAAATGAAATAAACTTATGATATTCTTACATTTATGTTTCGGCAATCTGAAAAGTCCGTTGGATCATCCCTATAGAATATTATGAAATCCATCTCTTCCTATTTTGTAAGAAGCAGCTAAAGTAATATACTTTTATCGTACTTTATAAGTAATAAGCAACTGCGCTACCTGTGTATCTCCTACAAAGTTCTTTGCCGCAGCCACCAATTCACTTGCCAAGCATGGTAGCTTGACAAATTAATATAAGTATTTAAGGTCTTGCAGTCGGTGGCTTCAGAGTTTAGACTGGTGATGATGTAAAATGTTCTATCTATGGTTAGGCTTGTTTGAAAAATAAACAAATTTTACAAAGAAAACTATCTCGTGTGCTAAATGTTGCAGAATTGGAGATCCAATTATATTTAAAAATAAACGAGTTCAAGGCAGTTAATGCACTCAAAGTTCACACCTAAAGAATCATTTTTTACCCGCCTAACTGACAACCTGAATTGATTAAACAAAAACTGAACACAAAATCGCAAAACTGGTCATATTCAAGAATTAAACTTCAAAATGTATTAAACTTTGTGGTTTTTGTCGGATCTTTTAAAGAAACTTGTTACGAACAAGAATGGGGTATCATACAATCATATTATGAATCATAGTGAGTTACTGAGACCTTCCGAGAAATGCAGCGAGGCGGTACAACTCTTTGAATCTGTGATGAAATATCGCGGGAAGATACACGATTCTCATCATCTATTTATTCTTGTAGCAGGTTAGGTCTTAATAATACAATAACAAAAAAACGCTATCTAACCGAAAGTAAGCAATATTATGATAAACTAATTACTTATAATAAGAAGTAAAATATTACTTTTAAAAATAAGAAATTCGTAATATACAACATGAGGTAAATTTTAAGCAATCGTTGTACAAAATAATTATTCATCATCATTTTAACTAAAGAATAGCTCAAAAGACATCGTTAACCCAATGGTTATAAATAATTATGTTGCCCATTTTATAAATGCAACAAAATAATAATACTATTTCGAATTGGTTAAAAACTTAAACGTCTTTTTCAATACAACCTTACGTGCAAGAGTTTTCAACCAGTAGAAATAAGATTTTAGTGTTTTAAATTTTAGTTTATGATGATGAGATGTGAATATACAATGTACCTACTCATTGTTAGCATAACAAGCCTTTTTACCATTCATATTTTTGGTCATTACTGTTAATGTTCCTTATATCAGGGGAGGGTAATCACTATAAAATTACCAGCTATAAAACGAAGCTAACGAATACTGAATTATAAAATGGGAAGCAATATTTAATGAGAGAAACGTTGATGGAGCACTTAAAAATTTAATGCATCCATTATGTTACCCAATGAAAATCGATTCTATTGAATAATCTACGAATCGTCCATCAAGGTTATGGAAAACCTTTCTTCTTGAAATTACTAATTAGATCTATTGAAAACATGAGACTAAGGCATAACTCCTTATATGTGAAATGTAATCCAAACAAAGAGTGGAATATCGATGATTTAATCAATGCCACCCCTACTCCGGCGTTCTCGATCAGCGAGGGAACCGGTTCACAGTGCAGCGAGATTGACTCGAACAGAATTGATATGAAGTTATTAACATTGAATTAAAATATTTACAGAACTGTGCCGGGTGCGCTCGTTTATTTTTGCATGACAATTAAATATGTACATGCGACTCGATACATATAAAACGTGGGGTACGTTTTCAATCATTTGCATGTGCCTTGAGGGCGCTGCGTTCTTTTATTCATACACACGAATCTGGCTATTCTTGTTTGATGAGTCGTTGAATGGTGCCAACCAGATATTTTTCCTTCTCTTGACATTTCGTGCTGCCGGTAAGCTGTCACCAATGGAACTCGATATACATGCATTAAAATTTTAAAAGCGTTTATAAGTTATTCATATTCCATTAAAAGTTTCGATGCAGATTGCACGACTTAATAGAAATCGAGTTTCTTTCAATAGGAATTTAAACAGAACTGCTTTTTCTTTCGTCCCGACCTCGTCTGACCTACAAATTTGCATAGCAGACAATTTAATCCTGTCTCAGTTTCAACCTTCGTTGCCTACGACTGAATTCTCGGAACATATTTCAGCTTTTAGTTGAAGTGGGCGGTTCCGCATGATTGTAGATTGTGTGACTCAGATGATATGGGTGTGGGAACTTATGTCACTTCGGAAACGAGAAGTAAGCCGAGCGGCGATCACTGACGCATTTATCTGTAACATAAGTACGCGGAACATATCGGAAATGCTATCTCGTAGTGGCGTCTCTTCCACCGCCCTAAAGTTGGACACAAGCCAGTACCCAAAATCGTACTGCGGACATGATTCAACTATGAATTCGTGTTTATGCTCCATATCTTTTATTACATTAATGCGTCCAAAGTTCTCCTGAGACGTGACAGCATTATGAACGATGCGGCCCTCCAAATGTGGTGTATGCGACCGCAGAGCGACCCGAAACGGCCCGAAATGACCAGTAATCGCCGTTCTGATGGTAGATAAGCACAAATGAATATGTAACGTCCGTCCTCCCACGACCGAGCACAATAAAACCGAGTCTGACCCTATAAAAATAAAAACAGGCAATTAATATTGTTTATTCGCGTCCGTTATTCAGAGCGGCGACAGTAACAAATGATGTCTGCATGGATTAATGCCATCGCGTTGTGGTCCGCTTCTCGTCGCTCGCAGCCTGCCGCGTCCGTGCACGACGCGCGCTGCTGCGGCCGGCGCGACTCGCGACACCGATGCGGACACCACGCCGATCCGGTTGAGTAATTCCCTATGTAACGGGACTTCCAGTTATGTAAATCACAGCCGAATTTCACGATGCATCTTCATAGTTTCGAAAGTAGATCTTAATTAGGCGTTCGAGTAATTGTGCGTAACTTTTCATCCATATTGTGATGACTGATGAGGAAAACGAAGGTATTCAAGTATTCTTATAGATTATGGATGCGGAACAGATTCGATTATTATGAGCGTGCGATTTCCTATCAGTTGACCAGCGTACCTCAAGGAGACAATATCGGGCCGCCTGAATGTATGTATGAATGTAATGGCATAACGTGAAATATGCGTAACTTGCAATCGATAAAACGTCAATGAAACTACCGGGTTATCGATATCGCTAGATAAGCCTATTAGTTGCGTGATGCGTCACACGGATAGAGAGCGGCTCGACCGGACGACCTCTGCGACCTGCGGAGGTTGGAGGGTCACCATCATCGGCCCCGGTAGGCCCTAATCTCCTGAAACTTTTACGAGCCGCCGCATGAATAATTCCCGAGAGGAGCAGCTATCGATCGCACACGTCGAGGTTTTTATTTATACGGCGCGGGTGGGCGAGGCGCATATTAGTAAACAGGCGCAGGCGCGTCGGCAACGGACACTCACCGACTTGTAGCACGTTATCCACGCAGCCGGCCTCCAGCAACTTGAGACCGCGGCAGAAGGCGATGTTGCGGTGGTCGTCGGGCGGCGCTCGCGCCAGCGACGAGTACATGCAGATATCGCGCTCATCCCGCGGAAAAGACCAGTATACGACGCGCCGCTGCACCGGCTCCGGGATGCGCTCATATCGCTCTTCGATGCGTTGGAACGGGATTGCGGCGGCAACTATTTTCGCTGTTATGTCGAGCAGCGTCGGCGGGGCGCGCGGCCGGCAGCAGGCGCGCGGCGCACACGCGGTCATGGCGCTCGCTCGGCCGCTCGGCGCGGACTGACGACACCGCGCGCCCGCCCCGCGCCACCCCGCGCCTCCCCGCGCCCCGCCAGCCACGGGGATGCGCGCCCCGAATCGACACACCTCGATAAATTATTCATCTGGCTGGCATAATGTGCGATATATTATTAAAAGTTGACATTTTTATTATTCACAACCTCAGTACATAAAATTGTCAATTTAAAATCGCTTCAGTTTACACATATGTTTCTATTTAATTGTCTATAAGTAATGAACACTTTGTCAAAACTAGTCTCACACGTTATTTAAGTTTTATACGAAATAAAAATTATGTGCACTACGCCTCGTATTCAGACGCAGCGGATGTAACAAATATAATCTAGAGCTTTACAGGCCCTAACAAAAATAAATAGGAGCAATGTCCATAAAAATATAATGTCAGTGCGTGTCTTTAATAGCCGACGCTCCTCACATTACACAAACGAAGGGGAAAGGCTGCGGCGGAGTGCGAGGGAGGCGGGGGCTACATTAACAGCTGATGGGTGCGGCGCGCGGGCGTCGGGGGAGGAGGGCCGCCGACGTCAGGTGTCCGACCTGCCAGCTCAGCTGTGATTGAACGCGCCGCGCAGCGCTGCAGCCGCTTACTTGCAATGCATGTACGTTGACCTTTTTGTTTATCATTTTTTGTAAACATTACTTACTAAGCTCTGCGCTGGGAGCGAGAATGTTTTAGTCTTGTATCGTATTGTCTTTGAATTCAACTTTGTTTGTAGTCCTTGTCATAAACTACTATTGAAAACTGTAAGCTATCAAATATTTATATTGTTTAAGATTTTATGACTGTATTACTTTTGGTAATAAATCTCATCTTTATTTAAAAGAAAAAGATTTCGAAGATTTAAATAACTTAAAAATAATCTTATCTTAATATAAATAATATAAAGATTACTGAAATCTTTAACCAATAATGACCATCCAAAATAACAAAAGAGTCAAAATTTTAAGATACAATTCAGCGCGTCATAAAACAAAAATGAACGGAAGACAATACAGGATTTAAAACAAAAAGCGCTACATCCGCTGCGAGCGAGCGGTATCTATGTCTCGGACGACAGCGAGGAAATCCCAACTGAGCGAGCGTAGCTATACAATACCTACTACTGTTTATATATAATGTTATTATGTTGAATTATGTGTAAGCAGTCAGCTGATTGTTATTGAAAGTGAAATAACACATTTTTTTGTTACGCATGTTAGTAATTGTGATTAGATTTTAGGGTGATGATACAATGTGATCAGTCTTCTGTCTACTCAAGATAACGTGTAGTTTAGAAATAAAACCCTCAAAATCCAAAAAAAGAGACTGCATTATGGAATGGTCCCCAACCCGCCAACCAAGCGTGGCTACCGTATATGTTTCTGTAGAAGAGGCCTGTATCTTGGCTAAGTAAAATCTTCAAGAATTCAGTTCAATGTTTTGATTATGAAACTAGCTCTAATGGACGTAGGACTTTATTATTGTAACGACGATTACCTATTCTGGAACGTTCGCAAGTACCTACCTACTCGTGTACGACGAATACCTACTCTCTAGAATATTCGCAAGTACCTACCTACACTTATACGATGAATACCTACACTAGAACGTTCGCATGTACCTAACCTAACCTAACCTAACCTAACCTACACGTATAACAATAGATCATCGGCGGTAGGCATACCTACGCGTCGCAGCTAAGTACCTACACTCATTGTTCTGTTTTCGAGAACTGACGGCATCTTTGTAGTAATAACTGGAAGGTTCTAGAAATCTATTAAATGACTATAAAAAGGATTCGACCGTCGGCACTTCGTTCAGTTGTGAATACAGCGATCTCGAGCGAACATCTAAGCGATACGGAAGTTTACGAAGAGCGATATACGAAGCGTGATAGTGCAGTATAAGTGTTTGTTGCATTATTTTGTTACTGTTAGTATACTGTGTGAGTCTTGAATAAACGCACCATCGCGTAACTGGCATTTTGCATCGAACCCCATCCTGACACGTAACAATTGGTGTCAGAAGTGGGATTGCCAGTCACACCACGCGACGAGGGAGTACGCACTCGACGACAGGCGGCGGTAGACGAAACTCGTGAACCATCGATTATGGCCGATACTGAAGAGTCTAGCGCAGCAGTAGTTAGTGATCCCGGCACTTCTGCGGCGTCGACGGGTATGGGCTCTGGCTTCGACATGTCGTCCCTTTTAGCCGTTATACAGGAGGGCCAACGCCAAGCTGAAGAGCGCCAACGCCAAGCTGAAGAGCGCCAACGCCAAGCTGAAGAACGGCAACGTCAAGTCATGGAGGAGTTGAAGGAAGGTCAACGCCAAGCTGAAGAGCGCCAACGCCAAGCTGAAGAGCGCCAACGCCAAGCTCTTCTAGACCTTAAGGAAGGTCAACTGCAAGCCGAAGACAGACAACGCCAGGCTATCCGAGAGGACCTTCGAGAAATGATGGACTCTAAGTTGGAAGGGTTCAGCACCGTCATCAGTACTCTTCAAGAAGACGTTGAAGTGGTAAAAAAACGCACCAGCAAACATGATGAAATACTCGAAGATGTCCAGACCACCATGAACCATCATGACAAGATGATTAAAGAGCTCCAGAACACCAAGGTCCTTTATTCAAGTACTACGCCCGTGGCCGCGGCAGTCACTTCCGGAGGTCCCAAGTTTAAACTTCCCTCCTTTGACGGCTCGTCTTCCTGGACGGCCTTTCGACACCAGTTCGAAGTAGTTGCCAAAGGAAATGGGTGGGAAGATGATCACGCACTGACGGCGCTTACTTTGGCACTAAGAGGGGATGCACTGCTGATTCTAGAGAACTTACCTGCTGACCGACGAAACTTAGACGCACTCCTTAAGGCATTGGAAGCTCGATTTGGCGATAAGCACCTGGAGCATGTTTATCGAGCTCAGCTGAAGGATCGAACTCAGAAGTCGAGTGAGGGACTTCAACAATGGGCTGCTGAAATTGAACGCCTGGTACGACGAGCCTATGCCTCCAGTACATCATCTGTGGACCACATAGTTGTGCAAGCTTTCGTGGATGGCATAAGAGAGTTTGAGGTCAGAACAACTGTTCGGTTGGCACACCATACATCTTTAGAAGCGGCCTTAGCACATGCCCTTGAGGTGGAAGCTGTGCGAAACGACTACAAGTCGCATAAAGTACGGGAAGTTGTTACAGCTGTTAGACCACGCGGTGAACCTATGTGCTACGGATGCGGCAAGCGAGGACATATCCGAATAAACTGTCCGGACCAGAGAGGAAGTAGAATGGTGTCAGCTACTACTCAGGTTGATGCTAGTCAAGATCCGTTACGCCAAGCCTCTACAGTGCAAGTATCACAGGCATGTGACGGTAATAGCCTGGTAACAGCTGGAGAAATCAATGGTAAAGCTGTTCGCCTTACGAAGATCCTGGGCGCCATACCAGTCGAATTACAGCCAGAACTTTGGTAATGACTAGAAGTGGGGCAAAAGTTAAAATTGCCAACCTTAGCAATTCGGCAATGTTGTTACGGAAGAACGTGATCGTGGGACGATGTGAGGCTGTGAGCAGTCTAAGGAAGATCCAAGAGAACGTCCAGACTGCCTCTTCCGCAAACCATATGGGCCCGTTATTAGAGACCACGAAGAAAAGTTTGTCACCCAACGAATATCGGGAAGCAGAGAAGCTGCTGCTGGACTACAAGGACATTTTCACCAAAGAAGAAAACGACCTTGGAAGAACGGGGTTAGTGAAACATCCGATCGACACAGGTGCTACACAGCCTATCAAACAAAGACCTAGACGAGTGCCACTAGCAAAAGAACAAGAAGTAGCTGAGCTGATTGGGAATATGGCACGAACCAAGATCATAGAGCCATCATCCAGCCCATGGTCTTCACCGGTGGTACTCGTGAAGAAGAAAGATGGTAGTACCAGGTTTTGTGTAGACTACAGGATGCTGAATAACGTGACCAAGAAAGACAGCTATCCTTTGCCCCGTATTGACGACACTTTGGACATGCTTGGAGGCATGAAGTGGTTCTCTACGGTAGATCTGAAAAGTGGCTACTGGCAAGTGGAACTCCGACCAGAAGATAAGGAGAAGACTGCATTTACCACCGGTACTGGCAAAGGCCTGTGGCAGTTCCGGGTAATGCCATTTGGATTGTTTAATGCACCAGCTACGTTCGAAAGGCTTATGGAACGCGTACTAGTGGGTCTTTTGGGAGATGCCTGTCTGGTGTACTTGGATGACGTCATAGTTATGGGACGCAGTTTCACGGAACATCGCAAGAATCTTGAGAAAGTGTTCAAGAGATTTCGTGAATCAAACCTGAAACTTAATCCGAAGAAGTGCGCCTTTTTCAAGAAAGAAGTTTCGTTCTTAGGCCACATTATTTCGGATAGAGATGTTCAAACGGATCCAGAGAAAATAAAAGCGGTGCAAGAATGGCCTGTACCAAAAACTAAAACCGAAGTAAGAGCTTTCCTGGGCCTCAGTGCTTACTACCGGCGTTTTGTGAAGAACTTCTCTGAAATAGCTAAGCCATTACACCACCTTACAGAAGAAAAGAGGAACTTCGTTTGGGACTCGGATTGTCAACGTGCGTTTACACGACTCAAAGAGTTACTGTGTTCGGCTCCAGTCCTGTGCTACCCTAATAGAGAAGGCAGATTTATTGTGGACACAGACGCCAGCAATACTGGAATCGGAGGTGTGTTATCTCAGGAGCAAAATGGACAGCAAGTGGTCATCGCCTACTTCAGCAAGTCTCTATCAAAGCCTGAGAGAAACTACTGTGTAACTCGGCGTGAATTACTAGCAGTTGTGAAGACCTTACAACATTTTAATAAATACTTGCTGGGAAGAGAGTTCACACTACGAACAGATCATGCGGCACTGAAATGGCTACTCCAGTTTAAGAATCCTGAAGGCCAAGTCGCGAGATGGATCGAACAACTACAGGAGTACAACTTTGTGATAGAACACCGCAGTGGAAGGATTCACTCCAACGCTGATGCCTTATCGCGACGTCCATGCTCCCAGGATTGTAAACACTGTTTAAAGCATGAGTCCAAGGAGGTAGTGAAAATTGTCAGGACTCAGGGGATCGATGAATCCTGGGACAAAGAGGAAATCAGTAAGGTACAGAAAGAAGACAGAGATCTTAAACTAATAATGGATTGGAAGGCTCAGGGTCGGAAACCATTATGGCAGGACGTATCAGCCGCAAGCCCAATTACGAAGGCCTACTGGGCTCAGTGGGACAGTCTGAGTTTGGAACAAGGCGTGCTATATAGAAAGTGGGAATCACCTGACGGGAAGGACCAAGTTCTACAGATGGTCATCCCGAGAGACAAAGTTGCACCTGTTCTGCGCTTGGTGCATGACGGTGCATCGGGTGGGCATCTTGGTGTGAAGAAGACTTTGGTGAAGGTGAGAGAACGGTTCTACTGGGTACGCTGTCGGGAAGACATCGAGGAGTGGTGCAGAAAGTGCTCTACGTGTGCTTCGGTAAAAGGACCTCGTACTAGATCAAGAGGCAAGCTACAGCTGTACAGTGTCGGAGCCCCATGGGAGAGAATTGCCATTGATGTAGCTGGACCATTTCCCGTGACAGAAGACGGCAACCGCTTTATAGTAGTAGTTCAAGATTACTTCACCAAATGGCCTGAAGTGTTTGCGACACCAAACCAAGAGGCTCAGACTGTGGCCAAAAAGTTGATCCAGGAAGTAGTGTGTCGATTTGGTGTGCCGTTGGAACTGCATAGTGACCAGGGAAGAAATTTCGAGTCAGCCCTGTTTCAAGAGATGTGTAATCTACTCGGCATACATAAAACACGGACTACACCAGCGCACCCGCAGTCTGACGGCATGGTAGAACGGTTCAACCAGACTTTGGAAGAGAGATACGCCTACCAGTAGACTTGATTACCGGAACACCTCCTGATACGCCAAAGCCGACAGTAGAATACGTCGCAAACTTGCAGGCACAGCTGGATAAGACACATGATCTAGTGCGAGATAACAACCTCAAGGCTAGTGAGAAGATGAAAACTCGCTATGACAGGAAAGCAAGTAATCATGGCTTCGAGGAAGGTACGCTCGTGTGGTTACATAATCCTCTCAGGAAAATCGGCAAGTCACCGAAGCTACAGGCCCGCTGGGAGGGTCCCTATAAAGTGATCACAAGGATCAATGACGTGACCTATCGCATAAGACAGGGCGATAGAAAGAAGCCGAAGATCGTCCACATCGATCGACTAGCACCCTATCACGGTTCTAACGCTGCTCGGGACGAGCATGATTAAGAGGGGGGCAATGTTACGACGATTACCTATTCTGGAACGTTCGCAAGTACCTACCTACTCGTGTACGACGAATACCTACTCTCTAGAATATTCGCAAGTACCTACCTACACTTATACGATGAATACCTACACTAGAACGTTCGCATGTACCTACCTACACGTATAACAATAGATCATCGGCGGTAGGCATACCTACGCGTCGCAGCTAAGTACCTACACTCATTGTTCTGTTTTCGAGAACTGACGGCATCTTTGTAGTAATAACTGGAAGGTTCTAGAAATCTATTAAATGACTATAAAAAGGATTCGACCGTCGGCACTTCGTTCAGTTGTGAATACAGCGATCTCGAGCGAACATCTAAGCGATACGGAAGTTTACGAAGAGCGATATACGAAGCGTGATAGTGCAGTATAAGTGTTTGTTGCATTATTTTGTTACTGTTAGTATACTGTGTGAGTCTTGAATAAACGCACCATCGCGTAACTGGCATTTTGCATCGAACCCCATCCTGACACGTAACATTATCATATCAGCCGAAAACGTCCACTGCTGGATATAGCCTTTCCTTTTTCGCCACCTTAGTCGGTTGCGAGTCGCTCATATTCATCGGTTGGCCGCCATTTTACGAACTAATTAACCAACTTTTAGTCCGACTCTTAAAATATTGGTCTATTCCACTTGGAACACCTGGGTGATATCAACTTGGTGTTCATATGCGACTCTTTAGTGTCTGATCACTCGCGAATATAACAACCTGGGTGTTCTTACGCGATCCCAATGAAATTATTATTTTTAGATCAAATAAATATTACTAACGCTTATGTCGCATCATCATCCCGAAAACGTCTACTGATGAAGATAGACTGGACTACTGGAGAGGTTTGCGATAGCCACGTTTGACGGGCGGGTTGGTGACCCCTGTAAGGCGATCAGTACGCAGGTAACAGTGCTACCGGGTTGCCGTTATGCCCTTAGTTCCTCTTAAAACAACCATTGAAAGATATGTCGTAAATTATTATTAACAAGTTTCATATTTAGTAACTTTGTTATAAGTACGACGAAGAAAAACATTGTGAGGAAACCTGTACAGTCAAACATAATTTTATTATTGTATAAAATATGTCAAGAGTCCAAGTTGCCTAATAACAACATGATAAAAAAAATTATGATAAAGAAATATCGGAGTTAGATTAGAAATAAAAGTGAGAGAAGTTAGTCAGGCTTCAGTGCAATAGAGACAGAATTAAAATGTGCGGAAATCACGTCACTAGTTAAAAAAAAATGTTGAGGATCTGAAGCCTTTAAAAGCCGCGTAACACAACGAAGACGCCCTAAAAGTACTCGTAGATTTTCTATTACGTTTGTATTTTAATCAAAGTAGTAAGAGACAGATGTAGTGAACTTTTTAAAGAATGTATTACTGGAACTGCTACAGTCTAACAACCGGAACAGTGCCTTTACTCTAAACATACATCAACAACCATTATAGAACTAACACTACAGCGTATATCACACTCTAAGGCATCTAGCTTCGGTATAGGTTTCTCAACGAGGCAAGCATATAGTGACACGTCGTTAGTGTGGTGTAAAGCCATGATTCATCTATATGACTTCTGTAAGCCAGGATTAACAGTAGAGAACCTTTGCAAACATCGAGATGTAACATTGGGGAATCCCGCGGACTTAGCAAAAGGAGACCCAAAAAAATAATACTCACATGGTGTCCTGCGTGAGTGACAAGCACGACGCAACGCAACACTGCGAAAGCGACGAACGCGATTAAATCAACGGTATACCCTAATTGCAGCCTATATTATGGTAATCTGCGACGAGACGCGACGTAACACGTACTTGTTTCGTTTACTTTTTTATACTTAAAAAGTAAATAAGTATAAACTTTCAAGCAAATTTGCACTGTACTTCCCCATGATTCAAGAAGTAATGGCCAAAACCACGTAGGACAGTTGTCGCGTGTAGCATCGCGTCGCATTGCATCGTGTCTTGTCGCGTCGCATCGCATCGCATCGCTTCACGTTCGTCGCTCACGCAAGACACGGCCTTAGGTCATAGGAGATACACTGATGCGACTCAAGGCTAGTTAGCGTTTTAGTGTAGAAGTACATTAGAAGACAGTTTAGATGTAAAGGTCTTTTTTCTGAAATGATGACAGATGGGAGCGCCAAGACTATAGCCAATTAGTGGCACTTCTGAAATCTACTAACGGTGGTTACTACTTCATATTTTGTGTCCTCGTCTGGCGCTGTTGTAAGTAAAAAAACGAAAACTTTGACCTTTTCTGCTCATCCTATCGTCATTGCAAAGATCCAGTCATGCGTGCAACAAGCCAACGTGTAAAAGCGTTTTCTTATTGTCTCCTACACTATATAACAAAATTCCTCCAGGATTCGAACACACGGGTAATAAGAATAGGAAGCTTTTGATTATACCAAAAATATCCTGTTGAGAGTGTTATTAGTTATTTATCTATTTAGTTTCATTCAGTTACCATTACAGTTTCCCAGTTTGTACATGCATTATTCAATTAACACCTCAGTTCTATTCCTTTTTACTTTTTCATACCATCAGGTATGCAGTATGCTTGTTTTGCCACTAATGATATATAAAAAATACATATTTTTTTACAACTTTCTTTGCAGGTTAGAAAGTAGGTATACGTACTCACCTGGGGGTAAGTGGTTTCCGTCACCTATGGACATGATTGTTTCCAAACGCGTAACTAAACTGTTGCTGACCGTGTAAGGAGAAAGGGCTGATGGAGGAAAAGCAAACAGGAAGAGGAATGGACCATCAGCGCTCTTATTCTCCGAAAGTACCTAATGCTTTGGTTTTCTGGTCGGTCCTGCCCATTCCTGCTAAAACCAGAACGGATCTACTACCGTTTACAATTTAGAACAAATAACATAAAAATTAAAATAAAATAGCTCAACAAAATAATAATAATTATGTTAATTTTACAAACTTAGTAGTCTCTGTCAGCCAGTAAATTCAGCGAACGCAATGTTCGCATGAGAGGAGCATTGTCCAAAATGGCTTTATCGTGCTGCTCTCCAAACAAACAGCGTAGTAACTGGAGTGTGTAGACAACAATTATACATACCTAATCACCATTTGTGGACCCTTTACTATTTAACTTTTGTCTTTGTACATATTTGGAGAATCAGTTATGGACTCAAAGTCTCTCCTCTTGCAATCAAAGAAACAATGTCTTCTACTTTTTGCTATTAATACAGAGTCTCTCTTAGAAGCACATATGGAATAACTATTCATTAGCAGTATCTGTTATTGCGATAAACATAGCGATTATACCATGATATAAGTTGCGCGTCTAAATACAAAGTCAAAGGTATTGTAAAACTAAAAACTCTAGGCCAAAATAAAACAAACGAGTCAAGAAAAGAACAACCCTTTGAAATCTTTAACGTTGTTACACGTCCGATTTTTCTGTTCTACACGAAGAGCTCTCCTCTGACCCTACGATAAGATAAACTAAGTTTAATATTCTGCAATGTTCTTGTAGCATGCATACAATCAATAGAATGTATTCCTATTCACACTCACTCACACAGTCACACTGCATGTGCGTTAAAATTAAATAGTAATAAATGTCACAGCCGGCCGCCTCTTCTCCATTCATAATAATTCATTTATTACAATTTACCTTTAAATGCGCGGGAAAATTGGCAGCTGTCACTGTCATTTTACATTAATTAAAGAAAAAGAATTCTCAATTAGGTCTTTAATATTATCGCGTCTTCATACGAAATGGCTAATCTCGAGAACTTTCCAATGGATGGATGATGGATTCTCATAAAAAGATTAAGGTATCAACTTTGTGAGGCTTCTTCTTCTTATCACTCGGGTTAGTGGTACTAAGCACTAGGTTGACCTATAGGAACCGAGCAATAGGGTTATAGGTAATAATGAATCAAGCTAGATGGATTTCGAAAAATTTTAACTTTTTGTGAATACCAAGCGAGCCCTCGCTTCGGATCGGTAGACTATGATATTAATGAATACTGTCCTCTTCGGTCTGTCTATTATTAGAAATTAGGTAGCTATCTCTCCTGAATTACTGAACGGAATGATTCATTCAGTTGAAGTCGGATTCTGTGGGGAGAGGAGGCGGGTGGCGCGTACGGACGACGAAGGGAGGTTGCAAGCTAATTCTGCATAGACTGAGCCCTTTTTTATTCTTGGGACATAACAAGCAGCATGGCCAACGGCTATTTCCGCGAATATATTATTTTATACAACTGTAAACAATAAACAAAATACTTGAATAAAAGTTGCGTTTTCGTGCCAACTTATTAGTAAATTTGCATAGAGCATCCTGAATCCTATAATCTAGAAAATCTTGACCTAGAAAACGACAATTCGATTATTAGATAATTAATATATTTTTCTACGTGCTAAGATCTATTTTTCTGATTCGCATGTTTCATTTAAATACAACACAATCAGATTTATGGTGATAATTAACAGTAATAAATACTTCACTCGCCAATTTTACTGCAATAAATCCAACCAAAGAATTTAAGAAAAGCAAAATAATGCGACCGAGCCCAAATTACCATGAAACCGTGGGGCCATTTTCACTGGCGATCAAGTTTTGACCCGGAATCGAACCGGCCGCACAGCTTTGCCAACCTTTATTTCGGACATAAGTTTTTGCTTAAAAACCTGTAGTCCAAACGACGAAGCTTCCACAAATCGATATCGCGTTCCGAATTTAAAATGTCGCGTCCCCGCCATTTTTGCCGGATCTAATGAACTATTAAACTGCAATTTGGATGCGCGATGGTTGTTAGATGGTGCTGTGCGCACGTATTGATCGCGCGATGGGGGCCAAATATCTCCACATCGAGTTCTGCCAAGTCACGGAATGTATTGCTAGCTATTGTGGCGAAAAATGGGGGGGTTGAGATGAACGCGGAACGAGCCTGCCGGGCTTTAGAGCACCAGCCAATGATTTATGTGCTGCCCTACGCGTATCTATGTTCGTTTTTTCAAATGTTTTTTGTGTAGTCCGTGTTTTGGACTAATGAATGAGCGAATTATGAAATGAAAAAGTTTTATGTAATTTTGATTGATACTATTGTATGTCTATGTGGCATGATAAAAAAACATAAGCATCACGCCTTTTTCCCGAAGAGGTTAGCAGCGGCCTTTATCAATCATAATGTCAGATTCCGTGCACACTGAAAATAAACCCAGATAAACCCAGTTACTTTACCTGCCTCCGGCATCGACCTTGAGACATGTACTTGGTGCAGTGCCACTAAACCATGGCGAAAACGCAGTAGAAATAAATCTACGTAAGTACGTAATTGATACGCTAAGACATCTTGTAACAGCAAAACTTGTCAGCCAAGAAATTCGTCTTAAAATGTAAAATATTGACTAAACCTTGCCAATTTTGTAACAGTGTATGGAAGGGCAATGCACCCAAGTGTAATACGGGTAGTAATGTTTAATGCAACTGTCAAAATAGAAAATGTAATTAAGTACTGATTGGACTGATGAAGTGATTACCTGGTAATGGTTGCGGGCAACTGAAAGATGAGAGGCTCAAGTACCGGTCAAAGTTGATGATGCCCTTGTTTAGAAGCTTTTCGGGCGTAATGATGATCCATCTGTTTTCTGCTTAAAGCTTCCATTTGTGAAAAATGTGTCTCAGAAAGACTTTACAAACATACAATAAATGGACATAAAATACATTCAGTCATGGTCTTTCATCCATTCATCCATTCTATCATTAAATGATTAAAAAATAAAATTGTAATTGATTAATTATTAATGATTATAACCAGGACAAAAAAAAAACGAGGTCAAGGATCAAGGACACGTGCTACCTGACTGAATTTAGCTCAAAGACACTCATACTGGAAACTATTATTTGTATTATTGACTCTGATGGAAATGGAACCCACGACATTTATGCCGCGAGCATCTTATTCGTTAGACCAAAGTAGATAAGTCAAAATATTTGAGTTTAATACTTACCCTTCACCTTTTGTTGAAACTATTGTCGTAGGCCATAACACATTAGTACTTTGAGATATTTACGAGTTAAAACATAGTAATCAAATCGCTGGCCTGAAGATATCCACTACAGGACATAAACCTCTACAAAGAAAGATGCCATCTCTCTCTCTCTCTCTCTCTCTCTCTCTCTCTCTAATTGGTCACTCATGTCTGAGGATCGTGGTCAACATCAGGGTAACATCTGGAGCGGATGATCTGCAGTTTCGATCTAGCGCGTCTCTAACGATTGCGTAGAATTCGGAGGGCGATGAGTATTTCACTTGATCGGTCCTACTGGTTGGTGAACGACCACGCGATCGTTTGCCTTCAGTTTACAACCTCTCAAATGCATCGGTCTAAGGGCTAAGATCGTCCACGTTTCTACTCCATAAAGGAAGGTATGGAATTTTGGCTAAAATCAGTACGGTTCATAGTCATTGTGTCTGGAGTCGTTGATATGTATGCCGGTACTGAACTGTTATTTCCTGCTATTCCCTTAGACATATCTTACAATATTCAAAAAACAAAAGGGATAGTTTCATTCCCTAATACAGACCTTACGTTTGCTTAAGTAATGAACATAAGTATTAACTATGTTCTAGTTTTGTCTATTTAGGTATTAAATGTTGCTAATAAATATTGAACTGTCCCGCGTGACTGATCGACTGACCGTCATAAATAAATAACTAATTAGGAAAACAAAATTCTGTCATTTATTAGGTTACACATTTTAATTTTGATGTAGTATGCAGTGACATCTACTGGACTTTTTGTTCTTTTGACAACGTCACCTAGTGAGAATATTTGGCATTAAAGTTAACCGCCATTTTTAACGTTAATGAAGTTAGTTTGCTGTACATCCGCTAGGTAGCGTTAAAAACAAATTTCATGTAATAACTGAATAATGTTTTGTATCTTAAGTAATAAAACAATCTAATGATTACGAACACATGTATTAGCAAAATGTATAAAAAAAATTACATTGACACTAGGTATATCGTAAAAATCCTGCATACAGTTTAAGGTCCAGGTAGTTCATTATAGCGGACTGGATACGTAAGCAT
The DNA here is from genome assembly GCA_963082885.1 of Parascotia fuliginaria. Classification (NCBI taxonomy): domain Eukaryota; kingdom Metazoa; phylum Arthropoda; class Insecta; order Lepidoptera; family Erebidae; genus Parascotia; species Parascotia fuliginaria. The sequence goes on along the minus strand of OY720190.1, from coordinate 3,506,146 downwards.
ATTGCCGCGGTCCCAGGAATATAGCTCCTGAAAATAGATCACAGGTTATATACTTTATTTTTTGATAGGTGGTATGAGTTTATATGTTTGAAGCAATCACTACCATTCAACTATGTAAATTGTTAGCTAGTTAATAATATACAGTAACGAATAAGTTTTAGTATTTTTTTACACTGACCAAAATACTGCCTCAATAAAATCAACTACCATGAAATTTGCGATGACTTTACTGGCTGACTTTATTTATTACAAAAAAAAAACAACGGAAAATGGCAATAAACCTTGTGTAATAGACTTTACAAACATACAAAAAAATATCACGACTTAACTTCTGCTTGGACCTATCTGTCCCCAAAAACTTAATGTCTATTAAAAAGTTTACAAACCTTATGCATATGATCATAACCAAGTTGAGTTGTCTTTCTGAACGGGTTCGTGAACTGGAGAGACACATCCACAGGTTTACTGTGGTAGAGGTCAATGGCGACAGACACCTTACTCTCCCGTTCAGTGGCTGAGTCTAACGCATACAATACGCCGCATACTATGAACATTTCACCTACCTGCAAGAATTGTTGAAGTGAGTGATTCTTTATTTTTCGTTATTAAAAAGACAATTCCCGCATTACGAAACAAGCCCTGTGTCGCGGGAGACTAACGGCATAAAGTACCTACACCCACACTCTGAATAAATATTTATCGATCACATAAAGTTTTGACCCGTGTGGGGATCGAATGCACAACCTCGTGCACAGCAGTCGCTTGTGCACCCACTGCACCACGGAGACAATCAATTCAGTACAGAATAGGAAGACTTGTGCAAGTTTGCCATATTGAGTTGTCTAGAAAAGGACAAAATATTCTCATAGCCTAGCAGATTATTTCTTCTTCTCTCTCGACATATTTTAGATAGTTTAACAAACATGGGTAAAAAATAAGCTCCCACTTGCCGTTAGACTTATTATATTTAAGATCAAAGTTTTCACGAGAATAATTAAAACTGTATAATATCTTACTTGTTTATGATTCATAGAGATATTCCAAATGTAGTCAATGTTCAAACCATCCTTATTAGGATCAAAACTGAGCTGAAATATAAAACAATTAATTACACAATAATATATCTCGTATACAAATATGTATATCTTGTTCAAATTGTAGCTGTCTTCTCCGTACGACACGTAATTGGTTTTATGAAAGACTTGCTTCCCGCAGCACGGTTTCACCCGCGTCTTTGGTTACTGCTCTGCTCCCGTTGCCAGTAGCGCGATGTTTTATAGCCTATAACCTTCTGCAAGAACTGGGCTATCTTACGCAAAATTATTAAAATTCGACTAGTAGTTAAAGAGATTTCAAACACACAAATAGGCAAACACACAAACAAACTCTTCCGCCTTATGAATATTATTGAAACGGTCTCTTAAAGTTGGACAATTATTTGGGATAGTGATATCAGTCTAGACATTGTTTAAATTTATATTAATCTTTTTGACTAAAAGATACCTTGGCAACAGCAGTGTTGTTAGAACCTTCTATTGAATAGATGACCCAGAGCCCGTTGTCATCAGCACTGAAATCAACCTAAAAAGATGGAGAAGAATTTTTAAACGATTTGCAAACAAACCGCACCACTAGATAGATCATAAATGGTTACAGTAGCTTACAAAAAAATATCGAATCAAATCAAATCAAAAGGTTTTATTTATTAGGTACACCAACAGCATACTTATTTTACATTTAATAGAAAATATAGATACAAAAAATAAGGTTTTATGTAAATATGCCAATTATAGTTATATACAACATTTACCATCGAAGCAGACTTTAGCAGACAAATAGATAATAATATTAAAACAAATTAAAATACTAAATAAAGAACGAAAAAAATAACACGACTAAAAATATAAAATGAAATCAATAAATTGGCATTAGAGTTGCCAGTTTTGGATTCAAACTTGTCTAATTTGTATCTGCTCACCTGGTTATGTTGGGCTGTATACAGCCTACCATCAGCATGAGGCAGCTGCACCGACTTGATCCTGCTCTGCGTCAGGTCATACCTGATGATGTCACCAGGATGACCAGACTCGTTGGCTTGGTAGAAGAATGAGCCGCTGTATACTATGTGGCCGTTACCCTGGGTAATGAGCAAACACCTTATCTTGAATCGATCACTGCAAAAATATCTGTTTGACTGCATAAGGACTATCATTCTAATATTGTTACTCTGTTGGTAATTACCAGTACTAATCTTTCATAGATGATACACAAGCAGCTGGTCAGATTATGTTTAGAACTGTGAATACGGAGTTATCTTGTATTGCAGTTTAAATTGGACGTTGATAAGTATTTCGATGCTACAGAACATGAGTTGTTTTCATAGAGAATATATCTATATCAACTTGTTTGGAGTCAGCTTACATCATTAATTTAGTAAATTTTAATAGTTCACTTACAAAGAAAGGTTTTTGTAGCTTATGGAACTCATCCACGTCGCCTTTCTTGAATGTGGCCTTACTTCTGTGCTCTCTTAGTCTGTCAACGTCATCCTCTTGTGTCGTCCACAACTTCTCTTTCTGTAATAAACACAAAATACTTATTTTCACAAAAACTTATTTAAATAAACACAAAATACTTATTTTCACAAAAACTTATTTAAATTGAAATAGAATAACTTTGCAGAAAGCGTTGATAAAGTGATCTTGTCTACCAATCGCGGTCGGTGTCACGTTGTCAAGAAAAATAAATTACATAAATAACAATTTAGTTCTCAAAGTACATACCGGGAGCGTTATCTAGTTCTCAAAATAAACACTAGAGGCGTTGCTCATTTTTCATGCATTTAATCTTTACGACATAGGTAAGACAAACGCCTATTTCATTTTTATTTCTTTCTTACTTCTGCCGAACTTCTACTATGTCTGTTCCACTAGTTATTGGTAATACAGGTTATATAAAATAATAAGATTTTACCTGAGCTTCTGAAGCGTTGGAATCTCGCAGCCAAGCTCCAAACAGTTCATCTTTGTAGCGATGGTATACAGGTTTACCTATCGCGTATAGTTGGCAATCTGGAAGTATTATAAAAGGTATTTATAATTATGGTCATGAGGCTCATATAATGAGGCTTATTTCAGAGTTAAGACTACCACTGTTGGATACCGGCCTGGCCTTTTCTATCACATTTTTTTTAAAGTGTAAAATCTCAGATATACCAATTAATAATCAACTTCATACTAGAGGCGTCCCATACGATAAATATAAACTTACTAGTATTCCTCCTAGCCTTATAGGCTTGGGTTCCATTCATGGGGGATATGAGGACCTGCGCGCGGTCACAGCGAGGACAGGAGGGGCATCGCTGGACCTGGCACAGTTCTTCAAGTGACGTGAGCGGTGGAGGCCTGGAGCCGTACTCTTGAGGTAGCTGCGATTGGGAATGAACCTGATGGTCTGATCCTGGATCTGATGATATAATTTGAAATAAAAGTTATTTCTTCCTCAAATATGTTCACCGCTTGATATAGGCCTTCAAGTATTTTCACTTTGACTGGAGTGAGCTGCTCTAATTCATTGGTTGCCCGCCACATTTATAAAGTCGTCGGCTAATATTGTGAGCGATCTTCTGCGCCTTACGGTTCGAGACTTTTCTACCCCACCTTTCTGCAAGCTACGTTCAACTTATTGCTACTTATATAAACGACTTTGCGGGCTTTATCAGCGATTTTAGTTCATCTGCGGACTTTCTTGTTTTTCGAACTCATAGAGAAACATATTTGACTTAACATAGTTTGCGTCATCACTCTCTGAACCTTCTAAGATCGAAAATGATAAATCATATTATATATTTTATTTTATTGAACAGAATGTTCACAACTTCTATACTCACACATCAACTGAATATGACCCTTAACCGTCTGGTTATTGAGTTCGTTCTTGGCTACGCAGCTGTACTGTCGGAGATCATGGTCTCTGATGCCGGGGATCTCGAGCTTCATGATCCAACGCCAGGGGTCAGACGTTGGTATGACCTCAGTTTTGTAGCGCTGACCTTCGAGCGTGACCTCATCTATCTCCCACGCTAGCACTGGTTCCGGCCAGGCTTGGATCTGGAAATTAAGTATAGAATTTTACATGCATTTTTGAGGTCTATATAGAAGCAGTACTACAATGCTACTTGCTATCTCCTAAAGGAGAAGTACTTTCTTAACTTTGAGCGCCACGTAGGTCACCGAAGACTCCTAAACAATTGATCTTCTATTGTGTCTGATGGCTTGGCGTTCTTGAGTGCTTAAGTAAAGAAGAATACTTAAAAAAAACTATTTTCCAGTATATTATGTAGTATTACGGCAGTTACCTTGTCATTTCCTTCGAGTCGAATATAGGTAATGAATTTAAATGCCACTAAGATTAATACCAGATCAGGTAAGAATTTCTTCAATGCTTTCTTATTCTTAGTCTGTGAATATCGTTTAAGTCGCCTAAGGATAAATTGTACTGGGCACGTAATATGGGAATCATCTTTTATTACATAGAACCAAGTATTGTTACACACAGTCTGTCTACCCCTTCCGAAAGAACGGTCTAATCCTATATGTATGAAAATATACCTATGATTGATATATCATTGATGTGAGTCACCATAATGTCGCCATTGTCTAATTATTCATGGTTTTATCGATTATTGACTCACCTCGCACTCTATCTTGGCCGTTTTATTCTGAACGTAGACAATATTCTTTGGCACTCGGATGTACGGGCTGACTGAAACAAGACATGACTTTATTACCTTTTGTATCTATCTCTGGTATTGCTGCCGTCGACAAACAATTCCAACTTGTACTTCAAAGGGACAAATGCAAGGAGCTACCGGCCAACCTTCAATGAAGTGTTCCTTTTCAAGAAGAAGAAGAAGAATATATCTTTAAACTAGTTTTCCGCGGCGCGGTTTCACCCGCGTCTTTACTTACCGCTCTGCACCCGTCGCCATTAACCTATAACCTTCTTCGAGAACTGGGCTCTCATACGCAAAAAGAATTTTCAAATCTGACTAGTAGAGTTAAACTCTTTCGCTTTATATAAAAGTATATTATAATACATTTTAGTAAAGAAAAACGATTTGTAATCTTCTTTTTTCGTTTCAATTTCTTCCTATAAATAGTTTTGGACCAAAATTTAGCAACTTCCAAAGCAGAGTTTGATGCAGTGTTTAGGTCATTCTTAGTACAAGTAGTGGGGCACGATGGATACGACAGTAGATGTACCATATTTTATTTGTAATGATATCGTAGAACTAAACATAAAAGTGCTGGGGACAGACGCAAGTAGGTAGTTCTAAAATTTACTGCTTTAAATGAGAGTATGTTTTTTCAATATAGCCATATTAATAAACGCTACTAGCTTAATTAAACCAATTTATCCAATAAAAGTGTCTAAATAATGTCCATGTTTTGCCTTGACGGTAAATGATCATTAAAATATCGAGAGCATTCTACAGTGTAGTATATTAATCTAGCGACCCGATCCGCTTCGCACGTAAATTAAATACTAATTTATTTTTATAATAGGTATGATTCAAACAAACATATTCAAACTATCGGGTTTTCTCTACTTTAATATTTAATATAACCAAAATACCTAAACATAGATGTACCTTCTAGAGAAATGCCCTGAACTATAGTAAAAACGATCAAATTCGTGTTAGTAGTTTAGGAGTTAGCGGCAAAACAGCGACTATACTTTGTACTATTCGGGGATTAATACTCTATGGCGTTAGTAACAGCCATACATACTACCATACCATCTATAGATAGATCTTACCTATAAATACCACCAAGCCAACATTGCAAAGATCGTAAATTAAAATAACTATTTAATAAGTTTTAAGTAAAATTCTGTTAACCCCAACCCCTTGCGAGGGTAAGCTTTCTTTAATAATGTATACGAAACAAAAGTACAGCTACACTGTGTAATGGAGATCGATGGTGTTTAATACTTTATATCTGCAACCCTTCGCTGAGGGTTTATATATTTCATTAGCTTTCCGCGGCGCGTCTTTGCTTACTGTTCGCTGCCGTAGCCAGTAGTGATGTTACATAGCCTATAACCTTCCTCGAGAACTGAGAAATCAGACTGGTAGTTCCGGAGATTGGCGCGTTCAAACAAACAAACAAACAAACTATTTCGCTTTATGTATTAGTATAGGTTGTATGACTCAGACTCCGGTCTAGAATAGAGCTACCCTGTCTCTTCCTATGGGTGTAGTTATGGATATAAGAAGAAAACACTAGGAAATTAACAGCAGAATAGAAAGAAAGAAAAAAAGACACATTTATTCAGGACTAGCAGAAACATACAGGTTGACATTTAATACAGCAAAATGTCAATAATACATAAGTGACAGCCTTATAGGGTGCCATCTTAACTATAAGCTGCGAATCTCAGGAGAGGTCCTGAGCGTTGATATTCTGATGGCACATCGTTTAGATGACGTCACATATCAAAAAATTCTATGTCAATACTTGTGTACCTACAGTTCGTTGGCGTATCAAATGGTTAAATGTCATTTATTTTAAAAGTTTATTATTAGTTCTTCTATTCTCATTTTTATGTATCATCATTAAGGCCGCATGCTTGTTCGCCACCAAAGTTTTATAAGAAAAAGGAATAAGAATTACGCAACCTGCCCTTGCGAGTCAAGGCACCTGGGGCCTAAGTTTGCTATCACAATAGTGTCAGAATGGTCGATCATTGATCTCTTATTGGTTGATTTTGACAAGTTTCAATCACGTGATGGTAAGTGGTAACCGTAGCTCATGGACGACTCAGAGTCCCTAGCATTGCGGAAGCAAGCTGCTGTCTAACTGAAGGCAGCGGGGTAGGTGAAAGGATTGAGGGAGGCGAGGAAAAAGAAAAGGAAGGAAATTGGGCCTCCGGCACTCTCACACGCCGAACGAAACGCTATAGTCCGGATACTATTACTCTTACGTCGATCTTCTATGAGTGGGTAGTACTTCTACCCGGTCGATCGGGCCCATTGAAACCAGCGTGGATCTACTACTGTGCAATAGATTAATTAATAATAATACCAGCCTGTTACTGTCCCACTGCAGGCCAAAGGTAGAAAGGACTACAGAGCAGCATTGAAACATTGATTAATCAATTTAGATAAATAGATAAAATTTTACAATATATTAAAATAGGTAAAGTTTTTCAATGTATTAGTATTGTAATAGCAAGAAGTCCCAAATCTTACAGTTACATACTTACAGTGAACCTCAACATCAGTGGTTTGATTCGCAGAAGGCAGCATACCATTGTTGGCCAAACAGACGTACTTGCCGGTATGCCAGCGCGACACGTGCGGTATGCTCAGAACGTGACCGCTGACTGATGCGTCTCGCCATGAACCCTGTTAAAACAAACAAAATGTTTTACTCCATGTGAAGATTATTATATCAATTTAACTTATTGTATGTAATGACCTAATGAGGTAAATTGTTTCGTAGGTACTATATTACTCCTAAGACGAAAATAATTTGTATAAATTGTATATATCACAATTCGTGGCAATAATGAAATTTGTATTCGAAAAAAGTGGTTTTTGGCTGCCATAAAATAGTAAAGGCTTGGAATCTTTTAGGGTTTGTTTGTAATAGTTTAGGTTTGTTTACGGTGCTTAGGATAAATTGGGTAAGTACCTTTATAAAACTTTGAGAAAATTACATTGACACTCTATACTAAGTACGATACATCTAGAAAACTCGTAAAACTCAACCCCTTGGTGCTTTCTTTTTAATGTTGTGTATGTTACAACTAAATTCACAAATTCTAAATGTCGTGTTTTTATTTTTCAATAGTTTGGGGGTTTCGTACTATTTCGTGGTAAAGAAAATTATAAAGCTCATCACGCTATTCTTAGTTTTATAGCAATTTTTCTTTGTTTTTAGCTTTTATTCGAGTATTTCTTATTTACTTTTATCACGACATCCTGTAATAAAGAAATGGAGTAAAAAAAACAACTTAGCCTTAGGTTTTAGCGTGATATTATTATCTTAGTTATGTTTACCAATCTAAACAGGTCACGTAAAAAAAATCTATTACCTAATCGAGTGTGTATTTAGCTCTAATATGAATTGTATAATATATGTACTAGGTACCTATTTCTCACTAGTGAAATAAGTACCTAGTACAACAGTTAAATATTATTTTTATGTGGAAATGAACAACGCTCCTAGTATTCATTCTGAGAACAAATTTTTTTTGCCAATAATTTACATTGCCATCGTGCGCGTGGTGAGAGGAACACACTAATAATTAGGTATGTTGTTATCCTACGGGAACAAGCGTTTCTTTGACATAATTATTTTTGAAACTAATTTACTGAAAATGTCAATTCTTCGGTTTTTTACCTGAATGACAGCAGTTCCATCAGTTCGTCTCCATTCCACTGTAGGTTCTGGCCGTCCCATTGGGTTGCAGCTGATGCGTAGTGTTTCTGTCTCCCTAACTATCACGCGAGTATGATCCTCTGTGGTAAATAAATAAGGTTTAAAATACATTCAAAAGTTATTGCTACATTTGAACCTTTCATTATTCGAACAGATTTTAAAGCTGTTTTATATAACAATGTGTATGTTATCCACATTGTCAAAGTAATCCTTATAAAAACCCTAAAACAATGATATAAAAAACATCAACTGATAGGAAATTGTGTTTAAAACTTACGAGCAAAAGTAGGCGGTATAAAAAGCTCCTTCTCCAGAGTATAGTTGTAAATGGATAGCCCTGGTCTTCCAGGAGCGCCATCACGCCCATCATTGCCACGCTGACCCTTAGGCCCAACTTGACCACGATCACCTTTTGGACCACGAATACCAGCTGGACCAGGTATTCCAGCTCTTCCTGTTTCAAAGGTGAAATTTATGTGCTAGAGTTTTATAATAACTAACAAATCAATTACTGATATAAAAATAGACTTGCCATCTTTTCCGTCCTTGCCATTTTTGCCTGGACTGCCATCTTTACCTGGGATACCATCACGTCCGTCTTTGCCTGGAGCCCCGTCAGCACCATTTCTTCCAGACATACCATCTAAGCCTGGCTCTCCAGGCACTCCATCTCTGCCATCAAGACCTGGGTTACCAGGGAAACCTCGTTCACCTATTATCAAAATTTAAGTCATTATGCAATAGTTTCTTAAATTATCCTATAATCATACCACTTCACCTTAGCAGTAGTTTACCTTTCGGCCCCGGCGGTCCCACAGGTCCTCTCGTACCTGAATGACCAGGGGTACCAGGAGCACCAGGGTCACCTCTGTCACCTTTAGGACCTGGCACTCCAGTCGGCCCTTTAGGACCCTGCACTCCTGGCGGACAGTAGTCTTGAGTTGCTTTGCAGAATCCTTGGACGACTTTGTACTGAAAAGAGGGCAAGATATTTTCACTTGAGTCTAGTCAAATGATTATTATACAGCAATGTATCTGTGTCACAGACGAATAAACCACTTTAATAAGCATGAGGCCCGTATTCTCTCGCCAAATATTAGCGCTATAATCGCAGCAAAGGCATGGTTGTGGTTGGCCAGTTTTAAACACTCGCACACATTTCGATAGTGTCAAACATACCGCGATTGAAACCTACTAATCACAGCCGCGCTTTTGCTGAAGTCAGTGTTCTTTTTGGGCCGTTTTTATTTGAAACGGAAATAGTTCCTTGAGCACTCCATTTACTCTATGGTTAGACGCAATGCCATACTTACAGGAACTCTGGAGTAGCTAGTGAGCCAGACCCAAGTGTCACCTCCAGGCGCTGGTCCTTTGGCACCAGTTCTCTTCATCTCTGCTGCGTCCTTATCTTCCAACTCCGGCCTCATCTTTGGATTGAAGAACTCCACATGAGGAGTCACTGTATTATCTTCTTGGTTCACAGACTGTTTCTAGATAACAAGATTATTTACAAATTGTAATACTACTTTAAGTGACGGCAAATTAGATCGAGAAATAAACAAAAAAAGTATTTCGAATTTTTTTTTGATTGATTATGGAAGACCACAGCTATAGGACCTGTACCTAGGTAATGTCATTTTTTGCGGTCAGTGGCAGACGAGCCAACAACCCCCCTGATGGTAAGTGGTAATTGTGAACCTGCTTATGAGCATCTGCAATGTTAAGAACTCTACAAAGCTGCTCTATTTAAACCACGTTTAGATAAGAACATTTCAAATTATCTTGCGGCGTTAACCTTTCATGCATTTCTGATTTAAATTGAGTACAATGACATGAGAATATTAATCAGGTAAATTCGGTGGATCTCAGCGCATATTGCTCTGGACACCCTACTCGCCCTGTTATATATCTTCATCCTTCTCGGGTTGAAATTAATACTTTTTAAATATTTATATGACAAAATTTCGTTCACCTACTATATACATGGAGCACTGTTCATGTTTCATAAAGATAGGTTACATTGTTGATGAGACAAAAGCACATTAATAATAATTCTAGTAGTGCTACTCGAATAACTGTTGCCTCAAAAAATTATTTTTAGAAAAAAAATGAAAACCGACTTCAAACAACACCTACATGTTCAATCCATAACTAAAAAGTCGAAAATAATATTTTAATTACTTCATAGCAAAGAACATTAAAGGGGACTCAACGCAATCCTTGATACCTACTTTACTATTTATAGTTTTTAATCAGTTATTTTGGAGTCGGTACCAGCCAAGAAGGATCTTTAATTCTGCCTTTGCAACAAACTTTTGAAATGGACGGGGCGGTATTGGCACGCGTGGGGATATGCCTGAGTGCATTACCCGAACGCGGTCATACTCGTGAAGGCCGACGTCATTGATAGTTGTGTTCAGATATACATAAAAAATTTGAGGTGCACTTATCTGATTCCATTCGATTTCTTGTATTAAATCTATATTTTTCATTCATGTATTAATAGATTAATCAATTATTTTTATGAAGGTCATTATGGTCCTTCTTGGCTGGCACCGACTCCAAAATAACTGATTAAAAACTATAAATAGTAAAGTATTATAGGTATCAAGGATTGCGTTGAGTCCCCTTTAATGTTCTTTGCTATGAAGTAATTAAAATATTATTTTCGACTTTTTAGTTATGGATTGAACATGTAGGTGTTGTTTGAAGTCGGTTTTCATTTTTTTCTAAAAATAATTTTATTTTTAAACTTTTAGTGGGAATTAATTGTGTATTAATATATATTCAATATGGGTAGACCTACTAAACGTGCTGCACAAATGAGACAGCGCCGCGCCGTTTGAAAGAAAGTAGAGACGAGAGGTAAGATTGTAAATAGATATATAAGGTCCTTGTCAACACTTTCTCGATCGCTAAACCCTGAATCCCAGAAACCACAAATCAAAACAAAAAAGTGATGATCTACCAACAATAAAGAATCATCAAAAATCATAATTTAACTGACCGAGCAATCGCTTAACAGATATACAAAAAATAAACAGTGGTGCTGTAAAGGCAGGTTCAAGACCGCCCGTTGCTGTTGTAATTTCTCACGACCATAAGACCTCCAACTTGGCTTAACGACTACTAAATTATAGTGATAATCATAGTCTACTGCTTCTAAACAATGAGGACGCTGCAAATGAAATGACACAAATGGTCACTCATCCAGGGCCACTTCGTTTCTAACAAGAAATGAAAAAAAAAATCACTTCGCAAAAATCACTTCGCACGTGTAGCATGGACATGTCAATGTCAGAAAATTCGTCGCAAAAGACATCGACGTGTTGCTTTACACATCTTCACTTCTGCATACGTTTTGTTACAAAATATAAAATTGAAGCCAAAGCACTACACCATTCTTTATAAAAAAAACATGGGACCCCATTTCAGAGTATACCCTTTCAAATAAAAGAAGAATTTTCAAAATTAGTTTATAAATGACCGAGTTTTGTTGTAACAAACATACAACCACTGAACCATTTCTTATAATAAAAAAATAGGACCAATTTCAGAGTATACCCTCTCACATAAAAAAAAAATTCAATTCGCTTTATAAATGACCGAGATATGAGGTAACAAACATACAAAAAAAAAAAAAAAACATACGACCCGAATTGATAACCTCCTCCTTTTTGAAGTCGGTTAATAAAATAGAGTCTTAATTTAAAAATGATACGCGCTAAATACGTTTTATTATAAGCTCTGTCATAATAATGAGTCTTTTATATAATACAGAATCTTAAACACCAAGTTATAAAATAACCATAATATTATAGGTAAAATTATTACAGCAGTTATGTGTAATTGTATTTAAAAAAAAATTAATGAATGTTTTTTAGATTTTTAGATTTATAGATTTTAATAATTAAGTTCCAAATCCCAAAAGTACATTGGCATTATAAAAACCAATTTGCAACTCACCAACATTGCCTCCCTTTTTAGTCTATGCGCCGTAGTGCCGCTAATTTCCATCAAATAAGCATCTATTTTTTGTTCTATCTTTTCTTCTAGAACATTATTCACTAACTTCCTAGCTTCTAAATCAAAATTCACTTCATTTGTTTCAATATAATTATATGTATGAACTAATATAGACACGAAAGCACAAACTGATGCAAAAACTGAGAGCTTTCTGCAACACCTAGGATCATCTGCGCTCGTGGATAGTTTTCTTTTTATAGTATTCTTCATTTTGATAATAAACACATCTTATAATATGCTTAATTTAGAGTTAATATCACTGTTAAAACTGTAGTCACTCAACTCGCAACCATTTTGTTTTCTGTATGAAATTTGGACTCGTGTGTCGTGCCCGAGTTATGTGAATGTAATCCTGACCAATGTGTTTCTTCCTGTACGATACGAGTAGTTGCACAACTGGCCCGATAACCAACAATTGAGCCCCGGTACTATTAAACCAATGAACTAACTCAATCAGAGCATCGACAGCCAGAGTACGATGTGAATTGTGTAAAGTGTTTCAAATTTGATTCGTTTAAAAATGAATGAGATGAAAGTTATTAAGACTTAATTCTATATTTTGGCTACATGAAGTTTATTCATATTGTGTTAGTATTTTTAGCTGGGTAAGAAATCTGAGACTTTTAGCTTTAGAAGTTTAGGTTGTATGTTGATACTTTGATAAATAGATAAGAGGGTAGTAATTTCCCGGTTAATCCGATCCATTCATGCTGAAACTAGTAAAGATCTATACTGCAGACTATATAGGTAGATACGGTCCTCAAACATAAGACGATGCTAGAACAAATAATAAGGATTAATTAAAAGTATGATTTATTGTTTAAGAGTTTTAAGTAAACGTTTATTTATTTATCATATCAGCGCAGCCGAAAGACGTCTACTACTTAACTGGTCTTAAGCCTCTCCCAATTTTCGCTGCCTTGGTCTTAAGCCGCCACCGTTTGTTCTATTGGTACTTTTAATTAGTTCTTACACGCAATGTGGCCGTGACCCTGAAAAAAAAAGTTCGTGAAGTAATTAATTCGTATTTATAGAATTACTAGCTGTTGCTCGCAGCTCCACCTACGTGAAGTTCGGTTATCGCGTATGATTTGGTTTCCAGAATGAAAAATACACTGCTATAACTATAACCGATTTGTATATTAATGATTTTTCATACAAATTTTCATCCCTTAATTCAACCCCTTCAAGCTATTTATTCGCGATAAAAGGTCACCTATGTTGTTTCCTAAGGTCTAGTCTATCTCTATACCAGTGGCATTCTTCTACACTGAAATCTATAGGGTCTGAAACTAAACGTTTACTTATGTTGCTCAATTAAAACCGGGAAATCTTTACATCAGAATCAATACATCAGATTCAAATAATCGTTTGTTTAAATCTGATTATGCAATTGCTTAATATGTAGTCAGTTCATAAAGGTGGCAAACAATTGAAGATTCAGTGTTAATCAATGTATGAAATATCAATATATTTTCAAACGGTAAGGAAATGGTGTCAATAGGTAAGCAAGCTTTGCAGAGACTTCATCGTTTAACATAGATCTGATAATATGTGAAGAAGTGATGGTAAAGATAATGTGATGATAAAAGTCATCATCATCAAAAATGTAGCCTAGAGCTGAATAGTATACTATAAGTCGTGTTATATTTCATTCAGACGGGACATTCATGAATTATGAATGAAATAGTTTCCATTTCAAATATAATTTATGAAACAATAGAGATAGTAAACCAGGCCATCACAGTATCGAAAGCGAGAATTCCTTGAAAACCAACGCTTTGAAGTTGGCCCAGAACATTAGCGCATGCGTACAAATCTATGTCAGGGTCATGACCTGATGTACAAGGTCGGTACTGTTTAGTATCCACACTGTCACTACGTCCATTCCCGAAATCACACGTCCCTGAGTTCTTACAATGGATTTGGTATTCCCTCAAGCTGTTCAAGGTATATTCATTAGAAAATCATCTAAACATGCATCAAAATGCATCATATTTATAAATTAGGTCATAAAATTGTCAAGAATTTAGTTATTTGTTGCAATACTGTTGCTATGCGCTTTTCAAAGAGGTTAAGTTAGCTTTTTTTGTTATTATGCAGGTGTTGACCTAAAGAGCCGTTTTTAATACGAATTCTGTTTTTATTTGATCGAAGCTAATAGTTAAGTATATCATTGATAATATGAGTTGTAGTTTTATGTCATTTTAATCTGATGAATTTAGTAAATTATTTTTTTTTGTTATTAATTTATTATATGTGCACTGATTGAAATGTTTGTATTTGTAGGAGTTTATTCATGTTTATTGTAAACACTATTTTTATATGATTTATGCCCGTTTTATTTCATTCGTGTGAATGTTATGCGAAGTATTAACTCATAGGTTAATCTTATTAGCATTTAATAATAGAAGTGTCAAGTCGCTCATTAGTGTTTTAGTCTTCATCACTTGTAGTCGTTTCATGTCTATCTATAATTAGACTATTATTTTCTTTCTTACAGTCATACAGTGAAAATGAATCGTTCACACTCATCTTTTATGCGGGGTAAGCTAAGGCTGTTTTAAATGTATTGTTTGATTTGTTGTGTATTGTTTGTTAACGTGATGTGTGTTGTTGTGGGCTTTATTGTAGTCATCAATATTAAACTTACTTACTTTTTTACATTAGATTATAACCATAATAATAAAATGAAAGAAAGACGATTTATTGAACTGTACTTTGAGCATAAACGAATTTTATGTTGTAATTAGTAGGAGTAGTAAGACCTTATACAATTTTCCAATGTTTTACTAAGTCTTTATAACATGCTGATAGCACGGGCTCTAAGACCTCTCATTTGTAATTCCATTCTTTATGTCACTGTGTAGTGCGATTGAATTTTAATTTTGTGTTATAGAGTTTTACTTATCAGTGCGGTGACAGCATCGTATTTGTAAAAAATTAAATGCGCTAGCATTGATTTGAGAACTAAATATTATCAAAGACAGTTCAAGTTGTCATCTGCGTCTAGGAGAGAAACGTATTCTAACTCAAAGTAAATTGTTATAGTATAGTACGTACCTTTAAATTATTTTGCCGATCTCACCATAACTAACAAATACTGTTCATGTCCAACGGTAATAATCTACATACAATATATTTATATTGATATAATTTAATTAATTGGTACATAAACAGTGCAGTGAGTTTGTTCGTTGTTTGTATTTTAATTAAGTTTTGATGTGCTGTTTATGTCATTTCATTATATTTTGCACTTTGTGGTTTACCTACTAAAATTAATAGGTTTTGTTGTTGTGTGTGTACGTCAGTTTAACTTTTATAATGGTTTCAGGTTTTAGTTTAAAATATGCGAATGAATAATGAATAGCGCCTCTAGTATATACTCTGCGTACTTTAGATAGACGCGTTTTAACTCACGTCGTATCTAAAACAAAAGTCCATAAATTTAAACCTGTATAAATCAACAGCAACCTTTGAAGTGTTTTAATAAACCAAATACTGTTATATTGCTATTACATCAAAATAAAACTGAAGGATTCGTTCAACATGCTCGTTATATATTTTTTTAAGAGACTTGATTTTTCATAAGATACTTTTTCACAGCATGCAGTGTTCAAGGCCTAGAAGACTACGACACTCCACGAGCTCCATTACTCCGCCAAGTATCCTTAGACGAGGAGCGTCGTGATGAGTGCCAAGGTCACTGGCGAGGGCCAGAGCTTCAGGGTGAAGAGGAGGAGAGAGGGGTCAGGCTATTCCGAGCTTTGCTACTGCAACACCTAAGGCTTGAAGAGTTAAGGCCACCACCTTGTTTTGTTGCGCCTGCGAAACCTGATCAGAGGTAACTTGATTTGCTTACTACTAATTATATCCAAACTTAAACAATCGCCGAACATTTTTATCATCAGTATCATAATAATTTTAGCCGAAAGCCTAATCTAATCTTGGACATAGATCTCCACTAAGCATCTCTACTTTCGCTGGTCTCGAGTTATCCTTATCCATTAGTCGCCAAGGCCTGCCCGCAGTAGACGTACTTCGGTTACAATGAACTAGCTACACCATGCACACACGGGGGCCGGCAGCATGGTGCAACGTGCACTTGCACCCTCCTGTCCGAGAAAAATACATAGAAAAGATTTTTTTTAGTAGGTCATACACGCGACGCTTAAAATTGAAACGTCTATTATGTTGCTATCCAAATTTTGTCAGATGCACTCCCCTGAAAGCAATTCTGGCGGCGCCAATACATGCACATTGCTGAAACGTTAGGTACTCATAAAAGATTTTCAAAAAGCACATATTCGTACTTTTAAAACTTTTGTTCCTCTTCAGAGGCTGGTGGCTATATTGGCGTGACTGGCGAGCTCTAGAGCGGGCAGCACGTCGGTTCAGAGAGACAAAGGCTCAGGCTAGACTAGCAGCTCGGGCTGAACATATATCTCTATTGAGTCTTGATGAAGTTGAGTTCGAGGATATTATGCAAGAGTTGTGTCAGGTAAGATACATCCTATGTGTAACAGTATTATAGTTCTAAGCCGGTAAACGTAAGGTAGGACGACCCCCAGTCAGGTGGACCGACGATCTGACGAAGGTGGCTGGGAGGGACTGGATGCGGACTAGGTGTTGTGGCGCATATTTTGAGAGGCTATGTCCAGCAGTGGACAGCGATAGGTTGATTTGATTGAAGCCGGCGTTGCGCCCTTGCATATCAGAAGTGATTTTGTTTTGGGCAAAGTTACTATGTCAAGTTTGGTATATAAACGTTATATATGAAGCAAATAAGCCAATTGAGGCAATAAATATCAATTTTGTAACCAATTTCTTTATATTTGAATGCCAAAATATAAGTTGTTGGAAGAACCCAACCTGTTGAATCAAATCACTTTAGCATTTGTTGTGATATGCATATTTTGGTTCTAGGTTCGGTTTTACTGTATGTTAGTATGTCCAAATCCTACTCTTAAACAGCTCTCTCTCTCTCTCTCTCTTTCTCTCTTTTTTCTCTCTCTGCCTAATTTCGCTACCTTATCGTCTTAAATTCGTTACATCTATCAGGGCTAATATGGGCCTATCAAACGCACAAGCTTCACCACAGTTTTGCCTGCGCATGCCGGTTTGTACACGGAACACCCTACGTGCGGTTGGTAAAACTGTGTCACGCAACAAGTGCACAGCGCGGCCTGCGCATCTTTAACTTGCTTAAAATTTTTGAACAGGCCTGCGCGTACTTATCTGTGCGTGTGGTAGGCGTTCAGTGTTCAAGCTGCATAAGAAAAAGCTATTCTATGGAAAAAATTGTCTCTACGCCGACGATTTTGATAGGAATGTTACGCGTACTTGACAGTATTTTCGTGCGAGAAGTTTGCGCAGGTAAAAATGTGGTGAAACTTGTGCATATGAACGCGCATAAGTATTGCATGACAACCGCTGGCCTGGATTTTTGGAATCTGTATGGTGTCAATGCTCAAGAAAAGGATGAACAAAACATTTCCCTTAGTTTTTTAATAAATTGTATTTGAATCTTTAGGTCATTATAACAAACTGAATAGGTACTGATATTTTTTTTAAATACTTTTAGGCATGTGTCCACACAGAGCAAAGAGCATTGGTAGTTCTTGCATTTCTATGTGAAGTTTGTGCGCGCGCCGTTAGAGTGGGTGGCTGGTGTCGAGCGGTAGACTGGGCAGCCAAGCATGTGGCGCAGTGTGCAACGCCTTGGGCTATCAGGCACGGAGGATGGGTATGTAATGTCTATTATTATTAATTAAAATAAAAGAGATTATTAAATCGCATGACGTCATCAGCATTAGCGTAAGAAGTGACTTAGGGAATAGACGGAGACAACGCTGTGGTCTGCGTAGTAAATGTCATCTTACTGTAATTATGAACTTGTCTGCTAAACATGGTTTCTATGGCAAGCACCAGCCCTTCTAGGAGAGCTCTATGTTCTGCAGTGAACGTTTTTAGACTTAAATACTACCACTACTATCTGAAGAAGCTATTTAATAACCCAAACCAGAGAAAAGAAGAATATAAAAAAATTTACCTGTTATTTACAGAGCACAGTAGTGGAGCGTGCAGGAGGTTCACGACGCGACGACACAACATTACTGGCCGGCGCGGCGCTCGCAGCGCTACTGGCATTTTTACTCTTTTGCCGCGCGCGCCTGCGCACTGCGCTTCTTTAAAACTACCCTCATAATCTTAAGAGATTACTTTACGCTTTAAGCGAATGGCTCAGAACAATACCATTGTTAAATATTTTGTACAAATGAGATTTCGAGTTTTGTATAACAGGACAAGAAGGAAGATATTTGCAGAATTGTTGTAAGTAAATGGTCGTATTTCATAGTTATTAATATTCTAATTTATACTTTATTATTAGGTAATAAGAGTGTTTTTTGTTTGGTATATTTGACACAATTATTTGTTAGGTTTTATAATATTGTGTTGTATATTGGTGTGGTTATTTCGATATCGATCTGAGAGACTTCTTTTTCGTGGACATTTTAGGTAGAATTTGTATGATGTACATATTTGTGGTGTTGTAGTTTTTTTAGGTTTAAATGTGTTATTACTTCACTTAATTCTACTTATTACTTTATGATGGAATATTAAGCAAAAATAGGTAAATTGCATACGGAAAACGCATGAAATAAGTAACAGAAAAACTAATTATCCGACTAACGAAAGGCCAAATTTTTTTCATAGCGCAAATATTTATGTACTCAATTGAGATTTTAATCTTGAAAGAAATAATTGTATTTTTTTTATTATTACAGTAATATATGTGTGATAGCTACCTAGTAATCATTTGATGTTATATTATTTTGATTCTGTATGTCAAAACTAAGTGTAAATTAACTTTTTAAATGAATGTGATTCTCCTTTGTTAAAATCTATCATAACTATATTGTTATTTTTGTAATAACAGAAAATATAACTAATTAAAGTATTTTAACTGTCTTATTATTGTTTTAGTCCAAAGCCTTTTTCCCTGAAGGCGTAAGTAGAGGTGTTAGATAAAATCCACGTTTCTTTTACTTTGTTAGATCTCATGTAACAGGAGATAAACTTGTTTTTATGTACCAGGCACATTGCCATACTTTAGGTTATCTAATATTGAGAATTTTTCAATTATTCGAGATTGCACGCATTCATTATATTTTCATGTAGTCCAGTGTGTCCAATACTCCACGAACCAAAGAACGAATAGTTATGAAAAACTTAAGGAAATGTGTAGGTACTCGTATATATGAAAGAAAAGTGATCTTTATAAATAGAAGCTTCATAGATTGAAGTTTCGCTCTGTGTAGGCAAGACAACCGTAGGCAGAACTTTTTAGTCTGTGCGAATTGAAATAATTTTTGTTTTAGTATCAGTTATTTTTCAGTGCCTTTGCAAATTAATATTCGGATTTAAATTACGGTTTTAAATCTTTAAAAAAATAAAACCAGTGCATCAATTGTTCTCTCGCTCTTTTCTTTACTATTTGTCTTACATAGTGGTGGGACGAATAATTGACTTTTTATAATCTTATCCATCATTACTTTTAATTTGGCTTAGGTAGCTGTCGTTTTCTAGTATTATATCAGTTTTTCTTATTTAAGTATTAGCTAGCTGCACCCCACAGCTTCGCCCGCGCGTAAAATATGGTTTGTTGTATCCTTTGGGAACCAGACAGATTTTCGGGATAAAAAGTAGAATCTATCTACATACCAATTTTCATCGAAATCGGTTCAGCCATTTAGGTGCTGAGTGGTAACAAACACACACACACATATTCCCCTAACCCTATTCCCAGCCGCCATAGTGGAGGCCACCATACCAGCAGTTTAAGACGATGGCTTTTGGTATAGTGGCCGCCACTTCTGAATTCCACTGACTGCTTACCATCAGGCGGGTGGAGTGGAGTCGCTTTGGTAGGCTATAAAATAAAAAAAAAAAATTATATAGAGTAAGCGTAACACACTAACAAGGATATATAAATCAAAATTCATTGTTTCACTCACTATTTTATTATTTTTATTGTAATTTTTCATAATACCGTCGACAGCCGACGCTTGGGTACGCCGATGCTCTTTATTTACGCCAAAATTAAAAACACTAATAAATATACCAACTTATCTCACAATATTAATATGCAATAAACTTTTGTGATCATTAAAACTATCACAATTTATAATTTTAACAATCAATAGAAGCTATTATTGGAATAACAAGTACCCGATCGGAAAATATTAAATATGTTTAGTGTGCATTATAACTAACTTTTAATTATCTTGAAATTACGCAACATTTGAAAAATTCATTTAATAATCCTAATAAATCCTTACTTTAAACGCAGCTTAATAATATCACATAATAATATAAAAAAGATAATTTTACGGACTGTTTTTCTTTCCGATCGAGATTCACAGCAATACATAAAATCCAATGTAAATAAGCTAGCTAAACAATCTAAGTATAAATATATTAATACTGTTCAAAACTTTATCAAAACCACAATCACATACCGATCGTTTGACGAACAAATCATAATAAACTAACAAGAGCTTTCTCCTCCCATTTGACCTCGTTACAACATGATGAAAATTCCTAAAACTTATCTACACTTTTTAAAATTAATAACATTTCTTTTAATTTTACCTAATTTGTAATATCACTATTAACAACCTACGCCGTCATCTCGATTCCGATGACATTTCTATGATCTATATTTCGGTTTTTATTTAAATCAAACGTTTTTTTTTTAATTCTAACGTCACTTGTCTTTATTTAGACCTAGTTATATTTGAATTGTTATTTGTCAAAATTTGAATATTTTGAGTATTTTAAGATAGTAAAGCCGTGAAAGAAACGTGCTTAACAAGTGCAAATTATTATATCTTTATTTTTTTATTCACATTTACAATATCGTCAGTCGAAATCGAGACTACCCAGCTAGAAACAAAATCGATGACTAGTTCAAACCGCTCCATTTTTGTCTTATCGATTATTTTTAAAGCTGAAACTTTAAGAGAGAGCACAATACTTATTTACCACTAAATAATCATTATGGTGTTCATACAAAGTCGCTAAGACAAAAGTGGAATGAGCAATATTTTTTTTATTATCTGCAATAATTTTTACTTTATTAAATTTTATATAAAAATCATCATTCTAGTAACAATCTCTACCTGGATATCATATTTAATTTTTTTATTAATAAACATTTTAATATTAATGATAGCATTTAAGCCTAGATCTTAGTCTACGAAGAAGTATTAAGGGGATATCGTGTACCGGTACTTGTAGCCAATACCGATGTATATTGATAAAATGTAACTCTTACAGACACTAATAGTTAGAACGAATTTTGAAGTTTAATGAAACCTAGCTCGGCTGTGCTATTTGGTACTGAACAAATGCAATTTTAATGTAACTACGTGGTATGATACAAAAAGGCAAGTTTAGAACTTAAGTTAGAGTTTGAAAAACCAGTTGTGGTTTTAATAATGTCAGGCAAGTAACGCTGCGGTTTCAAATGTAGCAATGTCAGCATGACGTTGACAGTGACAGTTAACTGACATATGTTTTGACTTTGACGTTGCATCGATACGTCAAAGAACTCGAGTGATATGGCTAAAAATATTCTTTATCAGTTTATTAACTAACGCTTTAAACAAACGTGGAAGGAAGGATTATATTACAAAGACTAAGGATATTATACAAGAGATAGATAGAAATCTAGTGTATATACTTTATATAATTTAATAGCATATAGATTTAATGAGGTTCCCATAGATGTTCTGTGTCTTTATCGTTTTAAACTTCATGTATAAATATTTAAATTGCTTAAATTTGTAGCAGTGAAGCCAATTTATTATGTTACTTTCAAATATTTTTAGAGAGGCAATTTTTTTTGTAATTATTGTATAATTGTTGTCATATCTTATTTATTTAATTTAGTGTTTAAAGTGTTTTTCAATAGAGCTATGTGCACAGTGCATCTGTGGGAGCCTTCAGTAAACAACGTACATTTGGTACTTGGTGCTTCAGATAATTCTAAGGTATATTTGATTAGCTTACTACATTCTAGCTGGTATCACCGAAAAGGAATATTAAATCGAATTAAAATTACGTTAAAGATTCAAATTCTTAATTTTTAATAGAGTGGCCACTACGTCGAACAGTTTTTTCAATTCTTGATGTTTTAATTTATTTCCATTAAATAAATTGTAGTTATGAAAGCGTAAGTTGAATTACATATATAATTTTATTCAGAACAAGGATTATTACAACTCGTACTGAAAGAAATACCTAACGTCACAAAATAGATAGGGTAGAATTAAATTATGATAGATATAAGCCTAAAGATACAATTATTGAAATACATAATTAAATACATTGATATGTTTTGTGCGAAGAAGATTAATTATTAAGAACATACCGCCTGTAGTATATATTTTATACAGAATTATTATTTTACAGAAAGTCGATAAATAACTTGAAACTGCTTTAAAGCAGTGCTTCACAGTATAAACTAAAATCTCTGAAAGTAGCTACACATTAACATTTTCCAGACCTCACATGATTTCACAGTTCCATTGATAGGTACCAGTTTTCCCAAAAATAGGCAATGAATATCAATATTCTTCCTTAAAATCTGCATCCGAAAACTTTATACAAATCATCTTTTTACAAATCCCTTGCTGCAGCTCATGAGAAGTTAGCACTTGGCAATTTTAATTACAAAAAAAAAAGACTATCCTTTCAGAATCTGAAGAACAGTGGACGTAGTATTTAATGATGTTGCCACATATTAAAATATTCTAATTCTATCTTCTTCGTCTATCTACAGAGTTATCACTGCCTTCTATATAATTCTTCTTTTATGTACTTGGGTACATAAAAGAAGATTTGAATAAGCTAAGAGCTCATTCTACTAATTAGTTCAGAGAATCAAAGTTACATTAGTAGTACTGCTCAACCAAAGTGTTTTTAGCTTGCAGTGATGCAATCACATGTAAAACCCTCAAAGCAAAGTCAAGTACGCTTTGACAATGATGCAAAACATATTAATTCACAGTATGTCACAAGCAATGATATTCTATTTAACAGATATGTATAAAACAACCGAAAAAAGTGTTCTGCGCAGCAGCTGGTTCACACATACAACATATTATGTTGTACACATTCTTCATTCATACATGAATGAAGAATGTGTAACGCAGACTAAAGGCAATACGTCCCAATTAGGACATTTTCGGGTCTTCACGATTACGCGTTCATAACATATCTGTTATATAGAATATCATTGGTCACAAGTGAGAAGTCATATGTGAAAAAAATTTTGTTTCATGACCACCAAGCAAATACTAAAATAACTTTCCGATAATAGGTTACTTATGTTAACCGTAAACCGTCTTGTAGTGGCGTCGCTAAGCGAACTACAGAAGGCTATCAAAGCTTATAATATACATAATATTATACGAAAAGTTGAAGAGAGATGATGTTTATGTAAATATATTTAATATATACGTCATAAGCATGCCCTTATCACAGATTATGACCTAAACGATGTCCGGTGTCTACCGATATGTCGTTATTTGTCTTAATATCATTTTATCAATGTTTCTGAGAGTAATGTGCACTATTTTGAAACTTTAATATTCAATTTTTCACTTAAACCAAAGAATGAACTCTGGGTATGTCATACCCATAAAGGATATGTAGTACCATAGGCTGGGTATCATATACCCGGCTTGGTTTTATAGTCAAAACCTGTGTTCGCATATTAAAATCCTGTATCTGTACTATTTAATTTTTGTTAATACGTACTATGTTAATTACTCTTTATTTGTGTATGTTTTTTGTTTAACTATAAGACTAGAAGCTACGGAAAAATGAAATCTATTGCGTCAGATTTAAGATCTATTTATTCTACCAAAACTAACTTCCTGCAGTTACGTTGCTATTACCTAGACAAAAACATTTATGAACAAATATTATACCGTTTTGACATCTTACACGCGTATATAGAACAATGAAGTTTCAAAATAACGCACATTTTGTGCATTCCTCTTGATCTATCAACATTATTGTAAAAACTCTAATATATTATTATTATGAAGAGAGACGAACAAAACCATCTTGGTTAATGTAGAAAGCTATTTTGTTAAGAAATTTTGGAATACTTGTGCGTATTATGTTGTCTAGAAAGTCAGGACGCGTTATGAAGGACTCTCTGGACTCTGTTTCATGTACTCAGTAAATTCAGAGATTCATGGAGTTCACCTGACTCACAAGCTATGTAAAATGTTTTAGAGTCGGACTCACTGAATTCATCAAGTTCATTTGATTACAGCCACCTGAGATTTACGAAATTCATTAGATTTACTGGACTTAAAGACAGCATAGAAATTATGATATCACTAGAGGTCCTCTAAACAGCGTCAGAATTTTAATATTCTTATAAATTTTCTTGTCATTTGAGCGACGCTCGGTCTGAAGTGGGAAAGCTTACCAATATAAATATTTAACTATCTAGTCTAAACTATTTATTGCTATGTCAAATAGGCGGGTTATCAATATAAAATTTTTGTGGGATATCAACAATTGAACTTATCATCATTTTTTTAAAGTTTTTCTTGAGATGTAAGGAATCGAAGTTTTAAGTGCTCAAGCAAAAAGAAATATAACAAAACCTATGGACGGTTATCAAGATGATGTTTTTAATTTTATAGAATTTTTAAACCGTGCCTTGTGAAGGTTATAGACGTAGTTAATTCAAAAATTGACTATAACAGATGTCATAACGAATCATTTGTCCAAGTCAAAGTTAAAGAAGGAAGAAAAATTTAAATCTGATTATATTTATAAGATTCGGAGATAGTTAACTCTAACTACGGTATGTTTAGAGCGGGACAAGTGCGTCCGCAGGTAACAACTAGCGGTTAGCGCGTAACTAGAGGAATCGACCGCAACGCAAGGAGAATGTGAATGAGCACATCACTGAGCCGTTTGATGTTCCTGGCTATGGATCACACGAAGAGAAAAATAGTAGCAGTCTCTTTTAAACTTGCTTCTGGTAGTGAAATGTGAATGTATTTGTACTAAACGGCGGACGCTGCAATGCGGTGCGGTATGATTCCTCGTTGAAGGGCGCCCCCCTTAAATCTAATATAAGCCAACTATTAGATGACAAAGTATTTAAACATTTTGTTTATCTGTTATATAAAAATCGAAGCTAATTGTTATTGAGTTCATATAGTAACTCTCAGGCACATTTTATGGAATAAGACTTTTTAATAATTTGTCAATTGCCCCGCTCTTTCTTTCTCTACTTGTGTATGTACATACTAGCTCTTTGTGATTGACACATACTTACATATACTTAACTTTCATTTCATGATATATAAAATTCAAATCGTGGACATGGACCGAGGGCCGTATGACCGACTGTTAGAAACGGAATATTAAAGTATCACTGATTATTTACAAAAACATACTTCACAAACATTTATTTGCAGAGAACTTAGCCTTAAAACTTCGTAAAAGCGAATAGGAATTTAGACAAATCGATGTTGTAATTATTTACATATATTTGCAGATATAGATTAAACTAATAAAATGTTACTACAGTTGTTTTAGATCACACCTTCCCTAAAAAAGAGAGGGCGTCTTTACGGAAATGTCATATTTGTGTTAACTGTCACAAAGTTTATAATTGCTTTTTACATTTACTATAATTTTCTAATAAGGGTATAATTACAACAGTGTTCATATCGAATGACGTCATGGCTTTCATTATTCTTTTCTTATTCCTACAACTTTGTCACTTCCTAACTAATTAACTCAATTCTTTCACTGTTGTACAGATACTTGAATCTATTTTCGCATATATATGTAAATAAAACGTCCATATTCCTATTAAACAACTAACATTCATATAAATAACTACAGTCTCTATCGTGGCTAATTTATTGATACAAAACGTATTGTACCCTCGTAATGTAGGTACAATGCAAAACCTTATGCTATTATGATAAGAATCATTTGAAGCTTCATCATTATTGCATTTTCATAGGAATTGTTATATTTGTAATTTCTACTGTTTTCTCTTATTTATATTGGTACTCATTTGTCTCTCATCACGTCGATAAACATATCTATTACAAGCATTCCATTAAAATTATCTAAAGCCGCAACATATTGCAGATTTTTAGCATTTTTTTTTTACTTTTCTACCAAATGACCTCGTTCTGTAAGAATTTTGTGGTCTCCAGGAGTTTGCTAACTTGGCTGCATCAGATGCTTTTTTTATGCTTCGTTTATGTCAAGAATCAAATTAGAAGTTGGTAAAGAGTTACAGATTTTAATCAATCCATGATTGTCCATTTTATACAGATTTTACGATACTGCGATCATTCAACATTTTTTTACTTGTATTAATAACTATATTAGCAATAAATCGCTGATTAAAATGCCAAAAATTGACAATATGCAACGGCTCTAAACCAATCTATACCGCAAATTAGCCACAAAGTAAAACGAATATTTTGAGCAATATTTTAGTGCTTGTGCTATGGCCTCTAGAACTAAAATATAAAACTAAACTCACAACGCTAAAGTAACTTTCTTAATTACTAACATCTTTTTAGATATTTTCTTCATACGGTTGCAGCAAAATCATCATTTATATATTTAGATCAATGATTATTTAAGAAGTTATAGTTTTCAATAAGCCCTAAAAGAGTTTAAAGTCGGACATCTGTCTGTCATTATATCACATAATTATACTGCTCAAAAATTACCTAATTAATATCAATAAGTGAATTATGTTTACAAAATATGAAAAAACAATATGATTCCAAAAAAGTTCAATTCAAATAATGAATTGAACAGGCTCAATACTGTCGCGCAAGGTTGTATATTTGAGATCAAAAGGCCGACTAACTTCCAATCCAACTAAAGGATTTGAAATTAGTCGGACTTTTTTGTCTTGCCGCTTACTGTCGTTAGAGTTCTTAAGTTAAGCGCTTTATTTTGTCTTTGTCATCTCTTTAACTTTCTCTCTTGTTATTCGTTAATTACAATATAATTTTGCTGCAGCCGTTTCACAATAATGTTGTATACCAACAATACATTTGCTGACTGTATATTTTAGATTATTACCTTCTCCATCAAACATCATTTTAACAAATAACTTTTTATATTTTTTATATATATTTCTATATTGATCATTTCGTTATTTTCAAATGCTGTTTAAGTTATTAATAATAATAAACTGTTAGGACAAAATTTCGGATCCGTTGGTCAATTACAGTCGTTGCCAATATCTGGTATCATCTGGGTACGGGTGATTGACGATATTAAAGAAATAAATAAAAATAATTAATATATTTTTGAGTCTGCGTGTTTATAAAATAAAAAAAACAAAGTGAATAAAAATTTAATTCATATAAAATACAATAAAACAAATATATAAAAAACGGATAACTTTAAATTGATATTATTATAACAGTTAATGTTATTTCCAATGACACTACTAAAATTTATAACCAAATTTAGGTCATTCGGTCAAAAGTTATGAAAAATTTCTTGAAGAAAATAACCACTAGCGCTGAACAATACCGATTTTCAGTGACCAGTAATTTGTACAACAAATAAATATTAAGAAATAATACTTAGTTGCATTTACTTTACATAAAAGCATATAATATATATTTTTGTGAATTATATATTGTGCGTGAACATGTTATTTAATAATTTTATTATGCTATCATTTAGGCTATTATTTTAAACGTAGGTGATCGCAATCTGCCATTTGAATAAATAAGTTTTAACTAACTTCTGACGCACAGAATATTCGTATTGTTCATCTTTTTAACAAAAGACAATAAAAAATATTCGTTTTTAAATTTTTTTGACATGCATTTTTCCTTTAAGCTACTAACCTAAAATAAACAGCCAGTATCAAAAGCCAGTTCATCCAAAAAGCATTTACTCTTAATTCAAAATCAGAAGCCCAAAACAGTCTATTCGTTTGGACAGTGAAAAACTCCGTATTCTAGTCCAAGACTGACTCCCACGAAAACAAAGTAAAGAAGGAACATGGTGAAGCCGAGGCCCTTGTTCATCTTCCACCTGAAGCAGGCGATGCTGATGATAACGAAGATCAACATGGCGAAGAGCAACACGATGCTGCAGACCATGCCCTTGGAGTTTACTTGAACAGGCTCACCGTTGATTAGCCCGTACAGGAGCCAAGGAAGAGGCAGTCTGGAAAATAAAAACGAACTTATTAGTACTTTGCACAACTTTCGCACGTAATCCCACAGCGCCATCGATATTTAGCAGCCGGGAGCTTGCGGTATCCTCTTGGCGATCAATAAATTGCGACTTTCTTGTTTCGCCGTTAAATCGCTAGACAAATTTCTAAATGAGTCTTATATATATTTAAAAAAGAATGATCTATTTCAAGCAATCCATGTTCTTATTCAAGTATCAGCTCTACGAAATGGAATAAGTAAATAACCATGTTTAACATTGAGAAATTTAGTTCTCAAGTTAAATACTAGAGGCGCTGTTCATGTTTGTAATTATTTTACTGCGTCACCAGAGGACAAATATTAGTTAAGTAAATCATTAAAAATCTCCAGTTGTACGTAGTCTTTCTTCATATTTATTACCACAAAAAATGACTTTTTATAGTTGTTGTATTTGTATAAAATAAGGCTGTACGTCTGCTGTCTCCGTGATTACGAGCAATAACGAAAGTCAGACCCATCAATTCATTTAATATAACAGATAGAACTTTATTTATTGCTCTATATATAAATTATATCTGTAATGATAGTAATAATTACACAATAAAGTATAGTAAGAGTTTTGTTGTGAAGAATACTTGATACAAAATTACTTCATCATTATATCAGCCAAAAGACGTCTATTGGACATAGGCTTCCTTCAAATTTTGCCACCTAAGCCGCCGTAGTCGCCACCCATATAAGGTCATCGGCGACAACAAAATAACTTAATAAAGAAAAACTTGAACTATAAAAAACGTATCTCTATCTATTACAACTAATTTAACATATAAATTAATTCGACAAAGAAAAATGCAATGCTCAATGTAACGTACTTACACATAATGTATGTGCTTTAACACGAATTTGTCATAAAATCCGCCATTTTAAAAATCAGTATAACACTGTTCGTGTTTGGACTCATTATGTAACATGATTTGTGGTATGTGTTCGAATTTTGTGATTGTAATATTAGTATGCTAAATTTTTCTCTTACAAATATAACTATATGACGTTTCTAATAAAAGTAAACCAGTCATGTGGTCTCCGGTCTAGCGTATAAACTACTTGGGTGTCGAAAGAGCCGAATATACCAGCATAACTTTATACACCTCCGAACGCGCGCGTTCCAATGGAGTTGCCGAAACGCGTAACGATATAACCAGCCTAAGAATTAACAAACTAGCTCGTAGACAGTTATTCGGTGAGTAACAGTGCAAGACTTACCAATAAATTGAACTTACTTAACCAAATTTAACTTATACAGGTAAAATAAAAAAATAACCGCGATATTACGACCTTATCATACCATAACCACCCTTATAGGGTAAAATTTACGATAAAAAACGTATGGTTTGATATTTATCAGGGTGATTCGGAGCAAGGCCACGTCCCAGATGTCGGGTCAAACGAAATGCCAAACTAACCAAAATGTATGTAAATAAGTACACAATTTGATTATTATTGTAGGTTGCTTACATTTTATAAGCTTTAGTTACTTTAAATTTAATACAATGGTATTAGTAATATAGTTTTCAGTGACTTTTCAGTTTACCTTTATCTATTTTCCTCTTATTTACATTTGTGATCTTTGCATGCCAACCGCCTGCCCTTTATCTTTGTCAGTCATGTGCTTATATCTCATGTGGATAGGCATGCAGAATGTTAGCTCATGCATGCGAACGAGACAGGCATGAGGGTTAGAGATGGTATTTACTAGAACAGATCGCCGCACTGGGTGTTTTACAATACTAGGGCGCACCTAGTCTAATTTTCGAAATACTTGATCCATCTAGTATTTTTGTAAATTACACGATTTCCGACATCGAGTATGATGCAAGGATTAGATACTACATACTTCACTTTGACCTGATATCTTTATTGTTGTGGATTACGTAGATCATATTCACCAAGTAATAGAACTTATTATAATATGCTTGAGACGAGGTAGTATAAGTGACACAGGTATTTGGATCTAGTATTCGGACGGACTAGGAATAGGCGCACCTGGTACCGGATTTACTTAGTACAACCTATCTCTAATGAGGGTGCAAGCTCGGTAGGTATGTATATTATAATAATGCAAGTATCTATCTAACATCACCATCACTATTGCTAGAAACACTTTTATTTATTGACTGTGAATAAAAAACACAGTTTGTGTTCGGTTCTTTATAATCTATATTATTATATAAAGCGGAAGTGTTTGTTTGTTTGAATGCGCTAATCTCTGAAACTACCAGTCGAATTTTCAAAATTCATATTTTGTGTGTTTTTTTTGTGACTTCCCCTTGTCTATTGTATGAAACACCTTCTTCATGAGCCAGCGCTAACGTAACAGCCAGGTGAAACGTTAAGTCTGTTAGGCTAAGGTGAACGCGTGACAGATAGATAAAAATCAATAAGGACACGAAAGATTTGGTACTAGCAAAAGAAGTCAGACTCGTACAAATTTAAAGCTAACCTTATTATAGTTAAAAAAATCCTTTCACAAAATCGGAAACTACTAGGTCACTCTTGATGAGAAAATATAGATGGAACTAATTTAAAACGCGGCCAGAATGTAAATCCTATTAATATTATAAATGCGAAAGTTTATGTGTATGTATGTATGTGTGTGTGTTTGTTACCTATCAACGGCTGCACCAATTTCAATAAAAATTAGTAGATAGAAGCAGTGCCGGCGACTTTTTTTTATCCTGAAAATCGGTCTGATTTCCGAGGGAGATATATCATTTTATGCGTGGGGGAAGCCGTGGGGCGTAGCTAGTTCTTGTATAAATATCACATTGTTCAAATGCTGCATTTACGCTTTTGTTTGAACTCAGGAAAGTCAGCTAGAAACTCGTATAACAGCGACACACTGTGTTTCCTATTAATTTTGTTCGGGCCTTTTAAGCTGCCAATGAAAAAGCAATTCAACGATGTACCGTAGGTGGAATCTACCAACTGTTGTGTTGTTTATCACCCTTGAATTCCGCTGACTGAGTTGAGTCAGTTTGGTATGCAAATATAACATAAAAACGTCTTTGTATACCTTTTATTTTCGTGATATATAGTCCACAAATTCTGTCCAAATTACTACTTTATGTTTAAAGCAATAAGACATGTTGTTTTAGATTCGTTTTCGTATCCGGAACACGTTCGCGAAGGATTTATATTGCGGTTTCTTGACATACAATTGCTGAGAGGTCACAATCACAATACAGATAAACTACAGTAGCTTAGAGTGGATCGACGTTTGAATAAGATTATTTGAACATTGTTTGAATATAAAAATATTTTTTGAAACATTTGATGAGTGTTTTAATTACTTAAATATTAATCATCTAAAAGGATGGACAGAGTTTTTTTTCGAATTTAGTCAAATTTCAGCTGTAAATTTCAGTTTCAATGACAACTAGCTATTGGAGAAGGACAATTTACACTGTACAACTACAAGAGTAGTTTCTATGTTATTGATGTACCGATTTCTCGAATTAAGACGCTGAACTAACAGTTTAACTTATAATAGCATTCCGGTGCTAAGAAATCTTCTTGTCAAAAATCTAATAATACATTGATTTCAGAATCTCATGATTAACTAAAATGCTAAATGAAAATTAACGTCATGAGACTAATGATGTAATCAAAACTAAATCATTAGATTTTCGATTGTTCGTTTTCATTTTACGAAGCGCTTTTTCTTTATTTGTTGGAACTGTTAATTTACACAAAATGGACTAACGGCTTGGTGTATTTTTGGCACACTGATAGCTGGGATTAAACGATATCCCTAACTATATTTTCATTATTATACGAGCATAGAGGGTCAACAAGGAGTTATTTAGATCAAATCAAAAACATATAATCTAATAATGTCAAAAACAAATAAAAAAATATTTGTGTAATATCGGTAGTTTCAGACGTTGGCAAACTGTTCACATAATGTGTCATGCCAAATGAGTTCTGGCGCATTATGCCAAAAACATTAGATTTGTTCTGCCAACATTTTGCCAAATGGTGGCATGTAATACGGGCAAGTATTATAATATAATAATAATAATGACAAGTTTCTGTTATGTTGTTTTATATATATATATATATATATATATTAGCCTACCAAAGTGATTTCACCCCGCCTGATGGTAAGCAGTCAGTGGAATCCAGAAGTAGTGGCCACCATATCAAAAGCTATCGTCTTAAACTGCTGGTATGGTGGCCTCTACTATGGCGGCTGGGAATGGAGTTAGAGGAAGGGAATGAGGGAGGTGAGGAAAGAGGAAAGGGGGGAAATTGGGCCTCCGGCACTCTCACTCACCGAACAAAACGCAGTAGTAAGGATAATACTACTCTCAAGTCGATATTCCATGAGAGGGTAGTACTTCCCCGGACGATCCGGCCCATTCATGCTGAAACCAGCGTGGATCTACTACCGTCATTGTTGTGGTTGTATGCCGATACAATTGTTTAAAATATCACGCAGATTTTGGGATTTGTGGTTTTATCTAAATTGTAATGTACAATTATTATTACCTAATATGTTGCTGCAGATATAAGACTGAGAATACAGTTTAATATGTAAATCAAAATAACAGACACAATATCCCACAGTTAAACATTATCATTTCAGACAAAAGCTAATTTATTTAAAGAGTTTTATAAATTACCAACTTTCAAACTTGACAGACTAACGAATGCAGTTGCAGCCTTATCACAAGACACTGCTGTCTGTCCTATATTCGATAACTTTTATGTCGCCTTTCGATCGCCACCATTCGATTGACTCAATGCACTAAATACAATACTAAACAGCAGGAACAAAAAACCCACATCCCGCATTGTAGCTATAGTAATATGGGTGCTAAAATGGGAAATAAAAAGCATGCGGTGTATTTTCTTTGAAAAGCAGTAACATCTAATGCAATCCTAAGACTAATAAAATATTTTATCCCATCCACAATTTAAGAGTCTCTTGTCGGTAGACCACTTCTCACTGCCTAGAGCCATTTCCTTAATCTCTTTATACGACATGGGATTCAACACTTTTCTTTATTTGACTAATTTAGCTTTTCCGTGGTCTTCCCCTACCTCACATTTCTTCTTTCTTCCCTTCGTTCATATTAATAAATAGTTTTAATAGTATTTGTGTAAAAGATACGTAGATATTTTAAGTTAAATATGAACGACGAACAATGATGGTAAGGTGGCAAAATAATAATCAACCAAGAACAAGCAGCAGTATCTTCTGATATGACTTCTAATACTGCAAGCGCCTATTTATCTACCAAGCTTGACGATTATGACAAACTATCCATATTAATGTTTGAAAAGCGTTTACTCAGCATTGAATGACGGTTACTTTTATCGTGAAGATGACTTTTAATTTTATAGCCTGCATTTTCAAAAGTCATATTCATGTTATGAGCTTTAGGTTCACTATCACATTTTATTAACCTACACTTGCCCTACTGTTATTTCTCTATCTAGGCAGTCTAAAAGCTAAGTACTGCATGATGATTCGGTCATACTATGTACGGATTGCCAAGCAGAGATTGCGGGTTCGATTCCCGCTCAGTGCAAATGTTTGTGTGCATGAACATGACTATTTGGCATTGGTCTGGATGTTTCTATGTATAATATGTATGTATTTACAAAAAAAGTATTTCTAGAACCCATAACACAAGCTATAATATAATATGCTTAATTTGTCTGGATGGCGCTGTGTGTGTTATTTATTTTAGTTATTTGACCTAGGTCCCCACCTCTACGTATTACGAGCGCAATGTTACTTAATCTTCTGTTATTTATCTGTCCAGTGACTCTACACGCTGAGTCTTTTGTAAGAATTCTCGCATTTTTTGTCATAAATATGATTACATTAAAACGCAACTCATTTTCAGGTATTCCCAAGTGCGTACCTTGTTATTTCTTATCTTTATTACGTCTTGTTCACCGAGAAGAAGAAAAGTGTTTGACAATGCAGATGCGAGTATGTTATATAGGTTATACATAATACATTATGTTCTTTATCTTCTTCGTCTAGATATTTTAATTTACATAAATGAAATGTTGTAAATTACTAAGGTGAAAAGTACTTTTCGATCTTTTTTTTAAAAAGTTGATGATGCTGATGACGCAAAAAACTGAAATATCAAAAATATATATACGGTCGAATTGGAAAGCCTCCGTTTTTGAAGTCGGTTAAAAATCCCCAATATCTTTCTTTATGCTATGACATCTCGACTTGCCACTGTCATATACATATAACTAAAGGCACAGTCGTTTGTGCTGCAAATAGCTACAGTTCTTCTTATCGGAGAATTGGAAACGGCTACCCATAAGCAGAAATACAACGCTATACTGAAAGGATTATGGGTATTTATGTAGCACTTTCTATAACAGATTGCTCGAGTTGGGGAAAGAAATCCTTTGAACGAAATTTGAATGAAAATGATTTTCTAAGTATTTGAAAATTTATTAATAAATACAATGCGCCTTTCAACACAAATGCATTGTACGGTAGTAGATCTACGCTGGTTTCAGCATGAAGTACACACTGCATAGACGTCAATAGCAAGCCTCAGAACAGTTTAATGTACACTAGTTGACATATCAATATTATTATCGGACAACAGAAAACAATAATAATGCCAAAGCACCCTTACTTTGCATTAAGAACCAAACTTTAAATATTAACAAAAACCCAACACAAACACTTAGGTAATTGAATAAAATTAACTCATTAGTCTTTATAATAGTCTAATTAGTCTAAAATACTATCTTCATTAAAACAAACACTATAATTTCTGTTTAGTTCAGTTACAGCACACAGGACTGCGCAATTTCCTATCTACCCACAGTTTTTGGCGACGGTCCAACCGCCGAGTAGGTGAGCACTTAAGATGGCACCCGTTATTTAGAGTCCCGCTTCTACTTAAGAAAATTCTTATCTGAAGATATGAAACTTTATTCGATTATGTTATTTATGTATTCGGTAAATGGTGTTTCTGATTCTGCTTATTTAGACATTTACTACTATACTGTATCATATCGGCCCATTATTATCCCACTGCAGGAAAAAGCTTTTTCTCATACAGACAAGGTATGAGCATTGATCGCCACGCTTGCTCAAGGCAGATTGGTGATTTCAGACTTTCTCAGAAGTCCAGGTTTCTTTACGATGTTTTCCTTTACCGTCACTAATGTCCAAATAAACTTATAAAGTATATATGATTTAAAAAAATCACATTGATACTTGCCCGGATTCGAAACCCGTCCTCGTGTTTACGAAGCGGAAGCCTTCACCACTGGGCCATTGCGTAACAGAATAGCATGTACCTAACGGGCAGCAACGTTACTTTCATTTTTATTACCATGTCAAAAATAACATCACAACTACACAACGCCATCTAGACCCAAAGTAAGCACATATTAATAGCTTTAAAAAAACAGTATAAAAGTATGTTTATCCGCATTCTAAGACCCAGGTTTTAGAATGCAGATAAACATACTGTTTTTTTATTATCCACTTTTTTTGTAAATACATAAAATATAGAAATACTCAAACCAATGCAAGTAGCTATGTTCCTGCACACAAATATTTGCACTGAGCGGCAATCGAACCCGCGACCTCTTCATACACAGTACCACCGAACCACAAAGGTTGTCACCATATTATTATAACCATCCAGCTGTTGACTATGGTAACTATGGCAACCGTTGAAAATAAATTTTTGTCCCAGTAATAAACGTAGTGCCCATTTTCCCCCATTCAAGGGAAAATGGAGGCAGACATGCGGGGGAAGATAGGAATAGATCTTCCTATCTGCCCCCGATTACAATTTCGGGGGAAGATGACATGAATATTCCCATTTCCCCCATTCGGTGGCAGACATGCGAGGGAAGATGAGAATAAACCTATCATGATGATGCTATTATGTTGTGTTCGGTAGATAACGTGCTAGTTCAGGTTTAGTTCTAAATTTGTTGGTACATGAAAGTTTTAAGCCTGTATAGACTTCACTTCGTAGCAGTCTTATAATGCTTCTCATGACGCAGAGCGTTCAATATTAAACTAAACCTCTCTGTCATATTCAGAATAGCATGTGTAGGACTAGTGTCACCTTCTAGTACTTTAATTAACAGTGGCTTTTTATAATATACCGATATGTTATTTGAAAACAAGATTTTATATAATGTATCGTTTAGCGCTGAATCGTTTTTACAACATATCAAAGTTTTTTTTTGACAGCGCTTCAGTGCTAAAAAAAAATCAGTATTTTCAAGAATCTTGGAGTTAAGTTTGTACTAAATAATTTGGCTTTTAATACATACATACGTACTTAAGTAGGATAGAGAAATAAAATGAGAACCGCGACTCATGTCTTAAGCTTCTCGGCAATTGCAATACATTTTTTCTTACGACCCTATTCCACTAAAGTTGTGATGTCGTTAAAACCTGAATTGCTTTGCCACCAAACTGTTTGGTAAGTAATTGGCCTCACTGATTTAAATATCATGGATCTCAGAACTGTTACAATCGCAGTTGGCTATGCTGATATCAGTAGCGCCTCTGCTTGCTTCTACAATTTCTTGTAAAATTAGCTTTCCGCAGCGTGGTTTTATGTGCGTTAAGTTATATCTTTGGTTACTGCTCAGCTCCCGACGCCAATAGCGTGATGTTACATAGCCTATAATTTTCCTCCATAACTAGGCTATCAAAAGCACAAAGAATTATTTAATCTGACTGGGAGTACAAGAGATTAGCACGTTGAAACAAACAAACTCTTCCACTTTGTATAATAGTACTAACTTTTCGCAGCGCGGTTTCACCCGCGTCTTTGCTAACTGTTCAGCTCCCGTCGATAGTAGCGTGATGTTACATAGCCTATAATCTCTTCAAGAACTGAGCTATCAAACGCAAATAGAAATATTTATATCAGACTGGTAGTTTCAGAGATTAGCACATTTAAACAAACAAACAAACTTTTCAGATTTATATAATAGTATAGATACTAGTAGAGTAGAATGGGCTGGATCGACTGGGGAAGTACAACCGTTCATAGAATATTGGCGTAAATTTTGCCCGTTGAGTAAGAGCACCGGAGGCCCAATTAATCCTCCCCGGTACGTCCTTTTTTCTGTTCACGGCCGACAATGGTTGGGTTTTGTTGTGTTTCTGCGATGCTTAGAGAACACAACCATACCCATAGTCATACCACTAGTCATCAGGTAGACTGCTTGTTTGTCACCCAAATTAAATAAAAATTTTGAGTTTTGCGTTTGCAGTGGTTAGTTCAGGTTGTTTCAACTGAGTAAATCTTCCAAGAGAAATATCATTGTGACCTACTTCTTCGTTCCTGAACTATTAATTTTATATAATATTTCTTACAGTTGGAATTGTTATCGTAGTTGCATTTTAGAGATATAACTTATCACATTGCAAACTTTCTCGACCACAAACATTTTATTCTCTAAGGACCCGATCACACATTGACGTGAAATATATCTATATGCTGTTTTCTTCACGGAAAATTGCATCTGTTTCAAATTCAAGTGCGGTTTTACGGTGGCAAATGGATAGTAATACA
The DNA here is from genome assembly GCA_963082885.1 of Parascotia fuliginaria. Taxonomy (NCBI): domain Eukaryota; kingdom Metazoa; phylum Arthropoda; class Insecta; order Lepidoptera; family Erebidae; genus Parascotia; species Parascotia fuliginaria. The sequence continues at coordinate 3,467,800 of OY720190.1, read as the reverse complement.
GTATTTTAAAATTGAAATTCAATGTTTTACTGTAGTGTCAGAATGGCGATGATTACTCCTGCATATCCATGTCTCAGTTACCCTGTCTCTCGAGAATGGTGTACACTAAAAAGGTAGTGTTTGGAATGGTTTTTAGTTGGATTTTCATTATAACCAACAATGCAGGTAATATGTACAAAACGAAGGTACTGAACTTACTACTAAAGCAAAATCGTTACTATCAAGAAATTTATGATTTAGAATTTAAAAACTTTAAATTTAAAAAAAATAATAAGCGTTGTCCTTACACTACTAAATAAGTTTTCCTTTAGTGTGTCAATTTTCTATTTGAAACCTACCTTATTCCCTAAACAATCAGTTTAATTAAAACAAGCCACTTACCCAACAGTAACATCAAAAATATTGCTGCCAACTGAGCTAGAGACGGCCATATCGCCGAATCCTTTTCTGGCGACGATGACCGAGGTGATGAGGTCTGGCACTGAGGTCCCTGCTGCTAGCAGTGTCAGTCCCATCACCTCGGGCGGCACCCTGGCCGTGGCACCCGCCACGTTCGCCCACCACACCATCAGATAAGAGAAGAAAGCTATCCAAACTATAGACCCTATAAATGTTATAGGGAACAATCTCTTCCCTGGAAAGAAAAGCAAAATTATAGTGACAGCAGCTGAATAAAAAAAAATGCTGTGTTTTATAAATCCTGCTAGCGTCTTTAGTAATGATGTTTTAAAACTCCTTAAAAAAGTTTTGACAAGTTGAAAATACAAATTTATTGTTGTTTACGCATAAATATATTTATGTGAAATAGATATCATCAATCAATTAATTATCACAAATGAGCTATAAAATGCACGAAACCCTCATCCATTGTCATTTGGTGCCATGCCAATGACGTGGCGAGTACCTATTTGATAGTTCATATTCTGTTTTGAGACTTGTTCGCTTACAGTTACATTTGCTACTACAACTTAAGTGCAAATTTTGCGAGAAACGTGTAATTTGTTAAGGGTTGGTACAAATTAAGCAAGTAGGTTACCTCTCGGCGTCCTGGTATCCGGGAGGGTGATCCATAATGGGAAGACAATTGGCGCGACCAACAGGTACGTCAGCCGCTTTCGGAAGCCTGACGGCCACGACATGTCCAGGGGCGTCGTGTCATCCTCCAGGTCTCCTATCTGAAACAACATGGTACATCAGCAAAGAGCACTAGTAAATTTGAAGCAATACTGCAACAGTAATGCTTCTCGTTTTATCATATTAGTTAGTAGGTAGCGAGAAAAAGATGAAGTAACTAATGAAGGCGTTCTTCAAACAAAGGGTAAGAATGACTGAGACGGTTTCGAAAACCGGTTAAAAAAGGTACGTATAGCTTAGAACTGAATATGCACTGTTAATACTCGTACCAATGTTCTTAACTATAAGAAGAAATTAATATATGCGAGGTTTAAGTCTTAGTAACTGTGCAATTGCATTTTTTGTCTGTGTCAAATAAATATATTTGCTGTTTTTCTTTCTTTATTTCAATTCAAGTTCTGGTTAGTTTTGACTTTGACTAATAAGTTATGTGATTGATTTTTCTACGTCTTGAAATCGTAAGAGACACTTTGTTACAATATTCACACTAGAATGATATACTTAAATTGATATTTCTCGTTGCTGAAAGTTGAAAAGCTGAGCGTTATCGATTTTGATCATAATATATGATTAACATACAGATTATACAAGGGAATTCAACTAGATTTATGAGCATAAAACGATTACTCGGTCAGAAAGCGAAGTCTAGACATCGCACACAGTAGTTTGACTTTATGAATTACTCGCAGCGCGGTTTCACCCGCGTTAATTTACTTGGTAATTGCTCTGCGCCTGTCGCCAGTAGCGTGATGTTGCCTATAACCTTCCTTAAGAACTAGGCTATCAAACGCAAAATGAATTATTCAAATACGAGTAGTAGTTCCAGAGATTAGCGCGTTCAAACATTCAAGCAAATTAACTCTTCTACTTTATATAGGTATAGAATAGACTTTCAGTTTTAAACTGACTAGTCTGATTAAATTTCATCTAAACCAACATTATATTACAAAGATGAAATAACACACAGTATAGATTACGAAAACGTGTTCAAAATTAAATTTACTTCAGAATAAAATTAGCTGTGTACATCATAAGGCTTAATGTTCATCTTTAACATTGGGAATTGCGTGTCAATTCTCATTTTATATAGTTCGATTCTGAATGTCAACAGGTTACCGAAGGTGACACAAGACTTCTTACAAGATCGTACAGATAATATATTTAACCTCTGATAAAAAAGAACATTTATACGTGCTTTGAAAACTTTCAATCAAAATGTAAGTCAGGATTTATTTGGCTAGAGTAAATTATACTAATACTTTTAAGCCTAATCTATTCTTTCTTTCAGTTTAAACTTTAAAGGGGTCTATAGACAGTCAGAACGAATATATAACTTAAACCGCATGCTGTGTGATAGATTTGGGCCAAAGAACATTACACTGATTTCACAGCTTACATTTAACACTGTATTTAACTAGTTCTCTTTATATTATAAAATAATTTTTAACGTAAAAACGACTTCAAACAGGATGGAAACTAAAAAGTAAAAATAAATTTACTTATCACAAAGTAATTCCTATTTTGATTTAGTTAATGACGATGATTAAAAGTATTTTATAATTTTAAAGTCGGTGCCAAGTAAAACAATAACTATGTATACGTATTATCAATCTTAATTTGCTATTTTAGTAAGGTTCTTGTAGTATTTACTTGCACCTGGGAAATATACACTTTCAAACAAAAAAAAAAGTAACTCGGTCTGGTCATCTTCGAGTAATCGAAGAACATACATAAAATGGAATAAAAAAAGGTTTCGAAGAATTGACAATTTCCTTCTTTTTGAAGTCGGTTAATAATACGTGTAGCACCGTAAACTAACTAGTAGCCATGGAGCACGCTTTAAGTGCGTGACTTCGTATTCAAAGCTACATAGCGCCAATAAGCCTAGTTTGCACCTTACGGAGCAAAACAACTAAGTTCTAATCAAGAGTGTCACGTTAATGGCTTTAGTAATTTACGCAGAAACTTCCTTCAAAAACTTCTCACTTAGAATCCATCGTATCCTCGTGCAGATTTATTAATAATTGGGACGTACATGATGTTAAATAACCTTTAACTTCTTGAAAAATTGGGCTATTAAATACTAAAAAAATTGTTAAGTCCGACTGGTTGATTCAAAGATTAGAACATTCAAACAAACTTTTAAACTTTATTATATTTTACTACCAACAAACCCTGGCTTCGCATGGAGGTACTAATATATTTTTACGACATAATTGCAAACCTTTGGAATTCTTTTTTGCTATAATATAATATGCATGTAATACATATGAACTTGTCTGAAGAAATCCCCTAAACGACAGTGAAAACCATATGAGATCCGGTTGCCTAGTTTAGAAGAAATTAGCGGAGAAACAGACATAAAAACAGTGATTTTGTTTTATATTATTTAAAGTTTACACATGAAAATTCGGACACAACCATTACCAACATATAATTACTAAAAGTTTTAAATATTTCCTTGCTTTTATCTAAATTTCTAAAACAATATCCTACTGAAATTATAAATGCGAAAGTTTATTTGTGTGTGCGTGTCTTTAAGTTTGTTACCCCGCAGCGCTACATCTAAACCGATTTCGATGAAAATTGGTATGTAGATAGATTCGGTACCGGAGACAGACATAGGCAATTTTTTTTTTTTTTTCCAAAAATCGTTCTGGTTCTCGAGGGAGACAAAAGACATTTAAGCCGTGGGGCGCAGCTAGTAGTTACTAAAGTTTACAGTATTATAATAACTATCAAACGTCCTTGAGTAGAGAATGTAAGAGACGAACAATAAATTCGTATACAAAAGGTGGTTCGGAAGGACCGACGTCCCAATTTTAGCGAGCTATTTCAATGTATTATGAAGCACCCACACATAAACTTTTAGATAGTTGGCCCTTTAGAGCATATAACATACATTTTAAAAGTTTTTATACAAAGCTACATGAGCATAATATGTATGTTGAAGAATTTTATTGGTAGATATGATCATCAAGATATCGCCATCCATAAGGCTTATCTATAGTCATGTTAGTTCTATTCATACCTCGTTTGAAGGATACAATGTCGAGCTCGTTTGCTGTAGGCGGTATACCCATATTATGTCGTTCAAAGCAAATAAACACTCAGTCTAAAAAGGGTGCGAAGTGTGAAATATAGTAATTGACGTATTTTTTACATCGAGAGCGTGTTTATTTGTTAACAATTTATGTTTAGTTTTAAGTGTCTTGTGTTTGTAATTGAGTTGAAAACTTTTATCTCGGAAAAACAAGTCCATATGTTAAAACAAAATGATTTTATCGCTGTGTAGACCTAGAATTGTAGTTACATTGAGTGTCACGGGTCTAATTCCCACCACAATATAAATATTTGCTTTCTTATTTTATGGTAGTAGATTCACGCTGGTTTCAGCATGAATGGGCCGGATTGTCCGCAGAAGTACTACCCTCTCATACAAGATCGACGTAAGAGTAGTAGTATCCGTACTACTGCGTTTCGTTCGGTGAGTGAGAGCGCAGGAGGCCCAATTTTCACCCTTTCCTCTTTGTTCACCTCCCTCATTCCCTGTCCCTTACCCCATTCCCAGCCGCCATAGTGGAGGCTACCATACCAGCAGTTAAAGAATATGGTATGGTGGCCATCACTTCTGGATTCCACTGATTGCTTACCACCAGGCGGGATGGAGTCACTTTGGTAGGCTAATATAAAAAAAAGCTGTAAGCGTCTCCACACTAGCCGGTTCTGAGCCCAGTAATTTTAATCTATTCTATATTCTGCCATCTTGTAGTCTTTACAATATTGTGAATTTAATTTATTTTACCATTTAAGCCTGATAATCATTAAAAGTACTCGTGTATCTAAGTATTCCTTGTTTGTCAATATTACTGACAGTATTAATCTTGTAAAGGAAATTGCCAAACGCATGTATCTTCAAACGGATCAGCAGTTACAAGAGACAGATGTCAATTTACTTCCGACTGTCAGATGTCTGTTTGTAATGCTACACAGAGCAACGTTCGCGTTAGGATCTCAGGATGAAATTCTTTTGTAGGTAATAAAAATGCATAAATTAAATCGATGTGTGTGGTTTTTTTACTTTTGTTTACTAAAGTAACTTCAATCTGCCTGATGGTTATGTTTGCTTGCTTTTAAATCGCATATAAGACCCAGGATCAAAATTAGATGGTAATACATGCGCTAGTAATAAGTTCCAGGCATTAATTGGGCGACTGAAATATAAAGTGCTGAATCGTTTTGGTAGAGAACCTTTTGATTCCACTGTGCATGAGTGGCACTTCAGTCTCTCACGTGTCGTTCTAGATAAAATGGGAGAGGGTGAGGTTCAAAGAAGTAAAGTGCCACCCTTTTACAGTGGAATCTAAAGGGCCTCGACCCAAACCATTCACTTCATACTTTTGTCGTTTAGTTAAAGCCTGGAACTCTTTACCAGCGCATGTGTTCCCATCACAATCATAAATAATGATTTTGGGTCTTTTAAGCGGGGCGTGAAAAAGCATCTCACTAAGCCACCATAGTGGAGACCACCATACCAGTAGTTTGGCTTTTGGAATGGTGTCCGCCACTCCTGGATTCTACTGACTGCTTACCATCAGGCAGAGTGGAGTCACTTTAGTAGTCAGATATAAAAATATTCTAAAATTGTTAATTTATGAATTTAGCTTCTTAGTTAGGTATAATTATTATCTAAATCAAATATTAATTTAGGTCACGAAAGGCCGAAAAAACATCAAAGGAAATGTCAGCTAATTTGCTAATTACCAAATTCGCTGACTGAATCCACAAGGGTCGAGTTGGAAAAGCTGGAAAAATTTAGGCCATCCTTAATATTTGTTAAACAGTTGTAATCAATGTTGTTAGTGTTCGGTACGATAAAAGAAAATATCTAAATGCTAGAAACATTTTATTGTTGTCTGTCTGCATGAGATGAGATTTAATATATAGCAATATGCAATTTAAGACATTATAACATAAGATTCATTTATAATTTTATATCTCGAGTTAAGTGTAGCTTTTGTATGCAAAAGGACTCACTCTTTGCATGCTACTTAATTAATTGTAACTTATGAAAGATTTTAACAATCTCTGGCTTCACATACCAGCAAACTGGTATCGTTCATAAATGTCACTCATGTGATTTAAATGAATAAATGAGTTATTTTAAAAGAATAGAGTTATTTATGAAGATATTTAAATAGTGAAAAGTTTGTTTTGTGTAAACAGAAAACTTAGACAATTTTCAACTATCCCACTGCAAGTGATAGCCTCTTCTTACACAAAGCGGGCAAGATCTAGCATTGAATAAAGCATTGATCACAGAAATTCAGATTTATGTACGATTTTTGTTCACCTTATGTCAGATATAAATTGAGAAAGTTCACATGACTTTGAAAAAGCCACATTGGTACCTACAAGGTCTCATACCCACAACCTTGAGCGTACAAGGCAAGTGATTTTCAACACGCTCATGACTTTTATGTTTAACTGTTAGAAGTATGTAGTTACTGCTTCGGTTGTTAAGTAAAATTTATACTATCATATTTATATAAAGCGAAAGAGTTTATTTGTTTGTTTGAACGCGCTAATCTCTGAACCTACTAGTCCAATTTGAATAATTCTTTTTGCGTTTGATAGCCCAGTTCTTGAAGAAGGTTATATGCTATGTAACATCAAGCTTTTGGCGACGGGAGCAGAGCTGTAACCAATAATATAAAAAAACTGTATAAAGACCGCAACGAGGTCTTGGGTTCGACTCCAGGTTATAATATTAATAAATTATCTGTATATATTCTGCAGTAAAATCGTGTCCCGTAAATGACAGCAGGTTCGCTCTTATATAGGATTTAACAAAGCTAGCGAAATGTGAGCAAAACCTCGATGTTAAAACATCAAAGACGCCATGCGCTATCATAATAATTATTTATATAAGTACAGTAATGAAATTAACAAAATGCGTTTATAGCATACTCTTCGGCATAAAAAATATACTTAAGTAAAAAAAGTAATGGCTCATGTGTGACGTAATTGAATTCCTTATGCGTCACAGATTCATTCGCAAAATTAATATGGCTCTTTGTCTTAGGGGCTGAAGACGGAGACTGAAAGTTTATTGGAATTTACTTTAAGATTGAAAATCTTTTCTCCGTGAAAAATTTTAATTTATTTAGAAAGAAATAATGAAATTTTAACACACATATAATATGTCATGAGCGCAATAGGTAAATCAAATTATAGAAAGAATAACAAGGAACAAATTTGCAGAAGATTGTGTACTAAGGCTCTTTAGTCAACTGAAATACAGCCAGACTTGGAAAAATATATTTCATACAATACGTGAGTGCGTAAATTGCAACTTTTTTGATAAATTATGAATATCATCATAACCAGCGTGAATATTATTAATATAATTAATATAAAAAACCTGAAGCTGTGAATATTAAGAATCCTAACATTTCATATCATCGAAAAGAATTCATCAAACTCAATTTCGATATACTTTTTCATTCTCCAAAAATCAGTTAGGACGACGCAATCAAAGGGCAACAAAAACTGTAGCTATTTCAAGCATGAAACGTCTATTCAAGTCATTAGGTCAATTAATCATTGTGTACTCCACAAAGAGATGGACATGAAATGTAATAAATCTTTTACGAACAATGGGAAGGTTTATCTTGTGTCTGTATTCAGGGTCATGGTTTTGGATCGCTATTGTTAAGTTTGTGAAAAGACGTGATACTTATGTTTTGCGTTATTGTATCCAAAAAGGTTGTGTGTTTACTGCATTTGCTTAAATACTGAACATTTAAAAGTAATGTTGCACTAGGAAATAAGTCCTGTGTGGTGAAAGACTTTTACAAACATAGTAACCAGATGCAATGAAATTCGCACAAAAGAATGGCTACTAAAATATTTGCATAATGAAGAACTATTTCAACCTTCTGCAAATCTTTGCATAATGTGACTATGGCTTCCCAGGATGACACCTGCACGAGGGCCGATCTCAATGCAGATATCCCAAACTCCATTAAGAATGACCTACATAATTCTCGAAGAATTTGACTGCTCAATATTGTTGTCAACGCAAAAAAAAACGAAGTGCTTGGCTATGTGCACTAAATTCTTCACTCCTCTACATACAGGAGAATAGTAACAAAAATCATTAAATTAATTCTTACCTCTTCTATAACATCTAATTGGACATCCGCGATCCCGCCGTTGGGCAGGTCAAGCGGCGTCTCCTTCGCTTGCGCGGCAGCCGCGGAATGCCTCGCAGCAGCCGCGCCAGCTCCGCCAGCCTGCGGCCTTGTGGCTTCTAACAGCACCTTCAGCGATGCGATGGCATGCAGCTGTGTGGCTTTCTCGTCCACTTTGCCTGAGGACAATCGGTGATTGTAGTTTCAAACTGCAATAATGAAATTTTTGGAGATGAGGAACCCGTCTGATGTTTTCCACTGTTGTATTCTTGTTGTACATTTTTCTTTTGGTGCTATTTTGGAGGTTAAAGGAATTCAGCTTTAGGTAACAGCAATATGTATATTAATAAATTGAAGAATCATTTCAAAATTAATAGATTGGATGTTATTTTGCTATAGTCCAAGGTACATAATTATTTGGCTTCATAAAATTACTTCATTCGGCTCGAAAGTACGCAGTTAGTGGAGTCCACTTGATATCATGGTAACAGAATGGTGGTTATGAATTTAAGCTATCTTAGGTTTGCGCTCTAAGACATGGAAACACTCTATCTGTTCCAATAAGTGCCATAAAAGGCATCAAAAATATTACCACCTCCTCGGTTATAAACCAAATCTGCTTGGCAAGCGTGGGGGGTTATGGTTATGACAAATACTTTCCTACTACTTCTCTTGGGAGTAGTATATGTCCTGCAGTGAATATCTTCAGGCAAATGATATGATGCATGTGTTTAATTCTTCTACGTTGTTTGCCAAACGGTGCCAAAGTGCAAATAAATTAGCACACAGACTAAACACAGGAATTTTCAACAAGACCTAAAATATTAACTGATGTCACCTTACTTAAGGGCACAGCGCAGTTATAAAATAAACTATTAAAGAGAAGAAAAAACAACGAAACCCTGTTTTAATACCGTTAGTGGTATAAAGCATCTGCATGTGTGCATTCAAAGACCAAGTTTATTGTTCTACAGTTTGTGTTATGACCTATTTTTGCAACAAGTAATGACATGTGTGCTTCAGTTTTAACCCAGTTTGAAGCCTCAAGTGGTTAAATGCAGCTTTTGATGAGAACTTTTCTGCAAAGTGATTAAACGAGTTCTGTAATATAGCAATGTGATATATAATATAGATCAACCATTGCTATACCACGGTCGACGTGTTTATCTTACAAACAGTAAGATTTGTATGAGAAATTAACAGCGCCTCTAGTATTCACTCAGAGAACTAAAATTCATAATATTTGTACAAGCTGTCAACGGTTTTTTTCAACAGAATTTTATTTTTTTAATCCTAGTGTAAGTTATACCCCAGTATTATCTCCAGCTTTTACAAACTAGCATAAAACATTAAAATGTACGTGAATTTCGCCAATTTTTAAATTCTCATTCGCATTCAGGTTTTACGTGCAGGTATAAAAGAGCTTTGTTCCTTTACAATGCATTGTAATCATAAATTACAAACGAACTTGTTTATTTATCAAACACATAACACTCCAAATTTCAGCGTGTCGTGAATGTTTTCATTATCTAGATTTGTATGTTCGTAAAAAGCTTTGTTATAAAAGCACTAGACAAATAAACTCTGGTGGTTTGATAATTTAAATAAGGTGATATAATATCGAACGACACTTTTATTAAAATTGAGATTTGAACAGTAATTATTTACTCTTAATAAAAGTCCTAATGGCTCGATATCTTATTTCATTAGTATATTAGCGTACACAAAGACTCCACTTTGCGTGATGGTAAGCAGTCATTAGGGTCCAGAAGTGGCAGCTCCCATTATAACTTTGTGAAATGCTTTTTCAGGCCTCTTTTAAAGACCCTAATAAAATTGGAAGGAAACACAATGACATGCAATGGTAAAAGGTTCCAAGTTTTAATTTATGTCTTATTTTGGTATTGATTATTATCATCATCCACAGCTCGATTATACATCAATTTCGGTATTGTCTGAATAATAATAACAATAATATTATAATATTAATATTATACTATTAATATTATAAATGCGAAAGTGTTGAAGAAGAAAGAAATTGTGTGTGTGTGTGTGTGTGTGTGTGTGTGTGTGTGTGTGTGTGTGTGTATGTGTTCTCGAGGGATACAAAATATATTATACGTGCGGGCGAAGCCGTGGGGCGCAGCTGGTAATAATATATTTATTTGCCAAAAATGTTGAAGTAAATGATAATTCATTTAATTCTATCACTTTTTCGTTGCCGCCTTCATTCCTCTCTCCTTAACGGTCGCTAATAACTATAATAATATTAGGTATTCATACCATATTTGTTGATGTTTGTCGAATGAAAAATTCTTTCACCTTTTGATTAATAATTTTTTTCGGGCAAAGTAAGGGCAAGTCGATAGTATACAGTAACATAAACACACCGTTGTAAATAGGCAGAAAATTACGTACATTTGTAGTAGCACGTCGCTTCAGTGGATCTAACAAATTGTAGCGATTTGTTTTGTTCATGGTCTTAACTACCTTTGTTACCCCTCTTTTAAATACTCCAAGTAATAAATTAGGCACTACTACAACTGGACTACTATTTGAAATGCTTGATACTGTATTATTATATTTCAACTAGCTTCTGCAGCGCGTTTTCACCCGCGTCATTACTTACTGCTCTTCTCCCGTCGCCAGTAGCGTGATGATATAACCTATATTCTTTGTAACTACCAGTGAGATTTAATTAATTCTCTTTGCGTATGATAGTCCAGTTCCTGAGGAAGATTATAGATGAACATCTCGCTACTGATGACGGGAGCAGAGCAGTAAGCAAATACGCGAATGAAACCGTGCCGTGGAAAGCTGGTTTAACTATAAAAGACTTTTAATAAAGAGAATAAGTTTTTGTATTCGACGCGTTTTTTCACATGATAGAAGAAAATATGAAAATGTGTAATAATAAACTTCGTAAAATATAACAGGCTTAAGTCTAATGTTTACAGTGTGATAAAAAAACAGCTGACTACAGTTTTATTCATAAAATGGTATAAGAAATAATGGTGTTAACATAACATACAAAAAATCTTTGTGGGTAATCTGGTTACTTTACTGCTAGTTCCATATTCTATCCAGATCCCGAATCGAGTAAAATTATATTGGCTTATCTTTAAAAAAAATCTCAGAATTATCTCGAAGAAATTATGCCAGGAGTCAGGCAACAGGCTTGCCCTCACTTACATGAGGCCTAATAACGGCTATATTTAGTTTTTACAACATCTATCCAAACTCTCGTAACCCAAAGTTTACCAAACAAAAAAAGTGAAAAGCTTATTAAACGCGGCTTACGAAACGAAATGTTGTCCAAACGGGATGTAGCCCTAATAACGTTATCCAACGAAACGTGGATATTATACACGTGTAACTTTAAAAAGAATAAAATCTTACACCAAAAGACAAAAGATACATCTTACTTTATAAAGCCTTATTTAGATGTCACGCAGCGAAGCCGAAAATATTTGATTTAGCAAATCCGTACACCGAAAATATTGTTAATAAAAATAGCAAGGAGTGTTTATTCGGCTAACGAAAACAGTTGAATCGATACTCAGGCTAGTAGGGTCAAGGTGAGGCCGACAATGTCGACCCCTACTCAAGATTGTCGAACTTGATTATGAAATAAGCACCTATCATTAAAAGTGAGGTGAAGAAGAACAGGAGTATTCTTCTTCTTATCGAGTGGTTAGTGATCAACCTAGTGTCAGGATTTGTTCAGGTCGCCCGTAATTTATGGAGTATTGGTAGAAGTTATTGTGTAAACAAGTGATAACTGGCCTGTTGGTCTAGTGGTTAGTGACCCTGACTGCTAAGCCGGAGGACGTGGGTTCGATTCCCACCCAGGACAAATCTTTGTGTGATGAGCATGATTGTTTGTTCTGTGTCTGGGTGTAATTTATCTATAATATGTATGTATTTACAAAAAAAAAATGTATATAAGTAGTATATCAGTTGTTTAGTACCCATAACACAAGCAAATATAATTGCTTAATTTGGGGCTAGATGGCGCTGTGTGAATGTGTAAAATATTATTATTATTATAGTCTTTCTTTTTTATTTTCTCCCTTTTTGAGGGGACAATACTCTACTCACACGGGCCTTAGCCAAGCGTGAGTAGCGGCTAAGTGATTGTGTAAGCTGATGAAATTGATGATGTAGTGAGAAACTTTCTGGTTAATCGACAAGTGTTTAGAATTATGGCTTTTTGGAGTGTATACTGTACATATTGAGAGATCTGTATGATATCAAGACTGCGTTGTAGGCTTTTTGGTATGACTGCTGTTGCGGACAATACTATGGGCACAATATGAATAGTTTCTGCTCGCCACTGGCGTTTCAGTTCTATTGCGAGGTCTTGGTATTTAGTCAGCTTTTCTGCAATAGTAGATTGAAGATTATGGGTATTTGGGACAGCTATGTCAATGAGATGTATAATTTTGTCGATTTTGTCAAGTAGAACGATATCAGGTCTGTTATAGTGGATGGTTTTGTCTGTGATAATAGTTCTGTCCCAGTATATTCTACAAGCATCATTTTCTAGTATGGTATCTGGTTTGTATTTATAATACGGCACCTTCTTTTGTATGAACTTATATTTATGTGCCAAATGTTGGTGTATGATGGAAGCTACCTGATCGTGACGGTGTTTGTAGTCGGTTTGTACTAGAGATCTGCAGGCTGATGTGATGTGTTGTATGGTTTCGGGGTTTGATTGGCATTGTCGACATGTATCTGTGGGTAAATCGCGTCTGTGCATTATGTATTTCTGGTAGTTACGGGTGTCAATGACTTGGTCCTGAATCGCTAGCATAAATCCTTCGGTCTCAGGGAAGAGATCACCACGCTTTAGCCAGGCGTTCGACGCTTGTTTGTCGACGTATGGTAGCTGCAGGTCATGATAATGTCTTCCGTGTAGGGACTTCTGTTGCCATAAAGTCATCTTTTCTTTTACGTCAACAATCCTTTCGTTTCTTTGTGGGTTTCTGTTATGAAGGTTTAATGGTGTAAAGTGTTTATCAGCTAGTGCTATTGTATCGTGTAGTTTAGACCGTTCTGACTGCTGGTAAAAATAGCGTCTAAGAGAGGAAATTTGTTTATTGTGCAAGTTTACAACATCTATTACGCCTCGGCCACCCTCAGCCCTAGAGAGAGTCATCCTTTGCACGCAGGATCTAGGATGATGTTTCCGGTGGTTTGTAAGGGTTTTATTTATTACACGCTGTATGTTGTATAGTTCACTTTGGGTCCAGTTTATTATCCCAAATGAATATGTCAGAGTAGGAATTGCATAACTATTAATTGCTTTACACATATTTCGTGAGTTGAGCTGTGATCTAAAAATAATATTAAGCCGGTGTTTAAATTTCTTTCTACTATCTTCTTTTGCTTTTTTCTGATCTATCTGTCTCGCTTGGTAAAACCCTAAATATTTATAATAATTGTGTTCTTCTAAAGGTTCAACTGTGTCGCCTGATTCTAAGGTATAACTGTTAGTGACTATATTCCCTTTTTCTACAGTAAAAGTTTTACATTTGTCGATCCCAAACTCCATATGGATGTCATTTGAGAAAGTTTGGGTGAGGTCTGCTAAGTAATGTAAAGATTGTGAAGATCTGCTATATAGTTTAATGTCGTCCATGTACATGAGATGAGTAAGTTCTGTGTTTTTATGTAAAGCAGTGATACTAAAACCTGAGTCTGATTTATTAAGCATATGAGAGAGAGGGTTTAGTGCAAGGCAAAACCATAACGGGCTGAGTGCGTCGCCTTGGAAGATACCTCGTCGTATTGGTATTTGTAATGAATCTGTAGAGGATTGAGGTGTTAATTTTAATTTGGTAGTCCAACGTTGCATAGAGCTTTCAAGGAAATTAATAAGTAATGGGTGAATTTTATACCGGCGTAATACATAAAGTAGCCAGCTATGTGGCACGGAATCAAAGGCCTTTCTGTAATCAATATACATAGTACTAATATCCTTTTTTAAATGTATTGCTTGTTTCATGGTTATGGAATCTATTATTAACTGCTCTTTGCAACCTTGGCTATTTTTTCGACAGCCTTTCTGCTCTTCAGCAAGTATATTGTTATCAGTAGTGTGTTGATAAATGAGTTTGGCTATGCATGCTGTTAGTATTTTATAAATAGTCTGTAAGCATGTTATTGGTCGATATTTGGCCGGGTTTTGGTGATCTGAGTCTTTAGGTATCATATAGGTGATCCCTTGTGTAACATAGAGAGGTAATATTTCGGGATTTTTGATGAAATCGTTTATGTGATTATGGAGTAATGGATGGAATGTAGTAAATTTCTTATACCAGTAATTATGTATATGGTCACTACCAGGCGCTTTCCAATTATGGGCTTTTTTAAGCACGTCAGTAAATACATCTACAGGTATATACTCAAAAGCCATCAATGTTATTGCATTTATCTCAGCGTTATCTGATTGTATCCATTCAGCGTTCATGTTGTGTTGTACTGGGTGTGACCAAATATCGGACCAAAAGCAGTGTAATAGGTTAGTCGGTGGAGCTGATGAGTGTTGCGATGTGCTACCTAAGTTGTTGTCTGTATTTAATGTTAAGTTTCTGTAGAATTGTTTTTCATTATTTATAAACTGAGCATTTTGTGTCTTTCTAAATGTACAATTAAGGTACCTTTTTAATCTACTTGAAGCTGCGTTGAGTTTTTGTTTGAGGGTATCAAGATATTGTTCATTACTTAGGTTTGGATTTTCATGTTGTGAATGTATTCGATGCTTATTTTTAATGACTTTTACTAATAAAATTAATTTATTGCTTCTAGTGCCCCTCATATATTCTGTCAGTCTGGCAAGGTCTCTTCTAAGATCTTGTATCTTAATTTGTAACCGCTTTTGCCAAGGTGGAATTCTCTTTTGATTTGTATTTTGTGAAGTGGTTGTGTTTCTAATTTTTGACCCATTGCAGGTGACTGCTGTATATGCTGCGCAGTAAATAATGGTTTGAGTGTTTATAAAACCTAACTCTTTGCAAGTATGATGCGGAAGTATTTGTGTATTTATGTAGTTGACTATTTGAGCAAATTTTCTTGAAGATTTTTGTTTTGGCAGGGACGGTCGCGTGCATGGGTCAGAATTTTGGAATTGACTCAAAGCTCTATTGAATTGCTCTTCAATATTTTCAGTATTTACTGTTAAATTTTGCTGAATGTGTGATGATAAATTAGGTGAACTAGTTTGAGTATTGTTTTCTGATAAGTTTGCTTCATTGTTGCTGTCTTGTTGTACAAAGCTTGCGAGTTGCAAAGTTGTAGATGATGGTTGTATATCTAGATTGTCACTAAGATTGTTTCGTGTTATTTCGGTGCGTATTTCCTGCAGTCTTTCGTCGTTAATCATTTTATTATTGAATATTACTCTGAGCTGGTCTGATATTCTTTGTTCGCTAACACCTGTTAGTTCTGGATTTTCTGCTATTACTGCTTGATGAAGGGGCCTGCGATATGCTGATCGATTTTCACCTAATTCTGTAATTCTGTAGTAGTTTTCTACAATAGATTCATTCTGTTTAGTTGTCCACCTTCTTCTTTGTGCTTTTCTATTCTGGTTGCTGCTATGCGGTTGTGTATGTAAGAGTGTCATAGTGTCAGTTTGTGAACCGGTGTTACAATTTTGTGATTGTTGAAGGCATACCGCTACATCTTCCTTTATGCTGTCTAATGTATCTTGTGAAAGTAGTTTATTTCTTAATATAGCTCTATACTGATCGCCTAATCTTTGCCTAGATGCTTGCATTTGAGGATATTTCTGAGTGAATTCATGGTGTAAGTGATCAAGATATATGTTAGTTGTTTTTAGTTTAGTGGCTATGAGATATGTGCGCCAGATGAATTTATTCATTTCGTCTGTCCATCGTTTCCGCGCACGGGTTTTACCTGGGATGGGTTCAGGTTCAGCGGCGAAAGCCTCCTGAACAACATCTTCAGGGATTGATGATGATGAAATACTTGATCTCGATGACACTTGATAAGGGATGCAGGATGAGGTAGGTGATTCGAATGCATGAAAAGGTGATGGTGTTAATGAAGATCTATCGCTTTGCATTGCGGAGTCCATTAGTATAGCTTGGGTCGTTTGACGGGATCCTTTCGTCACTCGGAGATTCTTAGCACCCCTAGACACAGCTTCAGGCTGACTTCCGTCATGGTCAGAACTGTTGCTGGGCCCGCCGAGTACTTGGGGCCTTTTTTGACTACTTCTTGTTAAAACCATATTGCTTCAATTGGGTTTGGGACCGTTAGTTAGAAAGGTTTAGCTAAGATGTTAGTGGCTATTATATTTGTATCACCTACTGTATCATAAGCAGCAGGGTGTGGTCAAGATGTTAGAGACCATTTAGCAGTTCATGCCTTCCCCTAAGCCCCCCCACCACGGCAAGGTGGCCCCCTGGGGGGGTTATTATTATTATTATTATTATTATTATTATTATTATTATTATCTGTATACTTGCGTACAATAGTAAATACTAGTTGATTTCGGCATGAATCCTATTAATATTGTAAATGCGATAGTTTGTATGTATGTGTGTATGTGTGTGTGTTTGTTACCACTTAGCGCGTGTGAAGCCGTGAGGCGTAGCTAGTAGATTATATTTATCGATGTGAAATATAAGGTAACATAATAATGTGTTTCGTTCGGGGTGTTCCAGTTACCTGCTAAATCCTTTGCCTGTTTCTATCTCATCCCCGAATCTCTATATGATCGACAACGGCTTGGTTGGGTTTTCAAAGTTTTTTGTCCATTATGTGGACCATAAATACCTGTATCACCGAAGTTGTCTAAAATAATTAATTTTAAGAAACAAAAACAAATTCGATTTCTAAACTATACCTATATGTACAAAACTTAAACGAAGGCTGAACCACGTCTGAAACATGACCTACCTTACAAAAAAATAACTAATACAATCCATTCATAATTGGCGAAGAAATTGCGTAACGAACTTACAAAAAAAAAGAGCATCGCGAGAACTGCAAGAACTGGGGGCCACACCACCTCATACATGAGTATTAATTTAATCTTTCTTTGTGTTTTGTCTTTTTCTTTTGTACCATTAAAAACAAGGATAGAGATAAAGTAAGGTAATAAAAAGATTACTATATAAAGTTGTGAAAGGCCCCTGATGCAGATGCTACTTCGTATTATTTGTACAACTTTGACGACAAAAGGAGTAATAACTATATACCTAGTATTAAAAAAGTATTTACCTAAACTTATTTACAAGTCTTGGTCGTAAAGAATTCTTGACAGTAGCACAGTTTGTAAATTTTCTTGAAATCTTGTAGACTTGATTGAATAATTCAGCACACGCAGGGTTACAGTAATAAAAAGTACACAAATATATAAAATTTAGTACTTCATATTACTAATCCCTGAATGTACCTATTTTATCTTCTTGCTTCTCTTTCTTGCTTTCTTGCTGTACCTTGCATTGTCGTACATTTATAATACATAGACTTTCAGCTTAAAGTCGAACTTATATCTAACTAGACTTTAAATTAAAATTTTGCCTCAAATGAGTATCGCACTCAACATCCTCTTGATCGATAAAAACCTGTAGCTCGTCTAATTTTGAATCTGGTCCTTCTTTGTTATAAATTATTAAAAAAAAACTGATGCATAGAAGAAAAACAAGCTGCTTATTGCGAGTATATTTACAAACTAACAAATTACAAATACAAAGTAGACCAGATGACTTTTTTAAGAAGAAAGAAAGAAATGATATTTATTTTAAAGTTAGAAAGAGTCGAAGTAGACTATAAATAACCTTGTGGTCCTGTTTGACCCATTACTCAACAACATTTTAAACCGATTTCAACCTTATCCTTAATATATATAGTCCATTTTACCTTGAGAAAAGACACGTCAAGCTTGCCCAAAATGTAACCCGTTCAGGACCACGCAAATAGATTTGTGAGATTTAATTACTGAACGGATAGGATATTAAATTTATATACTTGTGTAGCGACTCTCTAGCTTCGCACGAGTATACTTAGTTTTTACGATATCATTACAAATCTTTAAAAACTTGACTTTACTTTACTAGGCAAGAATATATAAACTTTCCGAAAAAATGCTTTGATTGATAGTGAAAATCTTACCAAAATTCTTTGCGGGGTTCATAAAAAGTTAGTGGCAAAACATACAGATGAAAACTGTAACTTAGTTTTTGAATATTTGTAACTAGCGACTGCCTCTGATGTTCGGTGGTACTGTGTACTGATTACCACGCAGAAGTCTCGGGTTCGATCCACGGGTCGGGTAAAGTTATATTGGCATTTTTTATCGATAAATTCTAAGTATAAATTAGAACCTGTAGAAAGAAATTCTTTGAATGATAGTCAAATTCCGTTGAGTAGTTTAGAAGATCAAACGTAGAGACAGCAGGATAGATTTTTTATACTATGTATAGATAAAATACACATTAGTACGTTCGCGCAAAGTAGGAGTGGGTTGCTATACATCAATAGTGTCACTTAAAGTGTGTTCGTTAACAAGAAAGGGCATAAAGTAAACCTTATACTAGAAGGTTACGTATTGTGATATAATGTGTCATGGCTACTGCGGATATCTGACCTTTTTTGATTCAGGTTACTACAATAAACGTAAGTAATGTTATAGGGAAATATTTATTTTACTTCTTTAATTTTTGTTCAATACAGAGACGTGAAATAATATTGCGATTTGGTAATTTTAAGCTTTGTTATAATTAATTACACATTTCTGAATAAACTTGTATGGGGTTTTGACCTTTGTCGCTTCAAGGTGCGATATTATAAATACGCTGCCGAATTTATATACTTAAACATGGGAGTTTAGACATCCCAGGCTTAAAAGCTAAAGGCTAACATTTATTGCTGTTTAAAATAATCTATTGTACTTTGAATTTTTTTTTATATTAGCCTACCAAAGTGACTCCCCTCTGCCTGATGGTAAGCAGTCCGTGAACTACAAAAGTGGTGGACACCATTTCAAAAGCCAGACTACTGGTATGGTGGCCTCCGCTATGGTGGCTTAGTGAAATGCTTTTTCAAGCCCCGCTTTAAGACCCAGGATCATAATTAGACGGGAACACATGCGCTGGTAATGAGTTCCAGGCTTTAATTGAGCGACAAAAGTATAAAGTGCTGAACCGTTTGGTTCGAAACCATTTAGATTCCACTGTGAAAAGGTGGCACTTTAGTCCGGCACGTGTCGTTCTGGATAAAAAGGGAGAGGGTGGGATTAATTCAAAGAGCTTTTTAGAACATTCTCCGTAGTAAAGGCGATAGAAGACGGCCATTGAGGCGATGTCTCTACGCAGCAGTAAAGGTTCAAATACTAAGAAAAAGAGTTGACTATTGCTGTGTCTTATGTCCTGCATTTTGTTACTACTTAAATCGATAAAGCATAAAGTTCATTAACTCATATAAATGTATGCCAAAATCACATTAAATCCGAAGCCTACTCAAATAACTGACACATTATTATGCGATATTGTTGCGACATTAAAGTATCATTACAGTAACGATTGTCGTAATGCTATCGTATGTTCACTAATGTATGGAGATACGAATATGGGAGTATATTCTGTATAAGGAATGAAGATATTGCGACCGTACTTTATACGTTTTGTGGCCGTGACGAAGTTGCCTTTTTACACCACCTATTAAGACCGTGTGTTCGCCAGTTTAAAATGGAACCATCGTAATTTCGTCGCTTTATACCACTACTTTTTTAGTTTAGTAAGGGCGTGTATTCCGGTTAAGGATAATAATGGAACTAACCCCTTTCTTACATAAGTGTTTTTAAAGGCAGCTAAAGGAATATCAGTTATGAATGAATGATACAAAATTAATTACCTGTGTTCTAAATTTAATTTTATTGTGTTCAACCAGGTGCGGTGATTATGTCAAATATAAAGAAGAGGGTTATCATCAGACTGATTTATTGTTAAAACGCTTTATTTATTTATTTATTTATTTATTTATTTATTTATTTATTTATTTATTTATTTATTTATTTATTTATAAACTTTATGCACAAATCGTACATGGGTAGGCTTAATGCCAAAGGCATTTTCTACCAGCCAACCTTTGGGTGATGCAGAGATAAACGAAGTAGGTGCAAGTTAAGAACAAAAGATTATTGCTTGAAATAGGTAATATACGTAAATAAATATATACTCAATATACATAATTATACTACTTTATCTGTACCATGAATTAACATTTGTATTTTTTTCATGTTAATAATAAATAATAATAATAATATTCTACCACATGCACACAGCGCCATTTAGCCCCAAATTAAGCAATTATATTTGCTTGTATTATGGGTACTAAACAACTGATATACTACTTATATACTTTTTTTTTTTGTAAATACATACATATTATAGATAAATTACACCCAGACACAGAACAAACAATCATGCTCATCACACAAAGGTTAGTCCTGGGTGGGAATCGAACCCACGACCGCCGGCTTAGCAGTCAGGGTCACTAACCACTAGACCAATAGGCCAGTCAATATATTTGCACATAATTTTTTTTAATCTAAAAAAGTTTGAGAGAAATGATTCTATGATACTCCTAACACCAAACTGATATGTGGAAAACCATTATCAAAAAAAAAAGTAAAGTATCATGCCATTACTTTTTTACAGGACAAAGGCCTTTTTTCTCATTCTCATATAGAGGATAGCATTGACGAGTATTGATCACTACCATTGCTCAAAGTGAATTGGCAATTTAAAATTTATATGTCCAGCTTTTATCCGGGCACTGGAGTACGGTCACATTAACTTTAAAAATTACGTCGAAAATGTCACACTTGTACTTGATGAGTTGTAGATTAGGACTAGATTTTAATTAATATTATTACTACTACTACTTTTTAATTTTACACGATTAATCAACTGCATACAGAAGAAGATGCTTTAACCACTGCCGCTGGAAAAATAGGTAATTTGTAAACTATTAGACGATTCACACACTGCCCCGCATCACGAAGCGTAGTGCAGGCGTACGTGTTCTTGCGTTGTTTTTAAGTATCTCTCTTTGTATACAAATCACGCGTGGTGCAACACACTGAAAACGCATTCACGTGCGGTGTAGATGTTACTTACATTCCCACTTACAGATGTAAATAGATTTCCATTTTACAGGGAGAAAGCATAAGCTTAGCAATCACCACGCTGGCTCAATGCTCGAGTCTGTTATGGTTTCCCCTAAATCCGGAATCACAATATTTTTTACTAGCTAGGTAAGTATGTGTGTAATCTAGATCTAAAAATTTCAAAGTTACTTAAAAAAGACCCACTGGAAATAATTGACTCATTTTGAACTTACAACCTCGTGCATAGAACAGTGTCCTAACCGTTTCATCACTATAACAAGCTAAAGCCATAGTTATCTTTTAATACTTAAAGTACATATTCGTAAAATCGATCAAATTTCGCAATAAAGCCTTATTTAGTTCATAAATTGTGTTCGCGTGCGTGCTGTTATTACCAGCCGAAGGTCAAACTTGCTAAATTATTATAGCAGGAAGCAAACGATGACAAAGAAATAGATGTTTTCTTTTTTGCTTTCTTGTATCCATATAAAGCTATATTACTTGATTTGCATGTATGTCAAGGTTACAGAGAGCGATGAAAGCTAAGGAAAATACATATATTTGATATGAATCACATTGAGGTTGATACTGATGTATGAATAAATATAGATTAATTTTTTTTCAATTATTTTGTATTAGTTACTCAGCAAAAATAACTTTACTCTGCTAATGGTGAGCAGTCAAAGCATCATTGCAAACTTTTAGGTTGATAGCTCCCACTATGGCGGTTTTGTGTGGTGGTTCACTCTTCGCTTTAAAACCTTGGATCACAATTGAAAGGACACCACATGCGCTGATAGATGATAGGTTTTAATGAGGGTAGATTGTATTGTTATGTCCTACTTTTTGCTTTGATTCTGTAATCTAAAAGTAGCAAACTGGGTATGAAACAGCAGTAGTTTTTAATACAGACTATTCATTTAAAAAGCATTGCGGATGCTTTTTAAATGAATAGTCCTGAAGATAGATAAAAACCAATATAATTATGTACTTTCACATACAGCATTAGCTTTAGTCTTCACACATACATAGCACAGCAGTACACCCTCTTTGCGTGTGAACCAATCTAGCTATTTGATGGATAGATAGAGGCTCGCTATACCCACCATAATTAGTTCCGTGGTGCGTGTCTGCCACTTGGCAACGAATCAAGAAATAAACTCCGTAATACTATAAACTGCCAAGTGCATGAAACCACAGGGAAAACTATACCTATCAGTTAGCTATTAATGCGATACGGCTGTACGAACTATAAAAACAATTTTACGCGATAATTTTACGTGATAATGTGATATGATCGAAAACATAAATGAAAAATTGCAAATTTTATATTAAGAATTTTTATCACCGAACTATCATTATTTTGTATAATACAAAGAAGGAGTCTGCATCACAAGCTGAACGCTTAGGTCGATCGTGGATTGTCTATCGCTTGTGCCACGCTCTCGCTAAATTTTTTCGTGCGTGCAGCCGGCGTTCATCGCTTTATAAAACGTCAAAACATCAGTGAAAACTGATTTAAAATCCGTTCCGTGACGTTTAAGAATTTAACCGTTGACATAGGTAGGTCTCTCCCAATTTTCGATACCTTGGTCAGTCGTGATTTATCGGTTCCCAATTCTGTACTACTCTTACTGTCGTGATGGTCTAGCGGTTATCACACCATTCTATACACGAAGTCCTAAGGTCAAAATTGAGCAAGTACCATTGTGGCTTTTTCAAAGTCAGACGTACTTTCCAAATTTACCATGAACAGTCATGCCTGACGTTAAAATAAACGATAATAATAAAAAATATAATATCGATTCCCTATAAAAACTGAATTGGCGTTGCCGAAGTTGCTTTTCGTTAATTAAATCTAGTACCTCACTACCGAGGTCCTATTAGCACTTTCACTGCTATAATAATGTTGCTAGTAGAAAAAAGGTTTCCTAATTAAAATCTGTTCAAGATGTACACTGCCTAGCTTATGCTGAGGTGGTGACCTTCACAGACCAGTAAGTTTAATTTCATTGGTGTTTTTTTATTCTATATTCTGGAGGCATGAATAAATTATCTTTATTTCTGCCTTCCTAAAACTTAAAAAAACAAAAACCTGATGACACTAGGTACTTGCTAAATTATTAAAGCAATCATAGTAGTCCATGAGCCGAGTATCAACGTGCTCTTAAACGAGTCTCTATTTGTAATAAAAACGGTCAGCCGTCTAAAAGTTGACTGCAACAAGCGTGCTTGACTTCGAAATATATTTTAACAGAATTTATACAAGACTCTCAACTCAGCCAGTTGTCGAACGTAAATAAAATTTATAGTTGTAAATACGTAGGTATTTCATATTTAAGTAAAATAATAAGAAATTGAAGCATATCGAAGCAATAAACTAATTACAGCAGTCAGTAAAAGTATTAAAAATTTTTGCTCAGGATAAAACATTCCCCGTAAAATGATAAAGTTTGGTGAAAACTTTGTTGAATCTCTGCCTCTCAAATTAAGACCTTAATCTTTAAGAGCCTTAAAGTTTTAATTTGAGGTCACCTAATGTATTGTGAAGGTTATACTCTGTCGAATTTTGATTCGATTTGTCATTGTGCAACAGTACAAATTATTACGAACCAGGTTTATCAAATATTTTAATAATAGAATAAATATAACAGTAATTAGGTTTAGGTTAAGAGCTTAACTAGTATTTTATGAGGAAATAGAGACAGTCTCTGTAACCACCCTGTTTTACGAATTTGCCTATCAAAATAACTCAATGGCGCTAAATGTCCTTAAATCAATAAGGTCCAGCGAGCCTAGACAAGTGGCATAAACGCTAATAGAATAGAATAGATTAATCAATGTATATTATTAACATAGGTGATAAGCACTACCCGATTTGGTATTTTACGCCCTGTTATTAAAATCTACACTTCTTTGAATGGAAACACTAATTTCCATAATGCGCAGAAATATTGTAGACTTCGTAGACTTCGTTACTTGCAAATTTGCAAAGAATTATTTTCTTAAAAACTAGTAGTTAATTATCGTGGTTATTATTGCCAGTATTGTGAAGGCTTTTACGTACAGAAGCCTTGTTTATATCTATATCAGCATTCAGAGTGTTGTGTTTGCAAAGCGCAGTGTAACATTTCTTTTAGTCTGTGACCGAAATATGATTTTACCGAAGCCAAATGTGGATAGGCCGAAACCGAAATTGAAACTTATTGAGATGAGTTATATTTTTATATCACTATATATTTGTGTCACTTCCTCTTTAATTTATATTTTAAAATTCTAGCAGACAGAGACCGCGTGTCAAGCGTGCCGCGTTCAATACAATTCTCAGTTTTGCATTCGTTGTATTGTATTGAATATGGATCACTTGAATGTGTGACCACTCTCTGTCTGATACAACCCTTAGTTTCTCAATTCATGCTGCATTTCTAATGTTTTATTTTTGTTTATAGAGTGTAACAATAAAATGTAAATTAAATAAACACTTAAGTTTACAAATAAGTTTCGGCTTAGGATTCGATCGAAACCGAGTATTTGGTTTTGGTAATGACAATCGTATTTCGTTCAAAGACAATTTTTTTTAAATCCGTAGGTGCACTTTCTTGAATCAGGTGAACATTTTGGCATCAGAAATGATTTTATATGAATAATTTTATTGTCAATAACTTATTTAATATATTTTCCTGTCTTAAGTGAGAATTGCAAGCGCCACAGATGCTTATGTAGTGTTGCATAGAGTTTATTTTTGAATGGTTGAGTTGATGTCATGGTTTGCAGCGTTGCTCACGTAAGGGTATTTGGAATGGAGTACAGTTTGGATAGTTGGTGATAGAAGTGCCAGTATTCCTTGGCGAACGAAACGCCAAATTGCTACTATTAGGTAGATACTTGTTTGATTAATCGTATCCACGCTAAACCAGGAGCCGATCCAAATATTTAATCGCTCCGGACAAACATTACTATTACCACCCTTTGTACATTTGAAACTGATATTTTTTGAGACAGTGACCGAGATAATACCGACCGCCTCTCATTTCAAGGCGTTTGCCCAGTTTTCTCCGCGTTAAATCGGGTTTTGCTGATATAAGTAAATACAAACTAATTTAGTCAATATTTGACGGCTCTACCTTCAGAATTTGAAAGTCTTTTCAGTTCTATAACCAACCACCTAATGCACTTACTTAGCATAGTGTTAGTGAGGCAAAGCGCGGTGCGTACCTAACTCACCGTCATGCATCGGATCGATGGTATGAATCATGAGCTGCAAGAGACCGTGGCGGAACTTGGCGGCCGGCGGCGGTCCCTTGCTAGGCCCGGCGGTGGCGGTGGCAGTTGCCGTGTTCGTCCCCACCGAGGTCTCGCTTGACGTTGTCGCGTTGCCGTGCTGTTGACAAAAATAAAAGAATCATTTCATGATATTATGAATTTTATTTGTCTGTTTAACCAAACCTTTTTCTTAAAGACACGTGGAGTGATAGAGATGCAATTATTATTAAGTAGGTTATAATAAATTCAACACAAGAAAAGGTTTTGGTTATATTTGCAAGTAAAAGGTCATGGGTTCGAAAGAACATGATTGTTTGTTCTGTCTGGGTGTTATTTATTTATAATTATGTACGTATTGTATTTACAAATGTATATAAGTAGTACATCAGTTGTTTAGTACCCATAACAATCGGGCTAGATCGCAGTGTAAATGTGGTAGAATATTATTATTATATTAAGTAAATGTAACCAAATGTTATGATATGCATGGTATGTTATGATACTTCCACTACCATTTCTGGCAAATATCAAGGTTGGTTGGCAAGGTCTCATAGCATGAGATAAAATCTGTAGACAGATAAGTGACGTTTAGAGTGCATAAGAAATATTTCGCAATCAAAAAGTACTGGCGTGGGACGGCAAACGGAAATTGGTTTTTAGTGTGATATCTTTTTAAAAAGCCCAAAATAGAAGGTCTGCGTGTGTCTTCGTGAACATTGATAACTACGTTCGCTCAAGGCGGATTAGCAATTTCAGACGGATATTAACTCGTAAATAATGTCCAAAGTAAACTTAGAACTTTCTCTAACGTCGTGTTATTCACAGGACCACCGCGCTTTTTAAATTACTATTATTAATGTAACCCTCTAGCTGTAGTGCAATCAAATGTGGCCTGTTAATTCGATACCAACACCTACAAAATGAAAGTGTTCTACTTCTTTAAAACAGTTACATAAGATTGAAGATGCAGTACTAAACGCCAGTTGTTTATAATTTAGGTAGTCTTCCGTATGTGGGTCAGATACAGCCCAGTTTCATTCCGTAACAGTGTTTAACTTTGTATTTGTATCAAACTGTATATCTTCTGCTTTATTTATATATATATATATTAGATAGTGTAGATGTTTTTGTAAAGAAGTTTACAGCCTATCTGATGATGTAACTTACTAACGACCCGCTCTCGCTTCGCATCGGTCTCAAAAATTCAGATTTACCGGCTTAGTTCTCTATTATCATTGCTGTACAGCTTCTATAGACGATAGGTACAATACGATCAGTGAAAACTGCATCCAAATCTTTTATACGGTTCTTGAGATTAGCGATTTTATACAGACAGACGCTTTTCGACAACTTTCTTTTGTACTATGTATAGATATGGATGTGGTTGTTTCTATCATTGCAGAAACAGTGCTAAGGAAATTTATTCAAGCTGTGGCTGATCTTAAAAGAAGGGAGAAATGAGGTGTTAACGTAACCTTTGGATATGGCTGGGCTTTCTGAGTATTGCAGAACAAAGAAACAATACTATGAACGTATCCAAGGCGTAGCTGACAATGAAAAGATAAGTAAGCGACTTCGGTGGAAGAAAAGTATAAATACCGAGAAGAAAAAGTAAGAAGACCGAGGAAGAAAAGTAAGAAGACTGGGGAACAAAAGTAAGAAGACTGAGGAACAAAAGTAAGAAGGCTGAGGAAGAAAAGTAAGAAGAGTGAGGAAGAAAAGTAAGAAGACCGAGAAAGAAAAGTACGAAGACTTTTTGCATTCTATGGGAGAGTAGTACTTCCCCGGTCGATTCTACCCATTTCTGTTCAAGTACTACCGTGAAAATATAGTAAGTAGTTACCATAAGCATTGTATTATCATGATTCATGTAGTAAATAGTAGCAGTACTAAACGATTGGAATATAATTGAATAATACCTACCATAATACCAATTGTGTGCTGGTATTCGTAATATTATTTAATAAATTTATCGCCAATATCTGCACATAATAGGCAGAACAGGGGATGATTTATGTTGATAGGCTTTTACCGCTAGCTTGATTTTACCACTTATTGGTCAGAGCAAAACAGTCATAAAATGAGAAATCAAATCACGCAATTTTTTACTTTGTAATAATGGGCACGAGGTGCTAATATGACATATGGTTGGTATTAACCAGGTATTAGCGATCTCAGTTGCAGCAGTCTTATTAGACGAAATTTTTTGTGACGCATGGAATAATTTAATTAAAGCCCTAGTTAGTTTGATCCCTTTTTATTTAAATCATAATAATATTAAACATGATATTTTATGACCGAAATAAAAAGAAGTTGCCGTGAAAAGAAATTTACTTACATTAATTATTAAAACCGTCATTGACCTCTTATCTGTCTCACTGCTAGGCACAGATAATTTTCTATGTCATTGTAAAAATATTCACCATTTGTGAATCTTTAAAGGTAGCGAAGTACATGTATACGATCCATACGATCGCTAGATTGCACACATAATTATTTCGCAACTGGGTGGCGAGATCGTGATTTCCCAATGCCAGGCCCAAATTATGGTACGTATTTACAATCAAGTCGATCGTAAGCTTGTTTGGTACTGCGGTGATAAGGGAGCGATACAATTTACTCGTCTATTATCGTAGATACCACTTTTATGTAAGTCAAGATTAATAGAGACAAAACTCGTGTAAGCCTTGTGGACAAAAGTAGTTTGTTGTTGTTCCTTATCTAATCTAAACTAATAAAAATCTACATTACCGATTTTAAAAATCTTTCATATTCAGAAATCAATAAGATAGGACAGGATAGATGGAATCAAGATAGGATGGGGAGGGGCTACCCCCCAAACGGGATTCTCGCCTTGTCGCGGCGGGAGGGCTTAGTAGCCGTGGTTGCCCGGAACCACGGTGAACCAAGAGGAACCCCAAGGAGGCGCCGCTCCTCTGGGCTTTGGTGGTAAGCCCACGATGGAGCGGCTCAGGTGGGTTGCGGTGCTGTACGGGCGGCACCGCAACTGGGTCGGGCTGCAGTGTTGCTTCAGCTACACTGCGGCTGAGGAGTGGCGGGGCCGCGGCGGAAGAGGAGTGCCGGTATAACGGTGCGCCGCTCTCCCTATCCGCTGCGGCCGAGTTGGGAGGTGGCCTGCGGGCAGCGATCGGGCAGTCGCCGCCCGAACAGCACGGGCCTGAGATGGCAGTGCGCGTGTTCCGCACGCGCCTCTCGAGGGAGGGGTGGCTAGGTCCCCCAAATCGGACGGGGCCCGCTCGCGTGTGGTGAGCGGGCCGTGGCCCGTCGGGGTCGCGGATGAATGCGCGAGCGTCTCCCGTGACCCCGACACTCTGGCCGTCTGGAGGAACACCGTGGGTTTTAGTCGGTATGCCGGCCGCGCTTTGAGTGCGGTCGGAGATTCCGACATAACCCCCCGCCTTGCCCAGGCAAAAATAAAAAAAAAAGGATGGGGAGGGGCTGAAATAGGAGATGAAAGTTTGTATGAATAATTGTCTAAAATAAATCTAGTACGCTATATTTTACTATGTTTAACATATTTTTTAGCAATTTTCAGAATTTAAATATAAATAAATTCGCAATACCTACAGAAGAAAGCAAAAGTTAAATTGCAGTATAGCAATAATATTTCGCAGACATAGATATTAATTGCAATCATAATTATAATTATTTTATTATTTAGGTATATTATTTTACAACATAAGTAGAGATACGATTCTGTTATTTATGCTTTACAAAAGTAAGACTAAGAAAGTAACTAAGTCGTTGCCAACCGTGAAGAAGAAAAGGAATGAGGGTGCAAGAAAAATTTAGAGAATCAATGCAGATAAAACTCATACTATATTATGAGTATAGAAACTATTACTTTACGCGAATATTATGTGAGAAAATAAAACTTCTTTAATTCAGCTCTACGTGATGAAAATACTCTGTGGATTCGGCCTATTCATTCTGAAACCAACAAGGTTCTACTACTGTACCAAAAGTGACCTGAGGGTCTACCTATAGCAGTAGTAGTATTCTACAAACGGACACCAACCACTGGATTGAATTGCATCATACGCAAGTCCTCTCCATTGATCGTACCCACTACTCTCGGGTGGTATGAGAAGCTATTGAAATTAAGAAACATACAAATTTCAATAGGGAAGACGGCTTCAAGCTCTCGGCTACGTGGAATCCAGTGATTCAAATCACACAACCTCGCTTTGCGACGTGGAAAGAGAAAAATGTGAGGGTAGATCTAGAATCTACTTCGCATACGGAGCCGTGACATGGCTACATTAGTCTGCTTGTGACCACGGCTACTGTAACCTGGTCGAAACGTCAAGCAAAATAAGGTATGTAAATACCTAATGCATAATAGCGTGAATTCCGTATATTTAGATTTACTATAGCAGTATGTATACCACAGAGTTATACAATAGTAACTCTTTTACCGCATTGAAATCGTAAAAACTAATACTATATAATAGTATAAAGCAGTAACTCCTACGACGTCCACAAAAGGAGATACCCAATCGTATATAACATTAAGTACAAAAATATTAACAGGGTATAAAACCTCAAGCGACTTTAAGTTTATATACCACTAAGCGTTGCGCGGACATAATGTCTTGCTCTATCGTATACCACTGAAAACGCCCGAGCGCGTCTACCGCGTAACTGATCAGTCGCTGCATACAGTGCGAGAATACGATTAAATATTATAGTTAAACGTTAATAAAAATATTACTTTGTGCTTTGTCTTTTTCTTTTGTACCATTAAAAACAAGGATAGAGACAAAGTAAGGTTATAATATGATTGCTACTCATATAAGGGGATGTGGTAGGGCCCCTGTTTTACTAAAGCAGTGATAAAAACATTTATTTTTGATTCATCGGTTTACACTCCATAAAATAACGATTACAGTTGTTTAAAATAACTACGCTCTTTTTGTATTTAAAAATATACATTCGAACTTTTGTTCAACGTTTACACAACGTTCAACTGACAAACAAATATCAGCTTAAATTTATGTTCCGCAGTTAAAAATGAAATAAGTTGCATGTTTCCTGGCAGTAACCTTGACAGTTGGATTCAGGAAATGTAAAAAGTTTGTTAGATCGCAAACGTTTCACGGTAGTCTCGGATGAGATAGAAAATTTAGATAACATGCTATCGAATAAATGCTGTTAGACACAGACTTTTAGAGTAAAATAGATTTGTTTTTATTGGAGTGCGGTCTCCGATTTAATGAAAGCACTTTCTTCTTTGAATGCCGTAAGAAATATTTTTAAGAAATAACTAAATGTAATTTTATTGCCGTCAGTTATTCATCTACCAAGAAGCGTGGTAGCTATAGTAAGTAGGTACCTGTTTGGCATGTAGTTAGACATCTTCTGACTGATAATGTTGCTGGTTTGAAAGAAAGAAAATATATTTATTCCAGTCAGAACATAAGCAGAAATAGAATAAAATAGGTAGAGCGATATTTAGGCTTATAGTACATTGTAGAAACAAGTCGATATGCTGTTGCCAACGCCTTTCTTAAAAACACGGATTATTCGCTATTCAAAATATGCGAGACGTAAAGACGCAAATAAATCGAAAACATGTCAAGAAAGCCGAGACTAACGAAATTAAATTGATTTACAATAATATTTACAACGACTACACACAGAGCCACCTAGACCCAAAGTAAGCATAATATAGCTTCTAGAATGCGGATATACATACTTAAATACTTTTTTTTGTAAATACATATTTTACATAAAAACACCCAGATAAATGCAAATAGACCTGTCCATGCACACACATATTTACACTGAGCATGTATCGAACAGGCGACCTCTGCGTGGCAGTCCGTACACAGCACCACCGAATCACAGAGGCAGTCAAGCTCCTATTTTGCATAATATGTATTGTATAGTTAAGGTTTTCATTCACCGCAACACAGCATACAATAGACTGCAGTCCCAGACTGGACTGTACACCCATTGTTTGTACACGAATTGTAACTAAACAAAGGCGTCAAAGTAATTGAAATTCATGTTTGCAACGAAATAGACAGCTTTTGTTCTGTAACTGTTTTATATAGTAACTATTATTTAACAATATACTAGCCTGCTATTATTATCACTACTACCTATTCTCATATAGAAAAAAAACTCAAACTCAAAGCATTTATTTTATTTTGATCATAAAGTATGATGCTTATGAAAAGTTAAAATTACATGAAGTCACCTAATTAACTTACAGCCAGTTCGCTGACGAGGTAGACCTGTGAGAAGAACTGGCAAGAAAATTACGCCACTTTTTTCAATCGCCAGATAATTATTCTTTAATTCTTTATTGTACAAACAAAAAACCATTTACATAATGTTTACAAATTGTTGATGTAGAAAGGCGAGCTTAACTCAGTAATGAGTTTTCTACCAGCAAATTACAGTTTTTTGTATGAGTAACAATTTTAACACTCAACGCAACCAAAGAACCATACAAAGTAATTATTACAAATTAACCAATTAATAGAATTACTAAGATTAAAAAAAAGAAAAGAGATGATTTGAATAATTTAGTTTCATCTAGTAAGTATGGTAGTTTGACTACGTATTTTAATTAAATTGTAAATGCATCTCCTGGTCATATTGAACGACAAGGTAACGAACGAGCATTGGTTATCGCGCTTCAATAATATCAAACATTAGCTTGCCGCGGCGTTGTTTAAATATTTAACGGTTGAGAGCCTTCTGCTCACCGACAGTCCGCGTAAGGTTGTGAAAGCCATCAGAGGCTAACAACCCACACCACACAAAAAAAAAAAAAAGCCGCGGCGCGGTTTCATCCGCACTAAGTTACATCTTTTGTTACTGTTCTGCTCCCGTTTCCAATAGCGTGATGTTACATAGCCTATAACCTTCCTCAAGAACTGGGCTATCAAACGCAAAAATAATTATTCAAATTCAACTGGTAGTGTATGATATTAGCGTATTTAAACAAACACTTTATAAAACGCTTTATAGTAGTATATATTTGTTATAAGATGACATTTCCTTAACGTTTTCCTTCATCGTAAGTCACTAATGTCCAATGTAGTAGATAGTTAGTTCAAATTTTTTTAACAAATAAGATTATTTCATAATGCGTTTTCTTTAAAAACTAATTAAACGGACAATAACAAATCTTGTGAAAAGCGTTAAAACATTTTGTAGCTTTACTAACTGAATTTTATAAAACAAAACGCTGAATCAATCTGTAAATAACAAGCAAAACAAACAAGGTTAATTGCAAATCCGATCACGAGGCACGATATTTAACGTGCTATAGCCCTCCCTGCACCCTATGATGTACCGCTAACCGAGTAATACTTGATATAACAAAAGTCGATAAACAGAAATGTAGAGTGCTATTTTCAGTCCCACTGTAGCCACAAACCTCTTCTCATTCTAAGAATTAATAAATACTCAACAAAAATATTTTTTAAATAATTATACCTTACTTAGTTAATAACAGACAAGCAGTTACCAAACATACACCAAGATGACTTTGATATTAGAATACTGATACTATAGAAAATTCGCACTATACAACACGACTCATCGGTCGTCACGAAATCGTATCGGTATCGTCACGGGTCGTCTAATAAAGTGTAAATGCCGTAAAATTGCTTTAGAAAGCAATCACGCTCACATATCACTGAGCCCGCGCAAATATTTCAACACCTTCTAATTACGTATACATTTAAAGCAAATGGTTTTACGATATCGCAGTATTTTGTAATTTTTTATAAATAAAATGGTCGAAATTTTAACGGCTGTGCTCGGTTAAGTGTTTAATATTAATGGTTTTTTGTTGTTGTTTAATCGGTAGTTAAAATTTAATGTTTGTTTTAGTTTGGAGCTTTTGTAATTAAGTGTTATTGATTTCAGAAGTCATTTTCTTTATGAAGAATATTTAGTCCTTAATCGTTGGCAATTAAAAAAATATTGGCTGTAGGTCAATTTACTGATTTCTTGTGATGTTGACTTTTCATAAGCATCATACTTTATGATCAAAATGAAATAAATGCTTTGAGTTTGAGTTTGAGTATATAGTAAACGCGATTATAAACATACGGGCACAAAGCACGTTCACTCTGAACATTCTCTCTGACTCTGACTTTGAACAAATATTTACGTGATACAAAATTGCGTCGAGGAAATCGAACCCGCAACCTAGTTCACAGCAGTCCACGCACACGCAATCACATTGCATTACGAAGGCAATAAAAGGCCTTCAATCGTGGATAATGATGTAAAATTCACAAAATAAAACTACTAATCGTTTTGTACATTTTCTAAATAAACTATTCATATACTTATGTAAGCAAAGTAGCAGCAGAAGTGTATATAAGTTAACTATCACGTGCAAAGTTTCACAAATCATCATATCGTCAAGTGCTTGACAGTTTTATTGAAGAACTTACCAAGTTTCTCTATTGTAAACGCAGACAAACAAGAAGCGATATGAACTCTCGCCTATTTATTAGTGAATAAACTTAGACGTGTTATTACTAGCAATAGATAAAAGACTTGATACGATAGACATGATAATGTCTAGGTAAAAGTGTAATAACTAGCCGGTTAGAACTTTGTTTCAGCTGTACATTCTCAGGGTTCAAAAACGGTATTTTTAAATCTAGAGAATAATTTACGCATTGGATGCATAACCGCTAAATAGACCCAAAAATACACTGAAGACTAATGTCTTTTGGTATGGTGGCCACCACTTTTGGATTCCACTAACTAAAATATAATATACACTAAAATAAACAAACAAAAATATGAAATGTGAAAACGTGAAATGTAAACTGAATGCTTACCATCAGGCAGAATTGTGTTACTTTGGGAGGCCGTAACAAAAGAGGAGATCTTTTGTTTTTCCTCACCTACCTCAATCCCTTCACAAGACAGCGGACTCGCAGAGTCCTTGTCATTGCTAGAGCAATGCCAGAGACTCTGAGTCGTCCATTAGCGACAGGTACCACTTATCATCACGCGAGCATGTTTGAATCTGCCACTGCCGGCAATTAAAAAAAGTTAAAATACATACCTATTGTATAAAATCGTGCAAAATTGTAGAGGGAACCAGGCAACATTTAAATTTTATTGTCATGGTAACACCATAGGTCTTGTGAGTTTCCGATACAACCTGTGAATCGTGTTTTCAAATCTGTCGAATCATTCGATGGAGTTGTCAAATATGACGACGAAAGTCTACGAATGGATGAAAATTAGGCTGCTGAAATATTGTTTAAGTAAGCGGTAATTATTCTATAAACAGCTATCGCATTATATGGCGTCTTGGTTAAAATTTATTTGTAGAGTGCTGAACCATAGTTAATCTTGTAGACGTACTGACGAGAAAATAAACTGAGAAAATCAAACCGTAAAGTGTGAGCCTGATTTATATACCCAGTCATCACAGAACTCTAGTCTGGAAGTTTCTTGGCCGTTTTTAAGATTCCATACCCCAAAAGGGAAATGAGGACAACAACCAAACCAATATGGATCACGTAGTAGTAAGTTTGAAGTTATCAAGTGGAATTTTGAATGAAAGACGTAAGTCATTGGTATCAGAACAGAGGTGGACTCTGTGCTGAATGAGGGTGCTTAGGAAAATTCTCGCCACGAGTTGGCACCACTTTCACTTTTAAATTTGGTCAATCAGGGATTAACTTTCAAAAAGCGCTTGACAGCTTACCTTACGCGTCGGTGCTGCTACCTCGTGGGCGCCATGTTAGAAAACCCTCTCAGCAATTTTCTTTTGTCTATAAGCACGTCAATTATCCAAATTAATCATTAAAGTTTTCGAAATGATTGCTGTAAAATATTTGTTTTGATAGCGCTATCAAAATGAAATACCTTTTACCAAAGTGGCGCCAACTAATGGCGAAAATTTTCCTAAACACCCTCATTGCATTTGTATAATTCTTGACCATTTTTATTCTACGTGATTTTGTATAAGCAACCTAAGTACAAAAGACAACAAATTTCATTTTCGAATAAACAGTAATTACGCCACAGATTGTCTAAGTACATGTCATCACTTCGGTTTTCTTTAGTATTCACTGATATCTAAACTTATACGTTGATAAAGCAATGCCCATTTTATTCCCATCGTTACACTAATCACCCGCTTAATCGTCCATTAAGTGGCCGATAAAAATTCGTTTTTTATATTTAATGGCACTTTTTACGGTACGTATTTACAAAATTCAAAAAAAGAATTTTAAAAACTTTATTGGGTGATTTCACAGTGCAATGAAAGTACGTTTGCCAAAGTAAGGCATAAAAGAAAGAAAGATGAAGTAAAGTTTAATCTCATGTGGAAACCTCTTTATCTGGGTTCCGGGACAAAACTTTGTGCGATTCATAAATATTTGTTGTATGTTTTTAAACTCGACCGCGGCACAGGACTCTCAAGAGTGAATTTGCAATATATAAATAAGTAATGCAATTGTTCTTTTTGCATAATTCAAGCTTGTATGTTGCTGAAAAAAAACTAATTGTAAGATTTAATTATCAAATACTAATTGTGACTATACGTTGTAGTGACCGGGTTACAATTTAGGTTTCTAGTATTGGATATGGTGCGAAACGTCTAAGAATAAAAATTTAAATAAATCCTACTTATTTGATAACTGCGAAAGTTTGTGTGAGTGTTTGTTACTAACACCTAAATGGTTGCACCGATTTTGATGAAAATTAGCATGTAGATAGATTCAGTGCCGGAGACGGACATAGACTTTTTATCCCGAAAATCGGTCTGGTTCTCGAGGGATACAAACATATTTTACGCGCGGGCGAATCCGTAGGCACAGCTAGTACGTTATATTTAAATGTTGTGTCTATTATACTCGTAGCAATATAACTCACTATAAACTTTATAACATAACTTTTTTTAAAACACAGTTCTGACTAGTCCTTTGAATAAAAACTATTTATTTTCGCAACTAAGCTCACAAATTTTATATGACCGCTATTTTTGTTAATTTATGAAGTTATACAGTGCTGTCTAATTTACTTGCTACGTCGTAGAGTAACGTATAAGTGCTACGGCTACGAAGTTATGCACGTAGCATGTCTGTTAGTTTAAATACCACAAGTAGAACATTTTAAAGCATACACTAGATTAAATGTTACATGTTTTTATATTATATTGGACTCGCTTCACAGTATAGATTTATCTTATTTTCTCAATACACTTACCTACCGAAAGCTCTTGAACATTTTATCCGCAGTGAAAATAAGTTCGTAGGGCAGGAAACTTGGCTGTGTACAAAATACATAATATGTGGGATGTTTATGTCTGTAAATTTCATATTTTATAAAATTCTCCAACATGTAGATTTCTTGATTATTAAAAAAAATTGAAAAACATTGTGGACTTATACAATGTTATTGTTCAACTTCGTTGTTAACATTACTCCGAGTCATGACCCGGTTCCCAGTCGACAAATATTTACAAATATTTGTTTGATCCACAAATTTGTATCGTAAATCTGTGTGTGCTTTGTATGTTTGTATTAAGTTTGTAAAGTCTTCACAGGGTTTATTTTATAGCAACTTGATTTTAAATGAAAACAGGAAATTCGTATCATATGTCATACACACAAATATGACAATCGCAAACGAATGTTTACGGCAAATTCTAATAATAGTAATATTAAAATCTAAAAGGTAGGCTCGCCCGCTTCCTAAGGGATAACAGCTATAATCAAACTCTAAGTAAGACTAGACCATGCTCTAGATAACTATATAAAAGACCGAGATGCATTCAATTAAATTATTTGTAAATCTAAAACTATACACTACAATGGAGATACGATAAAGTTCTTAAATATAAATTCTGACGTCATAAGATGTTCACTGACGGATATAAGCGACGTCCAGAGATCCGTTCTTGTAGAATCTGTTTAATTTGTTGTGTAGTCGTAAAGTCACTTTATGAATAACCGTGATATATTTCGTTAATTTTAAAAACTTTAACCATATGACTGACGACCGTGAAAGAAGGGACCGAGGAAGTTAAAAAAAAGAGGATAAGAGGAGCGAGGGGTTATTTGGGTCTCACTTAAATATAAGATAATCATACTGTATACCAGTGGCGAAGCGTCCATATAACACGATTCCTGCCGGCTTCCCTTTTAAAATATGTCCTAACCACCTTATACCTACACTGCATGCGTGTCTACTCAAAGACTAACTAGCCTTCCGAAACTCAAAATATTTTAGTCCCATCGGCTTCCTTCCTCGGAAAAGTGACTCTTCGCTACTGCTGTATACTTATGTATTATTCGTAGATATGTAACTATAATAATATAATCAATTTTGAATAACAGACATCCCCCATTTTTAACTATATAGATTAGAGATAGTATTTATTTTGTAAAAATATCTCTACGAGTACGTTTTTTGTTTTCATAATTTTTAGATATAAGTGAAAATCTGTTTTTGACCATTTATTTATTTAGTTACATACAGCTACTCTTACCCTTATAGTCCTAGACTATTGTGTCTTAGGCCGCTATTAGACTATCATAGAAATATGATCATAGATGTGTGAGTCATTTTTATATGAAGAACATATGACGGTATAAAAACTACATGTGATTCATATTCTCTATGGTCATAGTTAGGGGATACTTTTTGACAGCTAGCGTACAAGTAGGATCATATTCAACACACTAGCACAGTCTGTATGTAAATAGACGGTGCTAGTGTGTTGATTTGAAGGGAAGGGAAAGGATCCCATAGCAATGGAAAACATGGCTTGATGGTATATGACATTTCTGTGATCAATAAGTGTAATATGTAAAAACGAAGAACGGCATCATATAACTATGATCATAGAATTTGACAGATAAGAAATCATATTTATATGACTTAAATATGTCAATGTAATACTGGCCTTACATAGTAAGTTATTCATTATGTGAATAAAAACGTATGAAAAATTCTTTGAATATATCGAAGTCTCGGTTATTATAAAGTTTGCGAATTTTCCTATTGGAGACAAGCCCTAAACTTTATAATAGTCTGATGCGACAAAGTTTACGTACTATCGATTTATGAATTATATTGTGCAGAGTGTACTCTAGCTATTGTAGCTCATGAAGTTAGAAACTTCGCCGAACTATCGCCAAGTAACTATATGTCAAGAATGTGTCGAGAAAAGTTTGTGGGTGGGAGCTATAGTTATAATACAAAACGATAAAACCGTATTAACTAGATTCGATGAAGTGACACTGGCATTTGTTTATTGCGGATAGTGGCAGACGAGCCCTCCTGATAACCGTAATCAATAGAAATGGCTGTTTTCTAAACATTGTAGAAATAATATTTAGAATACTCAACTAAACTATTGCTGAACATGTAAAGAAAGAAAGTTGAGGAAGGAAAATAGGAAAAAAAGTGGGATAATTGGCTACTGGCTCTCTCACTCACCGAGCGAAACACATTAGTATGGATACTAATATTTTACGTTAATGTAATATTTAACTATTCAGTGCAAATATTTGTGTGCGTGAACATAACTATATGCATTGGTCTGGGTGTTTCTATGTATAAACTGTATGTATTTACAAAAAAAGTATTTAAGTATGTGTATCCGCCTTCTAGAACACTTAACACAAGCTATAATATATGCTTAGATTGGGTCTAGATGGCGTTGTGTGGTTGTTGTGGTATTGTGGTATTATTATTATTTTGCTTGAATACAATATAGTACACCTGTTATTTAAAAACAGTACAGCATTTTGGTAAGTCACCACTGGGCAGAAAATAAATACTTTTTCTTTAAGTTAAATCATCAACTAAGTTTTCTTTATATGAAAGACATTAAGGTTCAATTTTAGCTAGAAATTTCGAAATACTCTCTCTCTTTCTCTGTTATACATTTAAAGCAATTGCCGCAACCGACATTTATGGCTTTAAAATCTTCGGTTTAAAATTACAAATACGTATTACTATGTAACTCAAGTCTCGCGCAATTTACGACTTAAATGTAGAGGCAAGTGAGTTGAAATTACTTTATATTTTATAGCAGTTAGTACTTACTGTCGCGTTACGTTGCAGATAAGGCATGTTCGTAGTTTTGTAATGTCAAAGTTTTCAGTAATGTAAAAGCGTTTATTATTTTGGAATATAAAGTACTGGCTTTCCGCGGCGCGGTTTTACCCGCGTCTTTGCTTACTGCTCTGCTCTTGTCGCCAGTAGCGTGATGTTACATAGACTATCACCTTCCTCGATGATTGGGCTATCATACGCAAAAATAATTATTCAAATTCAACTGGTAGTTTATGATATTTAAATCAAGATCATCAATTTAAAGAACTATTTAAATCCAACTAGTAGTTCTAGAGATTAGCACGTTCAAACAAACAAACTCTTATATAATAAGTTTAAATAACTTTAATTGAGGCTCGCTCTGCCAAATAAATCTCAACAAGATATAAATACTTTCAAATATTTTCTCATTAACCCGCTTAACAAAAAAACCGGTATACATAACATTTAACGTTAACAGCTTATCTTTCAGTATATCACATTTAGTCTATTCAAATCCACAAATAATTTTAATGTGCCACTTTTTGACATCGTCCCAGTTTTTACTGCTAATTGACTAATTTGTAAAGGCCAGAACTTTATAGGGCAATAATTTCTCGTTATGTGTATTTAGGTATGTGATGTATGGGGTCGGCGAAATAATTAAGCGAGCATTTTATAAGTTCAGCGTTGACGACATGACCTGACAAGAGATTTGATTTGAAAGGCGAGTATAGTCGACCAGACTATTATCACTTATAAGTCCATCAAAATTAAAATTTAATCAGACAATTGTCACTGTACTAATGTCATTTGCAAGCAAAAATAGACATTATTGTTTTATGCTAAACAAACGATATTTATTCTAAGGGTGGTAAAGTAATTTTATTGTTGACTCTACATGTGAATGAAAATATTGTAAATAAATTTAATAGTAAATTTACCAAGCCGCCATAAGCAATACTGCCTTCTCTACAAAGAGCGAGACCTTTGACAGTAAGTTCATTGAGTAATAAAACATTATAGAACTATTATTTAGTTATTTTAATACACAACGTCAACTACAAACAAATATACAGCAGTATATTATATAAAGCGGAAGTGTTTGTTTGTTTGTTTAAACGCGTTAATCTCTAGAACTATCTGTCGGATTTGAAAAAATCTTTTTACGTTTAATAGCCTAGTTTTCGAGGAAGGTTATGGCTATGTAACATCACGCTACTGGCGACGGCAGTAGAGCAGTAAGTAAAGACGCGGGTGAAACCGCGCTACGGAAAGCAAGTTATAAATATATACAGGTACAACCTCGATTTTAAGTTTTCACCTAAATATCAAGCAGACTGCCTCTGTGGTTAGTTGGTTCTTTGTACGGACTGCTACGCAAAGGTTGCGGGTTTGATTCCGCTCAGTTCAAATATTTGTGTGCATGCACATGTCTATTTGCATTGTTCTGGGTGTTTCTATTTATAATATGTATGTATTTACAAAAAAAAAAGTATTTAAGTGTCCGTATTCTAGAACACATAACACAAGCTATAATATATGTTTACTTTGGTTCTAGATGGCGTTGTGTGTAGTTGTTGAGATATTATTTATATATCACATTTTTCTTCTACTCTCTCGCTACAGAGACAAAACTCACATTTACTTCAGTATATATAGACAATTAGTTTCTCTAATAGTACTACATTTATCTGAGTATATTATTTACCTTGCTAAAAGCTGAAACACTAAATTAATAGCCAAGGTAAGTCAGATATATTAATGGTAACATAGGTGAAGTTCTCGTATCGGTCTCTTGGGTAGCTCTGGACCTAATATATCAAGTTGTTTATTCGTGCTCTTGTACAGTTTAGCTTTCTGGGTATCTATGACAATTAAGACCGTTATATTATGTGTAATTATTATCATTTTAAATCATAATGTTGTTGTTAAACTCCGGATTATTTTTTAATCTATACTATTATATGAATCGGAAAAGTTTGATTGATTGAACGCGTTAATCACTGGATTTACCAGTAGGATTTGAATCTTTTTTTATATAGCTCTGTTTTTGAGGAAGGTTATAGGCTATATAATATCACGCTACCGGCGACGAGAGCCGTGCAGTAACCAAAGATGTAACTTAACATAAGTGAAACCGCGCTTTGGGAAACTAGTATTTAGTTTAAAGCAATTTTGCAGAATTTTCTATTTCTCCGCTAACATCTTTGAACCACATGAATAGTTTTAAGATATGATTACAATTTGGTAAAGTCTTAGCTTTGCTTTATTATAATACTAGCTTTCTGCGGCGTGGTTTTACCCGCTTACTGCTCTGCTCCTGTCGCCAGTAGCGTGATGTTATATAGCATACCTTCCTCGAGAACAGGGCTATCATACGCAAAAATAATTATTCAAATACGACTGGTTGTTCCAGAGATTAGCACGTTCAAACAAACAAACAAACAAACTCTTCTGCTTTATATGTTAGTATAGATTATACTTGTAGCATACCTGAACAATTATGTCAAAATCTGTAGCGTAAAATAAAAGAAAAGACAAAAGCAAAACAGTGATTTTACTATAATATATAAAAAAAGGTTGAATCCCAGTTCCCAATAATTTTATACATTGAAGGGTTGCCATCTTGACAACGTACCGCATTTTTAGGGACCCATTAAAGGGATTAGGCGACGAGGAAAGGTTTGAAACTGTATTTAGATAAAGGGCCAGGATTGGCTTTGAAGACGTTTGTAGTGTTCTATGTCGATTGACGGTTTGAATAGTAAAGTGACGTTTAGTTGACATATGGTAATATTAATTTGATGACATATAAGATTCCATCTTTTGTTTTCACGGAAGATGGATGTCATTTAATTTCATCCAAATTTTTCCTATTTTATCATTGTAATGTACCATTATTATCATCGACAAGAATATTATTCTACACTTGACGCTGGCAGAAATAGCTGAAGAAGAAGAAAGAGTAAAGAAAAATATATACGATCGAATTAAGAGACCTCCTCCTTTTTTTTAAGTTGGTTAAAAAACTAGTAGCAAAATTTCTGACACTAAACCATGAGTACTTGAACCGTTTAACCATCCCTGGGTCGTCTATAGTGGGAGTTATTCAATTTTTCAACCTGTAAATATATATTGCTGGGAATCTAGTATGTTGGACAACTAATATATATCTGCTTACTCCTTTGAGAAAAAAGATGTGTTGTTGAATTTTGTTATAGGTAATCAGTATAAGAAAAGGTCTCATGTCTCGAAATGGCTTAGTGGGTAAGGCACCCGCATCGTAAACACGAGGGGTTCGAATCCAGGCAAGTACCAATGTGATTTTTCAAATCATATTCCAAAAGCCAAACTACTGGTATGGTGGCCTCCACTATGACGGCTTAGTGAGATGCTTTTTCACGCCCCGCTTAAAAGACCCAGAATCAAAATTAGATGGGGACACATGCGCTGGCAAAGAGTTCCAGGCTTTAATTGAGCGACAAAACTATGAAGTGCTGAACCGTTTGGTTCAAGACCCTTTAGATTCCACTGTGAAAGGGTGGCACTTTAGTCCCACACGTATCGTTCTGGATAAAAAGGGAGAGGGTGGGATTAATTCCAAGAGATCTTCAGAACACTCTCCATGGTAAAGACGATAGAAGACGGCCATTGAGGCGATGTCTCTTCGCAGCTGTAAAGGCTCAAGGGTCTTAGTAGCCTCCGGGCTTCCGATGATACGGACTGCTCGCCGCTGCAACCTATCGAGTGCATCCAGTAAGTACTGTGCGGAGCCATCCCAAAGATGAGAGCAGTACTCCACGCAGGAACGAACCTGTGTCTTATAAAGAATCCAGAGCTGCTCGGGCGTGAAGTACCGCCTCACCCTGTTCAGGACACCGAGTTTACAGGAGGCGGTTTTAATGACGCACTCGATGTATTTCTTGGAGTTGAGATCTCGGTTGATGTCCATACTCAGGATACTTAGGCTATCCTGTAGTGGTAACGCTGTGTTCTGAAGATAGGGAAGGGGAAGGAACGGAGATTTTTTTGCAGAGAACGCGCACACCTGTGTTTTCTTGGCATTGAACTCGACCAAATTCTCACAACCCCATTTAGAAATGCGGTATAATACCTGGTCGAGCTCAGCGACAAGTTCTAGGCGTTTTGCCTCGATGTCAGTCTGTTTAGCCGCGGGATGTCCGATGTCCGCGTTTGCCCTGCAGTGGGACCAATAAACAGGCTAGTATTATTATTATTATTAATCAGTAGAGATAAACATTATACTAAAAAAATAACTTATAACTGATCCTCATTAGTTTTAGATCGAAAAGCATAGTGGTCATGGAGAGAAGGCAGGGCGATGCACGCTAGCTATATCAGTAATGATAAGAAAAGTTATAAGAATCCAATTATTAATCAAATCACATAAAATATGCAACGAAAACAGCTGAAGATATATTAAATCTTTAGAACAAAATATAAAGTAAATAATCAGCACTTTAAATACATAAAGTTATTCCGCATATACT
Organism: Parascotia fuliginaria; assembly: GCA_963082885.1. Lineage (NCBI taxonomy): Eukaryota > Metazoa > Arthropoda > Insecta > Lepidoptera > Erebidae > Parascotia > Parascotia fuliginaria. The sequence continues at coordinate 3,423,473 of OY720190.1, read as the reverse complement.
CGGCTTTTCCGTTGCGATTTTTGAAACAAACGACGACCCAATTCTAAAAGTTTCGGGCATTCCTTATTGTAGGCCACAAGTTTTTAAGCGAATTTCGTACTTATGTACTCGGATCTGGTTGAGAATAAAGTTGATTTTACTGTGCATTCTGAAATTATGTCATTGTAGAGAGTGGTCTTTTGAGTAGGTTATCGAGTGGCAACATGAAACGTCTTATGTTCAATAGATTGGCCATTTGTTAGCTTGTGTGTTGAGAAATATGGTATTAATGTGGTTCTTTAATATTTTGCATAGTTAAATAGTTTGTTTAAGGATTCGAGAAAGAAAAACGAAATATCCTAGAATGTTATTTATAAGCCTGGCTGTAGAATAGACGATCAAACAAAGCTCATTTTACCCTTTCAATCTTGCTCCTAAAATGCAATGTTTTGCGAGACTTTTGTCCAACAGTAGAGAGTGGCATATTATATATTCGTATTTTTATGTATTTGTATTATTAGTGTATGTATGAGTATAAAGGTATTAATATGTTTTGTGTACAGATTAAGTACATATTTTATCTTATTTTATAACCTAAGTATATTAAGTAAGTATATTTGCCATTATTTAGATACCTATATATATTTTAAACATTAATATTTTATATCTTATTCTTCATTTACTGCAACTACTACTGTATCTCTGCACTACCTAAGGTTGACTGTCCTATAGCTTTAAGCCATTGTACTTATGTGCATGAAATTTTAATAAAATAAAATTTATCGAAATGAAAAGAAAGAAACCCATTTTTTCTCTCGTGCTGACGCTACATTGAAATATTATGTAGGTCATGTATGTTACTCGCACAAATACTACGAATCTAATGACACCTCATATGTTAAAATCCATTAACACTTTCCGGGACAGTAAATGGGTGACCGTGACAATAAAATATCTATTGACTGTACATCACTATCTATGAAAGGGTTAAGCCATTTAGGCTGTAGAGCATGCCAAAGAAATAGACATACATATATGTAAACATAAATACGTTATAAAACATAACCCACAATGACTTCGGTAGTCGAGCAAAAAACCGCGGTTTTAATGTTTACAATAATGAATGTTGAAGTTTAATTTATTACCTAGCATAATACCTTATCTAAATTCTTAGAAGCAAAATAGTTACGAGGCAATGAATTACACGTGTTCCGACTCTCGACAAGTCGCTACAAAATATATGAAGGAAAACATCATAAATAAATCAGTAGCCCTCTAAAATAAAGTCCTTGAAAAAGGGAGAAAATTGTTATTTATTGGCTTACTTGTGGCTTAGTTTGCGTCGGGGTCTGGCTATGTCGTAAACGCGAATAAGGGTAGAGGTAGCGCTAAGCATTAATTTTTATATGTAAGAACTGGTTTAAGTTCAAAGTAGATATGTTACGATATAAACCGAAGTAATGTTTACATGTAACTCAAAGACCTAACGGCCATGCATCAATAATGCAATAGCACATTAGGAAGAAGAATGTCTACATACTTTAACGTTGCCATATTTACCATTTCACTAACGCGATTTGTCTAACGAAAGATCATTTGAGAAGGCTAGAGAAGTAAAAGCATACAACTGAACTTACAGCGTGCCGTGATGGAACTGCGGTCACTGCGATCTGCCAAGCGGTAAGATGTTGGGAAATATACATTTTACGGCAAGCCTATATCCAGTAGGGAACTTTTTACGGCTAAAACTATGATGATTATCTATATACATATAATAAAATTGGAGTGTCTGTTTGTAATATTGAAATAACCGTTTTTTACTACATGTATATGAATATATATACGGTACATAGACCAAAATAACATTTTTTACAATTTTTGTCTGTCTGTCTGTTTGTTCCGTCTAATCTCAGAAATGACTGCACCCATTTAATTTTTTGTTTAACAAAATTGTAATAAATATCCCTTATATTAGGGATAAGCAAAGATGCGTTACATAGATGACATATCGTCAAATACCTAGCAACACCGATGTTTTAACCACCTTTTTTATCAGCAATAATTCAACAAACCTTTTTCGCAAGACAGTCGACAACGCTGTCTACCACTATGCGATAGAGGTACTTTGAATCCTTATATATCATATGAAAAAGCCCTCTGTCAAATCACGACATATAATCCATCACGATTGGTCGATAGAATGATGTGTTCTATCATACTAGTCACTAGCGACAAATCAAAATAATATGAGTTCATTTTTTACATACTATTCAGGTGACTATTTGCCATCAAGTGAGCCCCATACTTGTTTGTCACCAAACTTGTATGAAAAACTGGAGAAAGGCATATTGCAGGGATGCATTGCATTTTTTTCATTGTGTGTGTGTTTGTTACCACTCAGCGTCGGACCGGCTGAACCGATTTCGATGAAAATTGGTATGTAGATAAATTTGATGCCAGAGACAGACGTAGACTAGTATCAAAATATTTTTTATTTGTTTTCTATGTGTCCTTTATAATAGCGAATATATCATATCAGCCAAAAAACGTCCACTGCTAGACATAGTGTGCATGTTATATGTATATATACAAATCAAATTCTTATTTCACACCACTTCGAACAAGTGTGGCACATTTAAAATTAAACTCGCACGTTGAAGTGAAACGAGTCGGCCACGTTTTAATAATAAATCGGGAAGGTGCGAGCAAGTGGCGACATCTGTCGACGCACCCACAACCACGTGCTTTATTACATGCAATATTAACACCTTTGTAGCCCTAAATGCGATAAAAAGTGTGAATTTTGGATTTGGTTAAAATTAAACGTGTTGGGCGTAGTTATAATGTAACTCCTTCTTTCTAGAGGTCTATGTTAGCCCGCACAAGAGTTAATACTGTTCATGATTATCTCTAGATAAAAAATCACATCTCTTTAACACTCTAGATAAAAAAGTTCATCAAAATTAAATAACATTAAGACTCATTATGTCAGTGACAACTGTCACTGTACTGAGGTTACTTGCAAGCAAATATAGACATTATTGTTTTGCGATATACAAACGATATTTACTCTAAGGGTGGTAAAGCAAATTTATAATCAACTACAGACATGCTGTAATTTTCATCTAAAGTTAATAGACTAGTTAAAATTAATTCGTAATTTTTAATTTTATAGAGCTATAAATTTAAATTACAAAAAACTGAGCTCTTAATTTTCATGCTGTCTTTGTAGCAAGTTACGGAACTTAGATGGGAAAATAAATTGGTACTTTGCTAATAAGGAGCACCATAGCTATAAAGTACACCTTAAAAGCACATGAAGTTGCCCAGCAGTGGGATGAACAGTAAAATTCGAAAACACTTAATAAATATTTTCCACCAACGTTACTTTTTCTGTAGTCGCAAGATAATTGGTGAGTAAAATGTAGAAAGCAGGAAAGCAAAAAGGGTTACGTTGCACTCGGAGTTATAGCTAGTTGGCAGTGAAAAAGGTTTTAACGTCTGCGAATATCTGCGAGAAATTATATTACGTAGCGGAATTACTGTGTTTGACGAGTCTGAATAACTTACTTTTGCATCAAATTTGATGCATTTTAACAAGTAATTGATTAAAGGTGCACATATTGTATAGATATATTACATGTATATTTAGCAGGTGCTACTAATGCAGAATAGAAGAATCAAAACAAAAAAGAATAAAAATTATTGTACACCAGTTATTTTTTACATTCACAGACTTGCCCGACGGATCCTGCAAATTCATTCAGACAAATTTAATGGACAATTAAATAAGTAATAGGTATTTTTGTACTGTTGTCTGTAGTCTTTCTTTAACTTACCTAAAACGTCTAGAATCTAGACTTCACAATTTAATTTCTAGGCAACACGTAGATTTAATAAATAAATATAAATAAATAAACTTAGATGTAACAATAAAGTTTTCAATTAATATGCGAGCCCTGATTTCTAGCGTAAACAGTATGTTGAAAAACAGTTCCTTTCCTTCGATAGGCATTACAAAATGTACCGATATAGTACATTTAAAATAGAAACCACATTGCTGGGTACAATAGACGATTATTTACTCATTTGATTTTATAGACTTAAAGATTTTTTGCAAATAAATACTGTCCTAATGTAGGTAAGTATGTAATGTATCTAGAACATTACCAATACAATTTGTCTACACTCTTTAAAATAATCTACAAAACGTATTTCGCGTTCTTACATCTAACACCTTTCGCAAATAAAACGTTCTCTGCATGCTTTGAATAATGCATATTAGATATTCGCCTTCCCACCTGCGGCTAAAGGCGGAAACTTGGTGAAACCGAGAAACATTAAAAACAAAATAAAAAAAAAACATTCCTTAAATTTTGTCACTGGCAAGAATTTGTTTCGATTTGTTTTTTTAAAAACCAGAATGTAATACCGAACATTAAGTTCCAAGTTTAAATAACAGACTCATAATACCATTATAGCGTTTTTGTTTGTTTGTTTGTTCGTTTGAACGCGCTAGTCTCTGGAACTACCAGTCTGATTTGTAAAATTCTTTTTGCGTATGATAGCCCAGTTCTCGAAGAAGGTATAGGCTATGTAACATCAAGCTACTGGCGACGGGTTCAGACGGGATAGAGCTTATTAGCGAGACAAACAACAAACAAACAAACTCTTCCACTTTATATAATAGTAGGTATAGGTGCATATAATGTAAATTAAATGTATTTAAAACATAAGCGTAACAGATATTTGTCGTATTAATTATAATAACGAGCAAAAAATATATCATTAAAATAAATTTAAACACTTACGATAATAATACTGATTGTGTTTAATCATTTCATTTTTATCGTTAAACTGTACGGTAGTAGATACTTTTTAGTTTAGCATGAATAAACCGTATTGGCCGGAGAAGTAATCCTCACATGAATTATCAGTATTCTTATTAAAAAATTTATTGCCTCGAGCGATTTTAATTTATACAACTGGTTTTTATGTTTTTTTATCGTTATATTTTTTTCTGGTATAAAAATTTCGTACACACTTTTGCCAATTTTATTTTTAACTATAGCCCGTATCCATTTATTATTATTATTACCACTTTTTACCAGTACAGTATCATTGTTTTCAAAACTTATATTTCTGTTGCCTTTAAAATGTTTGGCTTGCACCGATTGTTTTTCGCGCACTTTAGTTTGTAAGTCTTGTGACGAGAATGAAGACAACGACGCCGTCGAAGTATTTAGTAGATCAAACTGCAACGCAATTTACGTCCGAGCATTAATTCGGCCGGTGAGCTGTCTGTCGTTGTATGTTTTGAGTTCCTATATCTAAATAAAAATTCAGAAAGGTGTGCTTGGAATTTGTTTTTCCTTGAGCTATTAACCCATTTAAAAACTTTTTCACAATTTTGACATATATTTCTGCTTGTCCATTACTGGATGGCGAATAGGTTGGCGAAGTTATATGATTTATACCATTTAAACAACAAAAATCCCTAAAAGCTTTACTCGTGAACGAAGTTCCGTTATCGGTGACCAATGTATGTATTATACCAAATCTAGCCATTGTTTCCTGTAGTTTTGCTATTACTGAGGCTGTTGAATAATCAGTATTCAGGCAAAAACATTCTACCCATGGTATTAAGTCATTGTCACTTTAATTAATTTTAGGCCCCCCGTGTTGTACATAATTTAAAACCTTCTGTAAAATACTATCTTTGCTAGTTTCTAAGCGAACTTCATTTAAAGTTACAGGTAAATGTCCATTTGCCACGAAATTTATGAATGACGTCCTGTCGTCTGTTTTGTAAACAAATGAGTCACTATCGCTATCATTCATAACCGGCCAAACACTGCTGCACACTCCTGTGGTGACAGCTCGACTAAAATAGTCGGCGCAATTATTAGCGCTTGGAATGTACTGTATCTCATAATTATAGCTAGTTAAGAATAAGACGTATCGCTGTAACCGGTTTGCGGAAACTTCTGGTATGCCTTTGTTAGGATGAAATATAAACATTAGCGGTTTGTGATCCGTGCGTAGCATGAACGGTGTTTCAACCCCGTATAAATATTGGTGGAATCGACGAATGCCGAATACTATAGCCGTTGCCTCCCTTTGGATTTGACTATAGTTCCTTTCAGCACTACTGAGGGTCCGCGACGCATAAGCTATAGGACGTTCTAAGCCATTCCCTTCTATATGAGCTAAAACTGCACCTAACCCTGTCGGGGACGCATCCACTGTCAAAACTAACCTATACGAAGGATCAAAATGAGCTAGCGTCAGTTCCTTCTTAATGTGATTAAAAGCGACCATATGAACCTCCGTCCAAGACCAGTCCACATCCGAGGTCTCGGGCTCAATCCTCGGGTCGGATAAAGTGATATTGGATTTTTTCTGTCGAGAAATTCTCAGTATTAGCCCGGAGTCTGTAATTGTGTACGTTAAATGGCAATATGCTCGCCCCCTGTTACATGGGACCCAAAATAAAATGGCGAAAAATAGGTGGTTAAACACCTCTGCCTACCCCTTCGGGGATAAGAGGCGTGAAGCTATGTATATATCTAAGTATGTTTATTCTCGTTCTAGAACCCATTACGCAAACAATATATGATAACTTTAGGTCTAGATAGCACTATAAAGTTGTTATTGTATTGTGTATTGTAATCTCAAACTATTAAGAACTAAAATTGAGAGACCTCCAACCTGTGAGAGTTTTTTTTTATTAACGTTCCAAGCGAATTAACTGCAGACAGGAGCTTAACATTCATAACAAGAGTTGGCCATTCATAAAAAAAAGGCGAGTACTTTTTTTTTTATTCGACTAAGGTGACAAACAAGCAGGCCCGTCTGATGGTAAGCAGTTACCGTAGCCTATGGACGCTTGCAACACCAGGAGCATCACTAGCGCGTTGCCGACCCTGTTAAAAACCTTTTAACTCCTTTCTTGAAGAACTCCATGTTGTAGTCTCTCGGGAAAACCTCGACGGAGTACTATTTTGAAATATTTAATCTATAATGTCTACGAAGGGTTGGTGGGGGTGAATACCTTTTTTAATTTTTCGCAACGCATCAAGGGGTCGATATTTTCGTCTGGTAGTACATTACTATAGTGAGTTCTTTATTTATTAACTTTTATTTTTAAACTAGGCGTCTAACTTCGCTATCAAAAGTTTTATTCGGTCTAACAACAAACGCCTACATAAAATATAATTGCATTAATACCTACGTCTGCGAAATTTTATTGCTGTACTGCAGATTTACGGTACGGATATACGGTAGTAGATCCACGCTGGTTTCAGCATGAATGGGCCGGATCGTCCGGGGAAGTACTACCCTCTCATAGAAGATCGACGTAAGAGTAGTAATATCCGTAATACTGCGTTTCGCTCGGTGAGTGAGAGCGCCGGAGGCCCAACTTCCTCCCTTTCCCCTTTCCTTACCTCCCTCATTCCCTTCCCCTAACCCCCTTTCCCAGCCGCCATAGTGGAGGCCACCATACCAGCAGTTTAAGACTATGGCTTTTGGTATGGTGGCCACCACTTCTGGATTCCACAGACTGCTTACCATCAGGCAGAGTGGAGTCACTTTGGTAGGCTAATATAAAAAAAAAAAAAAAAAAGATTTTGCTTTTGCTGTGTTCTGTATTGCAAATTTACATAATACATTAAACTTTAGAAAATTGTGGAAAAATATGTTAAAAATAATAAATTGTAGCCTATTACCTTATTTATTGATTTCTAAAGATGAAAGAATTTTTTAAATCGGTAATGTAGATTTTTAGTTAAATCGTTGAAAACAAACAAAGAAACAAACATACCAAAAATCAAATATTTTAATTTACACATTTAGTTTAGATAATGTTTTTGACTTTCCTTTTGTATTACCTTTTTGTCCAACTGTCAAAGTAAAGGAGGGTAATGTTTTTCGAGCGTATGTATGTCTCTATATTTCTTTGACACGCTCTACAGCCTAAATGTCATAATTGATTTTAACAAATGTGGTGTCATTCGTTTCGTATTAATTGTGGGAATGACATGCATATAATTTAGCAACGTAGCGTCTGCACAGCTAAAAAGTAGGCAGGTTCTTTTTGGCAGGCGGGTCTTTTTTTATTTTTATTAATCAAAATATATTTTGCTTGTTACCGGATTGAAATAAACAAAAGCCTACAAGACGAGCAAATTTTTAAACATTTAATTTAATTAACCAAATATATTTTTTTACATACATCCTACACTAGCCTTAATCTTTATGTAAGTAAATCAAGCTTATTGAGAGATTATTGTAAGCCTATTGTTAATTTCTTTTACATTTTACTACCAAATTAACTTTATTCTTACTGATGGTAAACAGTAAGATCTGAAAATGGTGAACCTATGAAGTACCTATCTATGCGATACAAACTACAGACATTTATAGCAATTTATTCAATTATAAACATTTATTCTTGTTTTGTGTTTATTTATTTGTTCAGTGCAAATATTTCGGTTTAAAGAACTTTATTTTTATTCAGACAATTTGTCACTTACATGAAAATAACAAAAATATAGTGTTTATCAGTAACCCAGTGCGGGTAGAAGTAAAAAATAAATAAAAAAGTTAACAAAACAAAAACGATTATTTAATTTCTATACTAGTAGGTAGTTTTTTGCTTCACATTACTAAGGTTTGTTATGGTCCATGTTACAATCTTATTAAGCTTTTGAAAGCGTTGTTAAAAAATAGCTTGCATAATAGTTTAAATTTAGGCTTCCCATTATTTATGGTAGATTTATTGTTTATTAAAAATAATAATTATTATTTTTATGTTGATTTTAACTGTAATAATATACAAAGCAATAATAAATAATAATAAAAAATAAAAAAAAAAAACAAGACTTGGTCAGAGAAATGATGCGTCGTTAGAAATATGAGCAAACAACTTTTGTTTAAAAATACTTAGTGAACTTGCATCCTTTACATCTTTCGGTAGATTATTATATAACTGTGCTCCCACGTTGGTTATAGTGTTTTTACCATAGTTAGTTATTTGTGTGCATTAACATGTTTATTTGCATTGGTCTGGGTGTTTCCATGTATAATATATATGTATTTATAAAAAAAGTACCTATTTAAGTATGTATATCAGCATTCTAGAACCCATAACACGAGCTATAATATATGCTTAATTTGGGTCTAGATGGCGTTGTGTGTAGTTGTTGAAATATTATTATTTATTATTATTATGCCGTTTCACAAGGTCAGACACTCTGGATACAAACCTAGTGAACTAGGCAGATGCCTTCACTATTTAAATATTATTTCAGCTTCTATTTTCCTTTACACGTTGCGAACTATAAGCTACTAATACAAAATCGAAAGCATATAGTATACCTAGTTTTATTTAAAGCATTTGAATTCAGAATCACCTGGCATTTCCTCTACAGAGCTACAAAGAAAACTCAACATGAATTCCACTGCTTTTCAAAATTCGGCCTTGAAACTGATGCATTAAGCCCAAAATCTGGCGCGATACAGCAAATTATTTTACCATTATAGGAATAGCTGATCCTGCTGATCTAAGTTTTATGCATAGAGATGGCAGTTGTATAATGAAGAAAATTTTGTTTTGATTCAGACTTAGTTCTGTCTAGACAGGCTTTGTCAATCTATATCTATAAAACTATTATTTACAGCGAAAAAGTTTTCTTCACGCTAATCTCTAGAATTACTAGTCGGATTATAAAAAATATATTTGCGTATGATAGTCCAGTTCTCGAGTAAGGTCATAGGCTGTATAACATCACGCTGAGAGCGACAGGAGTAACCAAGGATGTAACTTAACGCGGGTAAACCGCGTTATTAAGAAGGAAACTAGTAATTAATATGTTCACAATGCAGAACAAGGATGTGCGGTTCATTATATCTGAATCCTATTAATATTATAAATGCGAAAGGTTGTATGTGTGTATGTGTATGTGTGTGTTTGTTACCACTCAGCGCCTAAACTGCTAAACCGATTTCGATGAAAATTGGTACATAGGTATATTCGGTGCCGGAGACGGACATAGGCTACTTTTTATCCCGATAATCGGTCTGGTTCCCGAGGGAGACAAATCTTAGGCGCAGGTGAAGCCGTGAAGCGCAGCTAGTATGAAAATAATATATTATATTCATAACTTAAAGGTAAACTGAAATGGAGCGTTATTTATACAACAGGTGGCGCCACTCGCACCTCAGATATTTGCCTAAATCTGGTACGTTTTAAAAAGGTTTTATTTACTCACACTCTATTGTATATTCTGTTGTACAGAGGTCGAACGACGTAAGTACTTGACCAGGCTACGGCAAAAACGAATCTAAAATAAGCGCCATTAGGTGCGTTTTGGGTAACTTGATACTTGTACAGTTGGGTTCTTTATTAAGGTAAATGTTTAGCTACATTTGTGAGAGGTTTATTTGAGGTGTTTGTTGAATTGTTAATATTTTTGACACAGTAATGTGTGGAAACGTATTTAAATATAGAAAGACACTGAGGATTGGTTCACACAAAACCGTTTTAAGTCTTGGTAGAAACACAATTTGTTAGGGCAAAAAGTTGACAAGCGGCAACGAATCGTGGGTCTACACAATGCGAAAGCACCTTGTAGGAAGCCAAATCACTCTATTTCAATGTGTTAACCCTTATAGAAAGAAGACATTGGAGAAGGGCAAGCCTATGATTGACACATTTTCCTTTTAAGTCTCTAGTCCAAAACTTTTTGAGTACAGTTAAGAAATTGTCAATGTTCGTCACCTAATTCCAGCTGAGAACAATGTGCCTATCATATTCTTTGGGAATGTAGTCTTTCTTTTTACTTCTATTTCCAACTCTTTCTTTTTACTTCTTATTAAATTCGTTGCGGGATTCAAGACAGTAGGTTTAATAGTCACCGGGTGTCGTGTTCGTGACAGTTATTCTTTGTTAATCTTGGCTACTAGTGAAGAACAGTGATAGGCGTGTGGGTAAGATTATCCCAATAAAAGTATTTAAATGAAATCTTATGTTCATATATTATTATCAAACCTCCTTTTCTTTTCCAATGTCCTTTTATGTCAAATATAAACATGTCAGTGTCAACCAACCGTTGTCCTAGTGAATTTGTAAGCGTTTTGCTGTTTCTAGTATTTGAATAAATAAATACTTCTAATATAGATCGGCATATATTAAAACCGCATGGATTCAGGTGAGAGCCACGTAAAATAGAACTGATTGAAACTATTGACAATGAAATGTGAATGAATCTTAAAATAGACTATGTATTTATACTTTCGTGCCAAATTCGTATTCATTGTGATTAGCAGTGAGCTGTTGTTATATTTAACTCAGAGGGACTTTATAATAATATTAAATAACACATTGATAACAGTGATTTGAGCCACTTAATATTGACGGTTCAGAAGCTGAGCTTACCGAGCTTAAAGAGGGACAGGATTGTCAAATTTATTTAAGACGAATTTCTCGAGTCTTATTATATTGTCAGCAGCACAGACTGCTTTTTTAGCTACTGCTCTTCTCTTTTTGTATAGTGTTAATGTGGCTCCCAAAATTTATGAATGTATGTGGTTGATCCCTCGTTGTGTATGAACAGCAGTGCCGTAAATAAGATCTTAATGTTAGTGCACTTTTCCTCTCTCTCGTGCTATCCATCACCAAAAAGTTGACTTCTTTTATGTCAATGTTTTTTTTTTATAAAGTTTAATCTCAATATACGTAAATACTCATGTATATCAGAATGCTACAGTATTGATAGAAACACTTCAAAGTTATATTCTCTTGGTATCCGACTTATAGAGAATCCGAGAATAGCTTACCAAAATGTAATAGCAGAGGAATTGCGGGCGCGTTTTGTCGGCTATGTAAGATATAAAATCTCGTGTAATAGAGCACGCCTATTATTCATTGCCTGGCATTATACCTGTTCTAAGCTTGTACTGAGAACATTTGTACCCCGTAGTACGGTTAAGTTGTCCGGTCAACCGGACTATGGGTAAAATAAATTATCCATGGTACAGTTAACCGGACTACGGAAAATTTGTTTTGTTCCGTAGTCCGGTTGATCGGACCACGGAAGATCTAGTGCTTATGGTAGGTAACCTTTTTGATAAAATATTATTGTCTAGTAAATTTCCTAATCTGAAACTATTTAATATTGACATTATGTTGCACATTGATGTATTTATTGCAAGGGAAAATTTATGTTGTGAATTAGATTCCAAGTTGTGTTACGTGTTAAGCTATTCTACAAAAGTTAAAACAAATGTCTCAACCTTTAAACTTCGTCCAGAGAAAAGGTGGTATAGTGTTGATACATAATGGGCATCAATAAAAGCTAGCAAATATTAAATAACTCGTCTAGTTAAGCCCGTGCCCCTCATATTGTATGCAGCTGATTTATTTCTTTTTAATAAAAATGTTACGATGTACGAATCTATTGAGCTTTTATTTCTATAAGGTCAGTGAAAATAAAAACTTAAAAACGTATCGAAATGACAACCTCCGACATTTTTTTAGTTGGTTAAAATGCTAGTTCTCAGTGATCACTTAAATACTCTCAGAGAATTAAATTGTCAATAACGACAAGTCCAGGCATAAAAATCTAACTCATAACAGTTAAAGAGTCTTCCATCATCAGCTCAGCATCAGGAGGTGATGATCGAAAAACGTAGTTAACAATATTTGTAACATTAAAGGGTTACCCCCTCTTTAAAGAAAGTTTTGGTATATTGTATATTATGAAAATTCAACCGCAAAGGCAACCCGACCACGAATTTTTTCAGTGTCCACACTGAATGATAGTTTTTTTAATCGTATAACTACGGAAAATTATTTTTTCCGTAGTCCGGTTGACCGGACAGCTTAACCGTACTACGGGTAAAAGATGACTGAGAATTTCTCGCCTATATCTGCCCAAATTTCAAAACTCTACCACTATTAGTGTGATATCGAAATTATTAAATTATAGTAATAATTTTCCACAGATTTCAATTTTCCGAAAGATATCAATGGCATCAACCTAAACAACTACGTACCTCAGAAACGCTCATACAATTCTGTTGAGTTCATACACAAAAAATATTTCGAGTCACTTAAACCTTGCGAAGAAAAGAAGGAAAGAACTAAACCGAAGAAAATTAAAAAATGTAAACAGGATAAAAGCCAACAATTTAATTATAATAAAAATGAATTTAAAGATAATACGTACAAATTCTTCTCAGCTGATGATCGTCCTGTTTTAGAACAAACTATAAAGTTTGCTAAAAATATAGTTCCACTAGTAATACCGCCTAGTGAAGATAAATCTCAAGTATACTATACAATAAAGACTGCGAAAAAACATAAAATGAAAGAAAAGAGATCTCACGAAACAAATTCACAATACCATGCCCCGACGCACGATAGAGAGGAATCGAAAAAAGTTATTGAAACGTACAAGAAAGTTAAAAAAGAAAGTTTTAGTATCAAAGAGTCTATTAGTCATTCAGAAAATACTTTAGATGATTTAAATAATCAATCAATGTGCTGCACATTATCTGATGTATCAGAAAGAAAATATCGCAAAAAGGATAAATCTCGCGCTAAGAAAGATCATAAATTTGTTATTTCAGAATCTTTTGAAGCAGTTGCGACGGAAGCTACACCCGGTGATGCTCAAATTAAAATTCATCTTATGAATGATAAAGAAAAACATTATCTTAGTGACAATATTAAAGAACCTGTATTAAATGCTATCAAAGTCTGTTTGTCTGAACTTAATAACTATAATCTAAATACTGATATGACTACAGTGCAAAAACTTGTAAAGTGCAATTCGGACAAACTAGATTACATTTTGGATAAACTAACATGCATTGAAAATAAATTAGACAGTCACGAAAGGAAATTAGATACACAAGGAAAGAAATTTGACGATTACCAAAGAAAATTGGATAAGCAGGATATGAAGTTGGATACTCAGGAAAATAAGTTGGATTCCCAGAAAAAAAAACTGGACACTCAAGAAAGTAAATTAATTGCTCAAAAAAAGAAGTTGGATACTCAGGAAACAATATTGGATTCTTATGAAAAGAGGTTGCATACTTACGAAAAAGAGTTCAATACTTACATGAACAACTCAGGTACGTCTGATGATATAAAAGTTAAACAACAAAAAGTGCCAGATAGTAAGCCTAAAGCTAAAGCATCTACATTGGAGAACTTAGGAGAGGACCTGATTGATATTGAAGAAGGATTTAGCTCGGAAGAAGAGTTGCACCAGGAGTTATTGGATAGAAGAAGTAGGAGTTCAATAGTAGTAGAGTTGGATGAAAAGAAAGGAGATAAGAAGCTAGAAAGTCTAGGTGGAGGTGAAGTGCCTCGTTCAGCAAAAGGCCTGTCTACCGGGGCCAAACTAGAACGTCCCACTAGACCTTCAGCACGTTTCTGTTGGACAGATGCTGCGCGAAAGAATTAATTTTGATTATTTACTTTACTACTAAAATCGTGTTTGTTTTAATAAAGATATGTAAAATTTATTGAATAATATTAATTTGTTAATTACAATCGAGAATGAACAACGAATACAGATATCACAAAGTAAACAATAGGTACTCTTTAATATTGAACCGTCACACTTAATACTAATCGGTTATGAATTGACACTATTTGAAACATTCTCGCTTTGCTTGCAATTCGGGTCGCGTGCCTTGTGCCAATTAATCATTTACAATCGATATTGTTTCTCGACGATTTCAAGTTACTCGAGTTATGTATCCATTCAGTGTACGAATCGCTGTTAGCAAAAGAATAAATACGACGTATTATACGACCTTCAAGTTGTGGATGTACTCGAATGTTCTTCAAAGAAACAGAAATTCCTTCTACGTTTGTTTTCCGAATAGTAAGTAAAACAAGTTTAGTATGTACTTATTGTATATTTATGTTCAGGATCTTTATAGTAATTTGTTCTTCTGTTTATAGAAGACTTATAGCTTATGAATGGCTGACGTAATGCAATTTTTGTGACGCAAGAAGTTTAAATTAGTGTAGGAATTAGTGATCAATAAAGAACGTGGTTAGTTTTAAATTTGTCTAAGTCATTGAATAAAAGTTCGTACTGTTTTGGTTAAAAACATATCGGACGTTGCATATTGTCAACAGATCCATACAATACGTTATAAAAGCACCCGTCATATATTCAAATTTAAGTGCATTTTCCATGACTCGAATCCTGCAGTTGTACATAGTCTTATTCGGCTTCACTTTCTTGAATTAATAACAAAATTCACAGAAACAGTTTGTTAATTATTAAGCTCAACTTGAATTTGGACTGACCCTTAGCTTATTATAATAATAATTAAAAAAATCTACGACTCTAAAACTTGCGTACTAAAGCGAGCTTAACAGCTTATCCTTTATAAGAGAGGGAAGAAGGGGGTAATTAAAACTGTGAACAAAGAGTATTAAGCGACGTTTCATGTTGATGAAAGGCTGGCTATTTCTTGATGTTACTTTCCTCTGCAACATGACGGGACAATAATTGATGGCTTAATTACCTCGTAACTAATGTGCTTAGGTAAATGTTGGAGTAAGCTTAATGTATGTTCAAATTACTGTGCAATTTCAAATATTTTGTTTATTTTCTCTCTATATCCAGAATACCAATCGATGTAAAGTTCACATGGCTAGATCGCGTCTCGTTTAATGACTAAAAATGGTAACCTAATTATCACATAAGATACATAGTTTTTAATTAAATTTCTGACCATTCTTCTATATATTCGGCAACGACTTGGTTGTGTCTTAGTATTATTGTTTTTGTAATATGTATAACACAGCCATTTAATACAATAACCACACATGGCCATAGATTTGTATACCTTGTTTACACTACGCACTAGAAACAAGCTCTGTTTTCGATATATTAGTAATAGTGAATCCAATATTTTCATCGGGTAAGAATTAACACGCGACGATATAATATATATAGTTGCTTCGGCATTACCGCTGCACTCTGTGTGATATTTTTTTTTTTTTTTTTTTTTTTTTTTTTTTTTTGTTATGTATATCGATACTTCCATACGAAATAACCTATATAGATATGCCGACAAGGGTGAGTTCATTAGCGGTATTGTTATATTGTAAACTTTAGTAAGAAAAGGAAGAAAACAAGTAGTAGAAGTATATTCTTTAACAAAAGACAAATCTGACTAATAAAATAACTGAAAATATGACATATAACCGAACTTCTACCACTACTATTTATTGAAAACGGTAAAAAAAATCAAAGTATTTTATCTTGAAAGGAAAAATTAACGAAATGCTAAAATCATCACCGTAAAATACCTTCACTGCTTAACGAAAGCCCAAAAGGTCAGCATAAATTGCCGAGTAACAAGAGCCTTGACTTGTCTGCGAAGTATCACGTTAATATAGAGTGACCTTAGGGGAAGGTGGGTATACCTCTCACCCCGACCCACCCTACCATTAACAGGTCGAATTAATCATTCGAACAGGAACCCAGTGACTTGCGATTTGGTTTATTATCTAGGTTTGTAGATGCGAAAACGTTGTTCATTTCGTCATAGTCAGAGATTTGATCAAAAGCCTGCCGATGTATTAAGATATTTCATCGCTATTATCTTAATTGAGAAACAGAAAAATGCGTGACTTTGCGATAATGAACAAAGAAAAACAAATCCAAAAACTACATAGTGCAAATTTAGTCAGAAATCCTTTAAACCAAGCTAAGATGCAAGAATTTACTCTCGACCTTGAGACAAAGATATTTATCAACATTAACTCAGCTGAAAAGGCGTATACTGCAGAATATAGGCCATCCCTACATGGAGTTTATTTGCCACTAGCGACCCGCTCTAGCCACGAACGCAAATTTATGCAAATATAAACCTTCCTGAAGAAATTCTCTGAATGATAGTAAAAATCCGTGGCGTGGTTTAGAAAAAGTTTGCGGATAAACAGACATAAGAAAACAGATTTGCTTTATACTACTAGAGACAATCCCTACACTTAATTAAGGTATCATATATTATATCGGTAGCGGTCTTATTGGTGCCTCTGTGGCGCAGTGGGATAGCAAGCGACTGCTGTGCTCGAGGTTGTGAGTTCGATCCCCACACGGGACAAAACTTTGTGTGATTCATTTGATGTTTGTTTTAAATTTGGGTGTACTTTGTGTCCGTTAATTGTACGTTTGTAAATCCCTCGCAACACAGGACTTGTTCCTTTAAGCGGGTGTTGTCTTAAAAAACAAATTTGGTGCTCGGTTTTATATTGGATGATATTTCTCTGCCGATTTTTTCACTACCAGCATTTAGTGGACAACAGTTTACAAGTACAATCATGTACTAGTAAAGTTTATACAATTATTATTTACACGGTAGTATATCCACGCTGCTTTCGAAATCAATAGGTCGGATTGATCGGGAAAGTACTACTTTCTCATAAAAGATCGACATCGACGTGTATCCGTATTACTACGTTTCGTTCGGTGAGTGAGAGTGTCAGAAGCCCAATTTCTACCCTTTTCCTTTTTCCTCATTTCCATCAATCCTTTCATCTACACTACTCTCTTTATGGTAAGCAGCAGCTTTGCAGAGTCCATGGCATTGGAGATGCAGTTGAAGCGTCCATGAGCGACAGTTGCCACTTACCATCGCGTGGACTGTTTTCGCAACTTCCACTGCCGGCAATGCCATCTTTTATCATTGTCAATTACGATACACAAAGCGACCTACCTGATGATAAATAGTATCGTTGCTTAGAACCGTGGAAAGCGTTAAAGATGCAGTCTTTCATGCCAAAGCAGACTTAAGCTTACAACAAGCGCCAAGTAAATAAGCCTTCAATAAATTGGGGTTTGAGTTTCTTACTAGTTCTTCTCAGGCTCTACCTCGCCAGTTAACTGCGAGTGTACTTGAATGAGATTTTGTTTTGTTATAATATCTAATATATAAAATTCTCGTGTCACGGTGTATGTTAATGAACTCCTCCGAAACGGCTCGACCGATTTTCGTGAAATTTTGTATGCATACCGGCTAGGGTTGAGAATCGGACAATATCTATTTGTCATCCCCCTAAATGTTAAGGGTGGTCTGAAAAGGGATGAAAACGATTGTATGAAACTTCTTCATAGTTTTGAAATTTTGTTTTGGAATACTTCTATTAAAATAAAAAAACATCATAATTTTTTTTTATTGAGTTGAATTTAGAGGGATGAAATTAGGGATAAAATATTATATGGAAAGATCTTTGCTTTTGAAGTTAGCGACTTGAAAATTGAAGAGAGGGGGAAGGGAGGGGGGCGAGAGAGGAGTGAGGGGAAAGAAAGGGGAAGTGAGATGGAAGGGAGGGGAAGGGAAGGGGAAGGGCGGGGAAGGGAGGCGGAAGCGAGGTGGAAATGAGGGAGAAGCCAGGGAAAGGGAGAGTGAAATGACGAGAAAAGGAGAGGGGAGGGAGGGAGAGGAGAAGCGAAATGGGAGGAGTGGGGAAGAAGGGGGATGGGAGGAGTGGAGAAGAAGGGAGAGGGGAATAGGGGAATAGGGGAAAGTAGTAAAAAGTTTACGGGGGATATCTGTAGGTAGGTGAAAGAGGGTTTGTAGAATGGGGGATTAGAAATATCTATTTATATAAAAATAAATCCCTATATCCCTTGGTCACGGCATCACGCGTGAACGACTGGACCTGTTCCGTTAATTCTTTTTTTGTTGTGTTTGTTATTGTCAGGAGAAGGTTATGCGAAAAATTAGATAATAATTAAGACAGGACAACGTCTGTCGGGTCCGCTAGTTGACGTATAAAATATCACTGACTAGCTTTCCGCAGCGCGGTTTTACCCGGGTTTTAGCTTACTGCTCTGCACCCGTCGCCAGTAGCGTGATGTTACATAGCCTATAACCTTCCTCGAGAACTGGGCTATTATACGCAAGTAGAATTTTTCAAATCCGACTGGTAGTTCTAGAGATTAGCGCGTACAAAAACAAACAAACTCTTTTTATACTAGTATAGATATCTAAATATCGTTGTTAGTAGTCTCAGAGAAATGTCTCAGTATTATCGTGAAATTGTACTATGAAACTACAAGAAACGAATTATCTACATAAATGAGTTTAAGATAAAGTTTGGACAGAAAAGAAGACGTCCATTATTATTTTCTCGGCCTATCAGTCTTACACTAAAATGACAATCCTATTCAATAGTATCCAACATCATAAATCCATAAGTACTCTATATATATTCAGTGCTATCTGTCAGAAGTTCCGCTATACAATATTACAATAATATGAATAATATTAGGTCGTGGTCGGTGGAGCGCCAAATACGCTAGCTTCTAATATTTTATAGGTCAGGTGTAATCGCTGGTAATACTTATTATTCGGCAGTCTTTGTTTAATTGAAATGCTGATAGTGCGGAGTTTCAATGATTAACTATTGATATATTTTGTTACATATGATGCGCTAAAATTTGTCAACGGGTCTATCCCCATAATCTCATGAACTTTTAAGGTACAAGTGATACTGTTTTATTCCAGTAGACCGGTAGGTCAAGTCATACCATGTACATCTGGTAGTTCGACTAATCGATCAAAAAGGATTTAAGCCTGCATAGTTTGATCTATCGCACTAAAAGAATAAAAAAATCCTCGTGGTTTGCTCAATCATATGCAGGCACCAACTACGGAAGGAATATTTTAGTCCCAGAATTACCATCAATCCCTGAGACTATTGCGACTTTAGTAGTGTCATAACTTATACCCACTCATTCTCTTTTTTCAATGCAAAACTTTGGAAGTGCTCATACCCATGCAGCTTATCAAGTCTTTATTAAAGTGCATGATTAAAACCAAGTATTTTTATTAATAAAATCAAATACGAATAAGCCACATAATATAGTAGATTTTGTAGCCTTTAGACAATACGTGACAAAGCGTTATAGTAACAATAAAAAACCGTAGTCACGAAAAAGAAGGAGGATATAAGGAGGACATATAATTCGATAAATGCAGACTTTCTAAAATATGTATAAACGTATACTTCGCCCTTATTCTTACGGCTTCACTCCCACCCACAAACAAATATTTATTTGCGTGACTCACAAATGTAATTTAACAATATGGACAGCGATGTTTGTGTACTATTTGTTTGTTATTGGTATGTTTGTGAATTTCCTTGCAACACCGAGCTTTTTTTCTAGATAGATTGGCAAAAAAGTACGTAAATAACTTTATTCTCGTTTTTTTACGTTGACCCAAAATGTTGGTTAAAAGATTAGTCTTCTATTTATTAATATTTTTACTATTATAAAAGATCTATCTATTTAAAATATATCAAAATTTAATAAAAATTATCATAAAAGCAAATCTTAAAGCTTACTTATTTGCGCTGTCGAATATAAGCTAACGTGTCATAAATACCACATTCGGCTAGGTTACAATATACTAATTGGATTATAAAACTTTTTAAGTAATACGGTAAAGGAAAACATCGTGAGAAAACAAAAAGTTGGAAATCGCCAACCATCGTTGAGTAAGAGTGACGATTAATGCTCATGCCTTCTCTGAGAGAGGACGCCTTTGCCTGCAGGTCCTTGCAGTAACAGGCTGGTACGATGATAGCAGATAAGTATTAAAAATATATAGGCAAAATTCTAAAACTTATCCAATGTCCGATTCAAGACAAGCACTATTGATAAATGGATATCTGTCCCGCACAGTAGTCGCATGTACTATATTCTTTATAACACACGCAAGTAAAGTGTACTTCAATACTGATATATGAACGGCTTAGGGTTTTGTTTAAGAATTGTGTTTCCAGTAGGTAATGTCTAATCCTTAAAAGCACCTGTCATGTCTAAAGGGCGTTATACATATAAGCTTGCATGAATCACTACAGCTTAGCGGCAAATTCGTATTTATGTAGAACTAGCTGTTGCCCGCGACTTCGTTCGCGTGAAAATTCAGATGTGTGCCTGTATGAGAATATTTCTTACCTAATCTTACGGCAATCGTACATTGTATTAGTAATAACTATCAGTATAATCCTTCTCTAAGGCGAATCCGATTTAAATCTATTCACCCGCTACCCTTAAAACAGACGAAATTTTTCGATATTTAACGAAACTTGCCACTCCTATTTGCCCACTTAATAAGAATAGTTCCTAGTTTGGAAATCGTATTATCAAAACTTCCGTTTAAAAACTATAGAAGTTTCATACAAATTTTGTTCCCCTTTATACTCCAGGGAAATGAATTTCGAAAAAACCCGTCTTAGTGAGCACCTATTTCCAAAATTTGAAACTCCTAGCACTTGAAGTTTCTGAGATTTCGTGATGAGTGAGTGAGTGAGTGACCTTTCGTTTTTATATATCTGTAGCTTCTGCCCGAGGCTTCGCTCGCATGAATATCGTTTTTCCAATAGACATTTTTATATTGTTTAAATACTGTTTTGCATACTATTTCTAATCTCATCATCATCACCATTCGTACAAACCCTCTTTCACCTACCTAAAGATATCCCCCGTAAAACAATATACAATACACAAAGGCAAATTTTCACTCCCTTCCCCTCCCGTCTCCCTCCCACCTCCCTCAATTTCCCCACACTTCCCCTCACTTTCCCTCACTTCCCACTCACTCACACCTCACTTACCACTCACTGACGCCTTCTAGACCCAACTTATGGGTTCTAGAATACGGATAAACATACTTAAATACTTTTATTTTTGTAAATATATACATATTATACATAGAAACACCCAGACCAATGCAAATAGACATGTTCATGCTTAGACCCAACTTATGGGTTCTAGAATACGGATAAACATACTTAAATACTTTTATTTTTGTAAATATATACATATTATACATAGAAACACCCAGACCAATGCAAATAGACATGTTCATGCTACAAATATTTGCACTGAGCGGGAATCGAACCCGCGACCTCTGCGTGGCAGTCCATACACAGTACCACCGAAATACAGAGGCAGTCGATTTCCCCCTGACTTACCCCCACACTTTCCCGACACTTCTCCCTTCCTTTCCTCTTCCTCCAAGTCGCCAACTTCAAAAGCAAAGATCTTTTCATTCAATATTTTAACCTTTATTTCACCCCGATAAATTCAGCCCAGTTAAAAACAAAAATGAGGGTATTTTTTATTTAAATAAAAGTATTCCAAAACAAAATTTCAAAGCTGTAGGTAAGTTAAAAAATGAAGACGTATCATACAATTGTTTTCATCCCTTTTCATACACTTAAGGGTTGAATTATTAAAAACCCTTTCTTAGTACACTTCTAGACATTAAGACAAACACACCCTCCAAATTTCAAGTCGCTACGACCAGCGGTTTAGGCTGTACGTTGTCTGTCAGTCAGTTAGTCAGTCAGTCAGTCAGTCAGTCAGGACAATATTTAAGCCTTCTATAATATGTATGGATGTATGGGTTAGACGTATAGCCATCAGGGATCAAAGCCTACAGGCTGCTAGGAATGCTAACACGTGATAGAGCCACATAAAGCTGACCGTGCGAAAAACAGCTAATACTTAGATCCACACCCACAACTTTTAGTGTCTTACCTTGGGCTTTATTAATTAGTCATCGCAAAACATAGGAATAAAAACACTATCAGCTATGCCGCAACCTGTTAAAATCTCTGCTTCTATAAGATTTCGTAGTAAATTAACGAATGTTCGATGTGATTCTTTAAATTGGCATAACTTTTTTATTTATGAACCGATTGACATGAAACAAACACTAAATGTTAAGTGAAGCTACCACAATATATTAGTGAAAACCATATTTAAATCGGATAAGCCGTTTCTGAGACTAGCGTGAACAAACGCACAGACAAACAGACTAAAATTGTAACAATCATTGTTTTGGGTTCTATTTGCGTTGATAAAGGTCCTAATAGTATTTTTCTCATATATCTTCCATGTACAGACAGCGATTGGTTACATTTTTATTATATGTATAGATGTTCAAAAAAGAACCACCGAAATAGGGTATTTTACTCTTTATGAGAAAAAATATATTATTAAGATAGCTTAGGCAAAAAGCAATCGGAAAACGTGTTTTAGTTCATTAAATAGCAAACTAAATTTTAAAATTGAATTGAAAATTTTCAACTTTTTTAATGTTTCTTAACACCAATTTAATCAATTTAAATTAGTCGCCATGATATTACGTCATATCGCTGTGTAAACATAAAGTGTCAACTGTCAACTATCACCTTTAATAAATTCTAGTTATTTCGTACCAAACAACGTAATTTTTGATGTAATATTATCATGGAGGACGGTTTTGTTAAAGGAGACAGCACAAATTTACCAAGGATATACTCTTTGATACTCTTTGATGGTGTAAATTCTTTGCTGCAAATCCCGATTTCTGTTCTGCTGAGTTACAGAATGTTAAAACTTCGATGTAAGTAATGCCCTCTTTTTACTGAACCCATTATTTTATACTGTATGTAGTTTTCCATATCGTGTTCCAACTGAATGTAAGTTATAAAAATAATTTAGCAACTTATTTATTTATTTATTTATTTATTTATTATTTGAATTGCAAATACAGGTGTAAGAGATGTTGTGTAGTAAGTATACAATTAGGTAACACTGTACTTAACCTTGCGGCATGCAATATTTTATATAAAACTAGAAAACTTAATACTAGATTTTAATGTGTTAGTTAGGTATTATTTCATTTCATCACATAAAAAATCATTAACACTGTAATAGCATTTTTGCAACAAAATTTGTTTAAACTTTTTCTTTACAATATTTACATTTTGTTCTTCAAGAAGCGACTTAGGCAAGTGGTTATAAATTCTAGGTGCCATACAAAATATACTTTTGTTAAAATAGGCTGTTGTGTTAGGCGGAACACTTATTTTTAAATTATGTCTTTTGCTCGTCAATTTCTCAAACATATTTAAATTCTTTTTTACAAATATTACAGTTTCCAAAATATATATACATGGTAGAGTAAGAATGTTCAATCTAGTGAAAAAGGGTCGACAACTTTCTGTTGTTTTAATTTTACAAATAGCTCGTATGCATTTCTTTTGGGCTATGAATGCGTGTTGTACATCTGCTGAATTCCCCCAGAAAATGATACCGTAACGTATTATTGGAGCCACATATCCATGATAGGCGGTCAGTAATGTGGGTTTAGATGCTCTTTTTTCCAGCATATATAGAACATAAGAGTACTGGTTTATTTTAGTACACAAACTTTCTACGTGGCTCTTCCAGTTAAGACCATTATCAATAATTATACCTAAAAATTTTGTATTATGTACCTGTGATATATTTATGCCGTCATGATTTATATCCAAATTACCTAATTTATTTATTCTATTTTTAAAAATCATAATTTTAGTTTTTTGAATGTTTATTTTGAGGTTATTTATATTTAGCCAGCTAATGCTATTGTTCAAAGTATAATTAATATCATGTTCTACAGTTAGTTTGTTGTTGCCTTTAAATAGAATAGTGCTATCATCCGCAAATAGTATAGATTTTACCTTTATAACCTCCAAATATGAACTTCAATTAAAAAATATGTAGGTACTTAGAGTTTTATGTAACCTATTGTAAAAGATATTTGGATAGGTAATGCGTATTACATACTTACAACAAAATGATCTTCACAAAACTATATACGAGTTTTATTAGATAATAATTCAGGATTCCTTCTCGCAACTTTAAATCAAGTTTTCTCATTTATATCAATCAGACAGCACTTGAATCCACAATTTGTTGACGATAAGTATAATAATAACTCATTTTTAAAATATAAACAATTAACTTAAATAAAACATACAAAATAGCACTGCATCGTGCATTTGTTTTCACAGCTAACTGACGTTACACAATAAGGCGTCTGCTGCTTCCAGCGTTTTCGTCAAATTACGCGCTAAATTTGAAAATTGAAATTGAAATTTTTTGACACTTAAGGATTGAATAAAAAAAAAATTTTTTTAGTGGTTCATTAGCACAATAGAATCTATATGAGACACTTTTAAAAAATGGGTGTAATACCCTATTGCACTTAAAGAGGGTGTTTTCTGGTGGTCCAATGAATACGAGTAAGAACAGCCATACAGTATTGAATTTAACCACCCGACAGAAACTAGCAGAACAAAACCGAAGGTGTGTAACAATTGCTTCGAATCGGCTTTTACAATCAACACTGGCGAACAATACTGGCGAATTAAATATGTCGATCAGTTTAACTGTGTAACGGCTTTAGGGAAGACACCACTCCGCTTGGACGGTAGTAATTCGTCCAAACGAAATGGCATCTTACTTAGGGGCGTTACACAGTTAAACACTCTTTGACCTATCCTTAACTATTATTGATTCATGTGCCTATCAACGACAGCTTAATAGTATCATTAGCTTAAAAAGCGAATGTCAATATATTAATTTTACGAAATAGAGGAGTAAAACTAATCTACATTATGTAAAGTGTTAGCCATATAAACAATAAAGCGAAATATGAAGAAAATGGAATTATTCAAATTGCGGCCGAAATTACGACAATCTCGGAAACGGGCACACAGCTGGAAAGGCATAATTAATAGATTAATTCGCTTCTCGACCGCAGCTTGAACAGTGCTTTAAAAAGGAAAAAAAAATTAGTGCTGTAACAGGCAATCACTCACCAAGGTCTGAGCAGCCGTCTGGTGCTGTAAAAACAGGCTTTAGTCAATTAAGCCGGTCATAGAAGAATCATTTTATAATAAAGCAAAGTGACAAAGACAGACAGTTTATAGAGCGGCGAGTGATTTGTTCAAACTGAGGGCTGCAATACCGAGTGAACGACATGACAGATTTCTACCACATGATCAGATCAACCAAGCGAACAAATTTTGGTAAACTCACATTTTGCCTGATACTCAAATTTCGATTTAATCATTAACCAAGCGATCAAATTTTAACCATATGGCAAGATTTTAACTGAAAGTCAAATTTCAGTCAATTCATCAACCCAGCAAAATTTTCGACATCTTGATTTGATGTCAATAAATACAGTAACTGTTTGACTACTCGCTCAGATTTCAACCATGTGGTCAGATATCGGCCAAGTGTTCAACAACCGGTTGGTCAGATTCGGTAGAATGATCAGATGGCCCGCGACGTGTGATCACAGTGTTGAGTTTATAATATAGTATGATATGATTATGTAAATATGTTTATATAAAATAAAAATAATAAATGTATACGTTAAAAATAAAATTTATTGGACTTTGTATGGATCTAATTATGATGCTAGTTTTCTATAAGTATGAATATTCTATGTCATATTTAACACCTAGTTTTTACCTCTAATAAATGACAAGTACTTAAAGAAAATTTTATCTCTAATTTTATAAGTAAAGTATGATTTAAAATTTCTATACAACTATTACCGCTATTATTTTTTGTCATACAATAGGTACTCAAAAGTCTAGTTTTCGACAGATAAAAAAGTAATGCCAGTATAAACTCTAAGCCTAAAATTGCGTGCCCGGTAAATGGCAAAATACTTTTTCCTACAAGGACCTATCATAGCTAGGACTACATCGCAAAATATACATAATATAATTATATTATGACTCATTTTCCCGTGTGATAAAATGCAGATAAGTCGTAGCGAATCTATAAAATAACAAAATATTTTCCAATTTGGAGCGTGATTAACCCTACGATCGCTACTATTCAATCAGCCAATTGCTTAATCGAGCGAATTATTATTTACATATCGTTGCCGTAAGTGTTAGGGTTATTATACTTTTATTGATATACAATCGAATTAGGACATCAATACTACCAAATTTATTTATTAAAAATGGGCTTATAATAAATTAATTATTAATATACTATTTCTACAAAATATTAACTAAAGTATTGGTAAGTTTATATAGTATCTAGTAGATCATATATTTTTGTCCGTGGTGCCTTCCTTTTAATAAGTCATAATCTTATACACATTAAATTTATGTACCGCTTTACAACGGGGAGAAGTGGGCATTTTATTTTCAACGCCTCTTTTTTTACTTGTGATTAAATTTGTTGCAAAGTTCAAGACAGTAGGAAGGCTGTCCTTGAGACTCCCGAGTGTCAAAGCTCATTGTTTTATAAGGGTTTTATACTGTTAATCGTGGCTTACATGAGTCACAATGATGGGCATGTGGGTGGAATTGTCCCGGAGCAAAAAAAATAGTAGATTCTTGAAATGAATGAACAGAATCGTAGGAAAGTATCTATCCTCCCTTATAATTCGACGGTTTTCCGTAGTAACGTGATGTTTACGCTATAGTACGCAGCTTACGCTTCGTAAAGTCACCTTTATCGGTACTCATGCGAGTATGGGGTTGATTCTATATCATGGACCGGAGATTATACGTTCTAAACCAATATTATAAAGAGAAAAGATTAGTTTTTTTGTATGTTTGCAACGATTTAGCGCAAAATCTACGTTACCGGTTTAAAAAATTCCTTTACCAATAGAAGTCAATTATAGAAACGAGTAATATAAGCTATTATGTTAAGTTTAACATAATTATTTTTTAAGTAATTTACAGAATTTCAATATTTGTAAATTTGCAATACAGAAGGCATAAAAAGTAAATTTGCAGTATAGAAATAATATTTCGCAGACGTAGGTAATATTAATAATAATAATATTATTATATAATAATATTCTACCACATTCACACAGCGCCATCTAGTCCCAAATTAAGCAATTAAATTTGCTTGTGTTATGGGTACTAAACAACTGATGAATATTGCAATCATATTTTATCGCGTTTGTTCTAAGACTAAATGAAACTTTTGATACCGAAGCTAAGCGAGTGCAGACGTCTAGTAAAGTTATAAATGCAAACAAAAATTACGACCCATTATCTGATTTTCATAAACTTCTTCTATGTAACAAGTGTTTTAAAAAGAGTTGTCAAAGTTGATATAATAATACAACAATTACTACACAACGCCATCTAGACAAGGTAAGCATACATCAATAGCTTGTGTTGAGGGTTCTAGAATGCGGATAAACATACTTAAATACTCTTTTTTGTAAATATTTTCATATTATCCATAAAAATTCAATGGAAATAGTCATGTTCATGCACACAAATATAGGCACTGAGCGGGAACCGAACCCGCGATCTCTGCATGACAGTTCGTACACAATACTACCGAACCACAGAGGTTGTCAATATGAAACAAAACAATCTCTAAATATTAAAAAGTCGTTGTTTATCCCCATCTGTTTCTTCGCTAACTTTTTCTAAGCCACGCAAATTTTAATACGGCTTACACTATGGTTTAGTAGAAGATTTCTTCTGGGAGCTTTTTATATAAAATAAATATCATATTATGACCGAGAAACAGCCGGAATAAACCGAAAATTTTAACAATCCACGTGCGAACCCAATCCATAGTAACATTCACAATGTAACATTCCTCTGCTTTCCCTTTTTGAGAAAATGGTGCGATACGTAAGTAAGTACGGTAACTTTTTGTGCCCTAGATATAATATTTTATATAGGGCTTTCAATTCGAGCTTTCACCTACGTAGAAGCTAAACTCATACATATTCATTCAAGACCGCCTTAAAACAAATTGTTTGTTCATTTAATTTTAATGAAACCAAACACAAACAAAGATGAAATAATTGAAGTTGTTTCTCCTACAGATGCGGTACCAGTTAGGGTTGACACCAAACAAATTAATATATTTATTTATTTATGTTTGGAATAACAACAGTCTTAAATTTAAGTTATATTAACAAATTAGAATTACTATTATACGACGCGGGTAAAGTCACTGCTTTCTTTTGTCACTTTACTTCTTCTAAACCAACCAACGAGTTTTGATACAATTTTCATTGTCATTCACACAATTTCATTCGAAAGTTCTTCAAGTGTAAACACAAATTATATAATAATATACATTGTACACTAAGACTTGTGCAAAGTAAAAACTTGATTTTATTCTAGGCACAGTTTTATAAGTATAAATGCACTTATTAAGGAGAAATGCAAGAAGGCATTGAAGAAATTTGCCTTATAGGGTATAATTACCCTCTCGG
The DNA here is from genome assembly GCA_963082885.1 of Parascotia fuliginaria. NCBI lineage: Eukaryota > Metazoa > Arthropoda > Insecta > Lepidoptera > Erebidae > Parascotia > Parascotia fuliginaria. The sequence goes on along the minus strand of OY720190.1, from coordinate 3,394,385 downwards.
TCCTCTTACTTTCCCCTTTCCTTTCTTATCCCTTTCTCCATGATCGGCAACGGTTATGTTATCTAAATATTTTTTTACAATGCTTAGAAAACACAGCCATCTCTATAGGTTACGGTTATCACTGGCCAGGTGGTCCGCATGCTTGTTTGCCAACAAAATTGTATAACAAATTTATGTAATATACCTATAAACTTTCAGAAGTCTGACGCGTAATTTAGAAGATGTCAGCCGAGAAAAATTTAAATGTAGACCATGAAGGTGCAAGTCTAAAAGCCGACCAGAACAACAGCACGAAATGTTACAATTTGTACAGTCTTACTTCTTGATAGAGGAACGTTTGTTAAATGCTGAAAAAGTACAAACGGTTGCAGTTTATGAATGTTGCCGTGATCGCACAAATGCACTCGAGGTCGGAATTCTTTTATAGAACGGTACCTACATTTAAAAGGCTTTTTACTTTTAATTAAATATTAAAATTAATTAGTTAGAAGTAGACTGGAATACTGTAGCACAGCCTGGAACCTAGTATATGAGGTACATTCAGACAGAATTGAGAGGGTACAAAAAAAGTTAGTACGCCACTTGGCTTATCAAGAAGGCATCGCCAGAACAGTGAGATCGTATAGCGATAGACTTGATCACTTTAAAATGACGCGATTAGGTAACCGTCGTACGATCTTAGACTTGACGTTCCTGCACAAATTACTGAATGGCCAAATAGACTGCTCAAACCTGCTTAGTAAAATCAGAATTAATGTACCTCGTAGAATTCCGCGACACCCCCGCCCACTACTCAATGTCCCTCGCCATCGAACTAATCTTGGCAAACATTCTCCGATTAGTAGATTAGCTAACACCTACAATGAAGTCTCGGGTGCATCGAAAGACCACAACTTAGATATTTTTAATACGTCACTGCCCAAGTTCAAACGCCTCGTTATAGCGCATTTAAGCTAATTATATAAATTATTTTATTTTTATTTTTTTAGTGTCAATTTTTTTAGTGCCAATTATTTTTAGGGCTAATTTTCGAATTACTGTTGTTAGTTTATGTATAATGTTTTATTTTTTATTCCATGTTACCTTAATTTAATTCAATTGTAATGGCTGTTGTTAATTTGATTTTTACGTACTTTTCGTTTAATTCTGTCCTTTTTTAATTTATCTTCATTTGTATATTATTTATTTTTATTTTAACATTTTGTATAAGTTTTAATTGATAATGTTATTAATAATGTTATTGCATGCTGTGATCTTCTGTAATTGAAGAAGCACTTGAATTACTTGTTTAATGATTATTTACTATTATGCCTGAGAAGTGTATTCTTTGTTGAAGATCCTAAATAAATAAATAAATTGAACTGATCCATACCAATATTATAAATGCGAAAATAACTCTGTCTGTCTGTCTGTTACGCTTTCACGCTGAAACCACTGAACCGATTTTGATGAAATTGTGTCTATAGATAGATTAGACCTCAGGGAATAACATAGGCTATCTTTTATCGCGTAAAAATGGCTAAAAGAGGATGAAATTTTGTATGAAAAATCGTCAATCTAATAACAGGGACTTAACCGACATTCACGCGGGTGGAGCTGCGAGCAACAGCATTACTGAATATATATATCACAAACAAAATCCATTTTAATCGAATAATATTATTTACTTATGCTAAGTAGATATATGTTTTATTGTACTAAAAACACAGGAAACTTAGTTTACTTAAAGTATATTGTTGCCTATGTCTTGTATTGTATATACAACATTCTATGCAATACCTCAAAATTAAGAATTTTTGAGGTGCTAAAATACAAGACTTATGTAAATATTAGGCATATCAAAATAATGTTTAAACCGAAGTCCGATATTGTAGAAAATGCTTTATTCTACACATTAACGCCTTAATATACATACACAAATGAGGTATTACACTACAAAGTGTAACATAGTTCTAATGCATCAAACAGCGGTTATATAAAACCGTGGTCAAACGATACCACAAAATGTTATAATTAGATAAAACTTTGTTTGTGAACGGAAATTAATGTTTTATTCATATTTTGGTCAAAAGAATTAATTTATTATGTTTCACAGGCTTTTGTATGCAGGAACAAAGCACGATGAACACATGCCCGAAAAGTGCCCAAATGGAAAAAATAGAGCTTTGTTAATAACAACAACAAAAATGATATGGAATAACGACTAGAAATAAGAGCGCCGGCAGCCTAATAACTTCATCGGTTTCCTTTCTTTGTCCCTTTTCCTTCCTCATTCTCCTCGCCCTATATGGTCAGTAACGTCTTGCTTGTGTTTTCGAGACATTATTTCTCCAATATTTAGTAAGCACAGCCATTTCCATACGTTGCGGTAAACACTACCATCGAATGTGCCGTGTGCTTGTTTGCCACCGGAGTTGTTTAAAATAAGTTCTAATTCTAAACTAATATTATAAAAAGAAGTGATTACATTTTTATATGTCTGTTTGCAACGTTTTAATTAAATATCTACGTTACTGATTTGAAAATGTTTCACCTTTAGAAATCAATAAATTAAGCCGCTAACATAGGCTATAATTTTATTATATTAAACATATTTTTGCAGCCATTTTCAGAATTTCAATATTTTAAATCGCGCCTTCGTAATTCTGAATGATGCAATACGACACTATTGCAATGATCAACGCGTTTGTTGTAAGACCGATTGACACTTTTAATACTAAAGCGAAGCGAGGGCGTCTAGTCACAAAATAAAATAGAAATACAAGCGTCTATAATAATCTGTCTGGAACGATAACATTAATAACTTTTTATGTAAGAAGTCTTGATACTTTATCGTTTCGATCTAAGTTGTCAGTTGCAGGCCGCAATCTTTACCAGTGTGCTAAACGGCTGTATTTACGAGAATAAACCTTTTATTGCTTCGGATTTACTTTGTATTTTTCTTCATTTTGTTCTTTTTTTTAGCGGTTCTTACTAGTGTCAAAATTTGTTCAGGTCACCCATAATTTATCATAGATGCATCCGTCTTGACCTAACGACTTTTACCAACATGGTAACAACTAGGGCCTACTATAGGCGTGCCCTCAGAAGCTCGGCGATGCGCAACGCTCCACCATTCGTTCACCAAGGGCCAGCCACACTCTTTGTTACAATTAGACGAAATTACCGCCGATATTCAATTATATACATACGTATTTTAACCACCCCTAACAGAAATCGACAAAAAACTCTTATTAATAGTAAACCATAAATTAATATTAAGATATACTTAGTTCTCAAGGGGAGGTGGCAGTGACAGTAAGATTACTACTACATTCCTTTGTATCAGTTGTTAACTGTGTTCAAGCTTGTCTCAAGACGATTAGAACTTTGTACAATGTAACTAGTTGATAGCCTTGTTAAGTCTGCGTTTGCTTCTATTTTACACTGCACTAAATAGAACTGTATGAACTAAACTATGGAGTAGTATGAAAGTTTATTGTGCGGAGACAGTTGATTCGTTATTACTTTGTTATTTAGTTTTTTTATAAAATTAAGGTAAAAACAATAGTAACTTAATTACATGACTGTTTTTTTTGTATTGCAATAACTGACAAGGGAATATGGGAGGAAAAAGAAAAGAAAAGAAGGAAGAAGTAACTAAACTTTCACTGAACAAAAGCTGTATTGGATACTGTTACTTTACGTCGATATTTTATTGAGGGTAGTTTCGTTAGTTCACTACAAAATTTACTTTGAATGTTAGCCGTTAGGTCCGCTTGTTGACAATACAAAATACTCGTAGTTTGTCTGGTTTGCCGCTAGAAGCGCTGTATGTGGAAGATAAAATCTTTCTTTTTGTTCTTTCTAAACTCATGGGATATAGCGTAAATAACTATACGCATCGCACTATAGGTTGGTTTAAGTAAATTGTATATACTGCCTGGCTCCTTGCCAGAACATTCTATTATTAGTATATAAAGATTTAGTGTCTACTTACATGTACGATACGATGCACAAAGATAGTAGATACAAAATTTATTGTTCTATCGTTTTAATGGTTTAATAGAGCATTATAATACCAGCCTGTTTACTGTCCAACTGCAGGGCAAAGGCCTCTTCTCATATAGAGAAGGTACGGGTGCCTTATCCACTGGACCATTTCGACTTAATAGAGCATTGAATGATATTAAATACTAAGAATGACTTTTATTTAATTTAAAGATTATGATCGTTCTTTTTGTTAGGCTTTCTATTTATTATTATTATTTTAAACCCGCCGTGTCCCACTTACATTGACATAGCATAGGCTTTAGAAATAAAGCATGTAGCGATAAATTATCTCTCTCTGTCTTATCTGTTCATGTAATGCGATTAAAGTAATCTAGACTTATTCATAGATTCCCACTCGAGACAAACCATACATTATAGATAGCAATTTATTTAAGGTCTAGCTATACTTTGTGTGGTAATGCTTGTTGTCCGCCGCTACAATGGGCACGTTGCCTAATACACCTAGTATTAGTACTTTCAAAGAAAAATATACTAAATAATTACAAAGTATGAGTTTGCGTCGATGTCCATGATTTGCGTATAGAAAAAGCTTACCTCGTTAACCACTAACTTTAAAATTAAATGTCTTTCTCAAAGAATAATTACACATTTATTTATTTAGCAGCCGGCATAGCCTTAATAGAGCAACAATTGTACAGTTTTTATTGTTTTTTACGCCGAGCTCTTTCGTGTACTTTAAAAGCAATTACGTAGCTACCTTTAAATTCATTGTTAAGAAAAATTGTATGGGCAAATCTGCTCATTTTTTGTTTCTTCATGTTATAATGAAACAAGGGATTATCCACTGATTCTCTGTTCGATGTACCATTGTTTCGGTTTTCTTCAAACCTCTTTAATACAATAGGTAAATAATGTTACTTATTTATTATGGTTTTTGTTTGAAATTTAAAAATAATTGTAAGATTTATGAATATTTATTTGGACATTGGGCCGGACATTTCTGCCGCATGCCGAATAAACTGTGGGGCAATGTTGCTCAAAGTTGGTGCCCTGAGAAAGTGCGAGATCGTGGCAGACCGAGAAAAAGATGACAGGACAATCTGAACAGTTATTTAGGGAATTGGAAAGAGGAAGCGCAAGACTGCATTAAGTGGAAGGAATGGAGAGAGGCCTTTGTTTAGAAGTGGGACAGAAATGCCTAATAATAAATAGATAATTGCTAAAATTTTAAAGTTTTATTTAAGTTTATCTATACAATTTAGGTGCCAAACATGGTCCATATTATAATAAGCTATTACCTGTACTATACATCGCCGTATTTTCTAAGTATTGTACAAATAATGCTAACACTGTGTTTACAATTAAACCGATACAGATTATAAAGTTAAGAATGTAAGAAGAGAGAAATGGGAGAGTACCGAGTGTTGTCAGGCCTCTGGCGACATCATACATCGAACAAAACGATAGTCGGCAAATACTTTCTGTCGATATTCGAAAGGGTAGGTTTAATTTCACCAAATACCCGTTCCAGTAAATCTGTAGAACAACAGTTTTCTAGGGTTATCCCACATCCAATTTGACAACTAGACCATCACATCAATTAGGACAAGTTAATGAGTTTTTAGTATTACTATTTTATTTTTGATGGAGAAAATAAGTTGGAAAGAGAGAACCACAAACAAAGATGTGTTGAGAAGAGTGAAAGAAAAGCGGATCTAGCTCAGGACAATAAAAAGTAGAAGAGGAAAGATGATTGACCACATTATATGACATGACAGCTATATAAGAAACATCATAGAAGGGAAAATAGAAGGAAGGCGAGGTACGGGAAGACCACGAATAAGCTATATGAGTCAAATAAAGAAAAGTGCTGATGCCGTGTCATATAAAGAGGTTAAGGAGATGGCTCTAGACAGGGAGAAGTGGCGGGAATTGCATCAGTTTCACCGACAAGAGTCTAACTCTTAAATTTATGGATGGATTTCATTTTAGTTGTAAACAGTTGTACTCTTCGTACTCAAACCCGCTTTAATTAGCAGTTTTTACTTTTATGAAATTACATCCTTTTGCACAAGTACTAAAGGTTTCTTTTCTCCGTACGCGGTAAGGCAGCTGCGACTGAGGGTCATTTAAGAACTTCACTTATGGTACTACATCTAAAAGGCAAACATAACTTCACGTATAAATAGAGAAAACGTTTTAGGTTTATATTGTTTGTCTGTAAGCCTGTTGTATAGTGTAAGCGTCGGCAACCCAATTACCCGGTCCTCTGCCTTTTTCCTTTTCATTCCTCAATAACTTCACCATGATCAACGGCTTGATTAAGTTTTCGAAGAATAATTTCCGCAATACTTAGAAAACATAGCCATGTCCATAGGTAACGGTTATCATTTACCATGAGGTAGACTGAATGTTTGTTTGCAACTAAAGTTGAATGCGACAGACTGGAGATAAATATACAAAAAGATCATATATTTTTAGTTAATTAGTACAGAAAGATTATTTTAATAATGTACGTACAATAAAAGCAATTATGCAATTGCAATAACCTTATTTTAATTACCTTGGTGGACTGGTTTACCTTGGTTGACTGGTAAAGAATGCCTACGGCATTAAGTTTGAATAATAAATAAATAAATTAAATAATATATGGACACTATCACACCGCTATCTAGTCCCAAGCTAAGCAGAGCTTGTGTTATGGGTACTAGATAACTGAAATATAATACATATACATACTTTTTTTTTTGTAAATACATACTTAGAATACATAGGAAACACCCAGACTGAAGACAAATACAAATGTTCATCACACAAATATTTGCTTTCCACGGGAATCGAACCCACGATACCCGGCGTCGCAGTCAGTTACACTAACCACTAGACCAACGGTGCAGTCAATATATAAAATATAACTTACAATATAATTATAAAATAAGTTACATTATGTGATAAATTGGTAGCTGTTTTAAATCGATTTTGTGTGATAATGTATCTTATTAAGTTTATAAAAGGCTCGAGATCAAAATTGATAGAATTTGGACAGTTGAACATCTGGTATTCAATTGAAATACATTGCTCATAAATTTGCCATTTCTTTAACACGTTTGTGGACAGTCTCAGTTTAAATTGTGTTCTAGAATGACACAATAGATTGCCATACAAATATATTTGGCGTTTAATTACGTTGTGTTCTATGGCATTAGATGTTTATAAGTTAATATGACACAACCGTGTAATCACGTCAATCATCCATCCGTGCCATCACGATCCTGGAATGGGTCCGCCTCGTTAGAGTCATCAGAATCTTCTAAAATTCTCATTAGGTTTCTCTTGAGTTTATCTATCTAATTGTATGTACTTAGGATGTTTATTTATCAGCAAATATTACGATTCGCCACTCCCGCGCAGATGGAACGTGTGTACCTCGCTCCCGTGACACAGTCACACTGAATGTAAAGACGCGGTGAGGCGCGGGGGGCGTATATACACGGTGTGCGTTTGTGTGTAGTATTGCCACGTATAATCAACAGCACATTTTGGCAACGATTAAAAACAAACTTTACGTGACAGTTAAGTTTCGAGCTTTCGATATGTTGTGACACAAGGTACCATATAACGAGTATTTGCATTAAAATTGGCCGGATATCAACGCCCTGCCGTATATAATATTCCGTTTTTGAACGTCATCATACGTTCTGCCGTATCTAAGTCTCAAGTCATGACGTACTATTACGTTGTGTTCGCGAAAGTGTTAATAAAAATGTGCGACATTTTAACAGACGTAGTCATTGTTATTTCATAAAGAGTTTAATTGTTTATACTCAAATATTCATAAAGAGTTAGACTTCAAAGAATTATTAATATCTAAAGCCGCATGTTTAAAGTCTACTTGGCGCATAATTTATGCAACAATCCTTTTTAACGACTAGACAAGAATTATAACTACACTTTATAGTGGTGAATTATAATAAAATAATGTCTGCAATACGATAAAAAATAATAAGAACTGCACGCTTATAGTGGCTTTATGGGCTCCAAGTTGAGAATTAAAGAAAGAAATATTAAACCTTATTACAGTAATCACAACGTATATGACCTGCTAATTAACAGAACAATAACTGCTTATCATTACTTTTAGAAACGCGGATCTAATATATAGCAAGTTACATGTTTTTTTTTCTAGCTTGTTTTTAGCACTTACGACATTCTTCCTTTGCGAGGCAGTATGACTATATACTATACATTGGTTTGGGTGTTTCCATGTATAATATTGTATTTATTTACGAAAAAGTATTTAAATATGGACACATAGCTCCCAAACCTCACGGCCGTTGGGGCAGAAAGGTTCAAGAGTGGCGACCACGAACCAAAAGACGCAGCGTGGGGAGACCCCTCACAAGGTGGACCGACGACCTTATAAAGGTGGCGGCCATCCATTGGATAAGGCTCACGACTGACCGGTGGCGAAAATTGGGAGAGGCCTATGTCCAGCAGTGGACATCTTTCGACTGATATAATAATGCTAATGATCTAAGTATATTTGTTCGCATTCTAGAACGCACACCCATATCACAAGTTATAACAATATTATGCTTACTTTAGGTATAGTTATTGTTGTGTGCTTGTTGTGTTATAATAATATTTATCAATGCTTATGGCCGTCGTTAGTTAAGAGGTTTTTGCTCTGTTGTGCTAATAATAGACTAGTATTATATAAAAGCACATTATTACCGCTTGGATTATTCTGAAGAGAAGGAAAATGAGACAAAATATTTAAAGATTAATTTCAAAAGAAACATGACGGTCCGCAGCGCTGTTTCACCCGCATTAACCCCCAGTTTCTGAAAGGCTGATAAACGAAAAATTAACTAATCGTCTGTTAAATCTCATGTGAAGTACCAATTGGGTTGCTAAAAGCATGAATAATTGATCAGCCTTTCAGAAACTGGGGGTAAGTGTTTTAAGTTTTACGTTTTTGGTTATTGCACCACCCCCGAGGCTGGTTGTGTGATTTTCAATAGCGTGTAACCTTCCTTAAGAACCAGGCTATCAACTACAAAAGAAAAGATTTTGTAAATCCGAATCTATCTCTAGAATAGCGCGTTCAAACAAAAAAACTCTTTAGCTGTTAATATAACTATGGATTTTAAATGAAATTCTGATATGTACTTACATTAATTACAATTCGATTTCCTCCATGTCATTCAAAAGTCTAAGGGCTTGTTTCAATTCAATTAACTTTGATGAATCAATCTGGTGAATTGACAGATTTTATATACAAAATCAAATTTCCGTATTTATCCCACGGATCAAAGTTAATTGGTGACTGTTAATCAACAACAATTCTAGATCTTTTTCGTGCTTTTCTTAGATAGCTACGAGCGTTTACGCGTCATGAGTGGCGATGTCGCAATTTAGTGTCATATTTCATAATTTTCAATTTTATCATATAATCGGAGCTATATGTTTAAAATATATTCTGTTAAGCATGCTATAATTAGGTGAAAGCTGTAAAATAAAATGAAATGAAATATATGTTTATTCATTTAAGTTAATTAAATTAACACTTATGAACGTCAAAGTTTACAAAATGTCAGCAAATTAACCTACAGCCAGTTCGCTGACGAAGTAGAGCCGTGAGAAGAACTGGCAAGAAACTCAGGCCACTCTTTTTAATCGCCAGGTTATTACAATTTTTGTAAGTTACAGTTTCAAATAGCATGCAAAGTGACGCAGGCAATACACTTAATTCTATAGATACTTAATTACTTACAGCTTTCTATGTTGTAAAGAAAATTAAAAAGTAAAATGTGTGCTTTACAGGCTGCCTCAATTTGCATATTGCTACAAAAGGTAAAGGCAACATGTGAACTGTGATAAATGTTTCTATGTAGATATTATATAAACTGTTAATTTTTGGTATAAGTATAAAGTAAGATGAACTTAATTTACCACAGGAGTTCACAAATTGTATATAAAGTAAGAAATCATTGCGTTTACAGTTTTATTTATATACAAATAATACATTTGAAACTTAAATTGCGTTATTTTCATAAAATAACTGTAAGCATTATTGTTACCTACTTACTTTTTATACAGCTTTTACCTAATTTAAGCATGTTATATATGCATGTTTGAACATAGTTTTATAATATAGCTGAGAATAAATTATAAAAATTTAAAACCACGAAATATAATACTAAATTGCGACGCTGCGACTCATGACGCGTTAACGCTCATAAGGACTAAAAGTTAGCAACTTGTAACGCAAATTGAGATGCAATAGTTAATTCATCTGTAGTGCAGGAAGAAGGATACGACAGTAGAGTAGATCATATTTTATGGGAACACACTCCTACTCATACTTAATATAGAAAATAAATTCTTTGAAAATTGTGCATGGAACGTAACAAAAGACCCTAATAATGGATAATGGCAATTTTAAAGTGAAGTTTGAGGATGATATTCCAAGACCAATTTAAAATGTTTTTTTTATCTTTAAGCGATGCTTACCACTGCCTACCTTCCGTTTGAAATATAGGTGATAACTGTCAATATCAATGCGACTAGTAAAACACAAAACAGTATTAAATTAAAATACGACAATTTATGAGCTATCTCACATGCCAGGCCAAACAATAGCGAGCTTGGCCTCATCGCGATTGCCAGTTAAAGCTCTGGCACAATGCCAGGGAGCTATGAAATATATGCCAACAAAATGATTTTTAATACGAACACTGTCAGATGCAGGTCCGAATTATGCTCTCTGTAAAACATTTTACAAGAGATAAATTTAGGCTCTCTTGGCGCTTTTAAGCAATTCTGAGGCCTAGACAAGTGGCGTAAATGCTAATAGGATAGAATAGATTAAAAAATGTATGGGATGACTATTCTATTAGCATTTATGCCACTCGTCTAGGCTCTCTGCACTGCATAAATGTAGTTTTCAATTATGATAGTAGGAGGGACACAACTAAGCACTATAGTAGAGACTATTACTTCTTAATTGCGTCTGTATTAAACTAAATGTATTGAAATGCTCTATAACTCCTGTAAGCCGGGATTAATTGTAAAGAATCGTCAAGGTCACTGAATTGTGACACTTAAAAAGTCCCAAAATCTGCTAAATTGGACACCGCAATCTAATCCAAAGTAAACTACGAAGTAAAGAAACGAACTTACAACAAACTTTTCAAAAAGCGGATAAATAATGTCTAATGTCTTTTACGCCATTTTTTTATCAGTCTGTCATACTAGTAGGCCTTTTGTAGAAAAGAATTGAATTGAAAAGAAGGCATTATCATTGAACGCCTTTTAATGCGATTGGCGATTTCAGCCTTTTTTTATAAAACCAGTTTTCCTCACGATAACAGATAAGTACTGAACGTTTTTAAAGTACTAAGAATGTTGCATTGTGAACCTATTTGCATTATACAAAGATGTAGAAGTAACACGTTAAATAATAAGTGGATTAAGGCGAGACTAATTGAGCTAAAACGTCCGAAATTGTTTTACAGACTCGTATTTAGTACTCTAAAAGATTAGCAGATATAAAAGCATTTATCGCAAAGGAGTAGTCAGAGGAATGTTTCGCCCACGTTTTGGGCTATAAGTCTCATGAAGACAATAAGCCCATATTTTGAGCACGATTCGTTTGATGTACGCATTTTCTGCTTAGTCGCTTAGTATCCGTGTTTTACCCGACTCCTACACGAAGATATACATGTTATCATCATCACGAAAACATAGACACCTACTAATAACAAGGTTAATTAAAAAAACCTTGTGAAAATATCCGTCGCTAAGTTCCAACGTAAAAGACAGACAAACAAACATTATGTAGAGGTTTCTACATAAATATTAGTGTAGAGGATTCAGATTCTTTATAAGTTTGAGTAAGGTCTATCCAGTTTTAGATAAAACCTCTGTCGACTATAAATATATTCCTATTATCCAGGGACCGAAGAGGTGGTCTCCGGTTCGCTTTCCGATTTGGCTTAACTTGCCAAGGCTACCACATAAATGCCTAATAAATTAACCACTAGATAAGCAAGGATAGAAAGGTAATTTTTGTATTTTATTGGAACTAAGTTCTTGCTCGGCATCTAGTCGACCAATATTGATGATGACAATTTTGTCAATGCAGTTATCCTTTATCTGTAAAAACGCCCTATTTGTTCGTGATATGTACGAAAAAACAAAATTTTGATGTCATAAATTGTTAAATCAAATGACGTAGGTATTCGCAATAAATCCACATTTCGACGTAAAAACGCCTTACAACAACATAAAAACCGTCAACTGCCATAATTTCAATTCTGTAGCCAAGCGGGGCAAAGCGTTGATGAATCAGTTGTCAGGACAAGCATTTATGTTATGTATGAATACATAGGTATAAGATAATAATATATAATGCCAATATTAAAAAAAAAAAATACGACGTAATTATCTCTCCCAGATTTATTTACCAATTACCCGCCATTCAAAATGGCGGCGGAGAATGATTTATTATTATTTTACGCCTCGTCATAGGCACGGGTATTTTACGTTCAGCCTTCTGTCACACAGTGAATATAGTGAGTGGTATCATGACTCGCGGAAAACTTTTGTGATATTCTAGACTGACAACACTGGTTCAAGTAAATTTCCTTGGAGAATTCGAAGGGAACAAATTATTATTGTTTGTCATAAATATATATTATTATAAATTTGGGATAAGTTTCATTTTATTCGTTTGATTACGCGTTTTGATAAGACTCATTATTATTTTTCTAAGGACATTTCATATGCTCAATAATAAATATATAATTTATAACGGCCTAATAAGCCTCTCGTAATTATTCAGGTTTGTCGCTAAAAATTATCTGTCCAATCACCTATCTGTAAATTACTTAGATGCGAAATTTCAGCGCTATAAATCAAGTTGTTTTTGAGATTTAATTTTCATGGTTAGTCGTAGTTGTGTTTTTTTTCGAGAATGCAATGAATTTATATGTATTCTTATGTATGTTAGCTTACACAGTACCTACCTACCTTTTATATAATACGTTTTATTTAACTGAGTGATTTATAATACACCGCTATCTTTGCACTTCCTTATACCTAGACTAAATAAATAAGGCTTTCGTATCGACAACCTAATTTAGTAGCGTAAACCCTCACGTTCATTGTAACCCTTAATTTTCACTCATCATTAACCCTTAGAATACGGCAATGTCCTTTTTACAATAAAAATAAATTGGGTTAAAGTCTATTTTAAACGTTTTGCCGTTTTAATCTGTTGGGAAAGTTTTTATTTTATTTGTATCTGCCGGTCTTCTGTCAGTGTTTGCTCCTATTAGCGAGTAGCGATTTTTAACTCCATAAATTAAACGTTGTATTGGCAATATTAGATCTAGAACTACAAGTTCAATCTGCCATTAAAATGATAGCAGCGTTAGTAAAATTTGTCTTAAGGTCGCTGTCTAAAACTGGCTTCCTGAGCTTACTTTATACAAACTTCAATTCAATACTCTTGGAAATACCGATTTTTCGTTTGGCGCTAAAGCGCTGTCAATAATAGACATATTGACTTCTAAAAGCGATTCAGCGCTGCACGATCTATTGCATACAATTGGATTTTCAAATAAAGATCATTAATATAAAGCCACCGTAAATCTGTGAGCATCGGCAATTTGCAACCTCTACGGTTTTGTAAGATGCTTTTTCAAACTTCTGGTCAAAGCCATGACCTCCAAACTCTTCGAACTGTAGTCAATGTGAACTAGTTTTTATTTGTTTTAACCTTCATTGGTTCATTTTCTCGATCTGCCGTCAAATCGCATCCGCAGGGCAGCCTATTAATATAATAATATTATATTACATACAGACGTGACCAGTCCAATTCGCTTTAACTTTGAAAGTTTATGAGCATTGCTATAAGCCAACTAGTGTCCTAAACAAAGTCGAGTAATAGTAACAAATTGTAAGATATTAAAATCCTTTCAAGGTACCGAGAGGAAATATCTCTCCTTCACTTCCAAAGTGCCCTAAGGCGATATACAAATACACAATGTGTGTCTTAAGACATTTGAATTAAAGTTTAAATTACCAAATCGTTAATCTTATTTTGCGGTTTTTCTCTACTGAAACGTATGATATAATGTAACAATTTGACATGTTCCATACATACGCAGCTTGCAGGCTGTATTGTTATTGAAACTGCAGTATCAAAGGCACTTTGGCAACACGCCAGCGCCACCTAGTGTTGGCTAGGGTTTACCACCCTTTATGGATGCAGACTTGTGGTATATTACGAATTAGCAGTTTGTTCAGAGTAAATATGGTGGTAAGGTAATGTTCAGATTACCTTACAAGCGTTTTCTTTCACAGTTAACCAGTAATGTCACCGCCTCCAATTAAAAGATTAAGCGTTTTAACCACAACACCGTTGTCGTCATCACCAACGTCCTAACAACATCATAAAATTTACCTTGTCCATCACTAAGTTTACAATGCAAAGAATAAAAATACTACAAACAAATAGAACAATGGACATCAAACCCTAAAAGCCACATCCATTTCGTTGCGTCCAACAACACAATGCATCATTTTAATAGCGCTACGCCGTAGCTATTATCGTAGAACTACGTAGCTATCTACGAGCGTAGACCCGTACCGTAGCATTGCATATTGTAATTTAGACTTGAACAGATTTCGAATTGATATGAAAACGTTAATGCTTTCTGTTACTGTTATTTTAGAGACATTTCAGTAGATATAATGGACCTTGACAAATAGATGAAGGTTGTGAACATGTGACCAAGTGCTTTTTTTTAATTGCCGACAGAGACAGACGAGCAAACAGCACTCGTGATGGTAAGGCGTAACTGTCGCTCATGGACGACTTAGAGTCCGATTGATCTGGCCCATTCATGCTGAAACCAAAGTAGATCTACTACCGTGAAAGTGGGTGCCCAAAGACGGAGATAAGTCTAGAAGCGCTAGTGGTATGACTTAGATGCCTATGCGGGGTATAATATTTGGTCATCATTACACAGAGAGGCATGTATAATAGTGCGGGAGACCTTTTCTCGGGAGTAGAACAATGCAGATTTAAAATAAAATGGTTCTTGAATAGCAATAATTGCGCTGTGAAACGATATACTAAAAGAGGCAGTTTTAAATCCTACTTCAAGTTTTTGAATCAATCGATTTGATTCCAATCTCATGTTAGATAATAAAGTTATATTACAAAAATAAATCTGACTTGTTCTCAACTTAGAATTTGGAATCATGCCCAAAACTCGCTTTTATTACAATGACATGAGGCTCAATGTTGCTAGAAAAAGGTGGCAATAATGTAACTACTTCTTCATAGAAACTGTAATACATTGTAAAACTTATTGTACTCGCCCCGTAACCTAATTCGCGTGTCACCAGGCAAGTGTGGCCCAAAACGCAACATTAATATAAAAATATTAAACTCGACTAACTCATAATCGTTTCAAATCACATCGACTAAACACGTGATCACGCCAACCCTATTGCGTAATACTAGTTTTTAACTTTTTTATGATTTCATATTTTGAAATAATGTTGTTGTTGTTGAATATTATCTTTTGGTTTGTAAAAAACATCTTTGTTTTCAAGCGTGTCAATTTAATACAGGAGTCTTGGAGTGGACATTTTCAGACCATGTAGCTTGTTATATTATCCATGCGATGGCATAATCTGTACTAATACATAAAGTGGAGAAGTTTTTTATTTCTTTGAACGCGCTAATCTCTGGAAATAACAGACGGTTTGAAAAATATTGTTGCATTTGATAGCCTAGTTCCCAAGAAAGGTTTTATGCTAGTTGACATCACGCTACTGGCGACGGGAGCAAAGCAGTAACCAAAAATGTAAATAACGCGAAATCACACCGCGAAAGCTAGTGTAATAATAATACTAGACCATTACATCCCATTGCAAGTTTCTTCACGATCTTTCTTTCACCGTAAGTAGAATTCGAAATGAAATGAAATGAAATGAAATGAAATGAAATGAAATATATGTTTATTCATTTAAGTTAATTAAATTAACACTTATGAACGTCAAAGTTTACAAAATGTCAGCAAATTAACCTACAGCCAGTTCGCTGACGAAGTAGAGCCATGAGAAGAACTGGCAAGAAACTCAGGCCACTCTTTTTAATCGCCAGGTTATTACAATTTTTGTAAGTTACAGTTTGAAGTAGCATGCAAAGTGACGCAGGCAATACACTTAACTCTATAGATACTTAATTACTTACAGCTTTCTATGTTGTAAAGAAAATTAAAAAGTAAAATGTGTGCTTTACAGGTTGCCTCAATTTGCATATTGCTACAAAAGGTAAAGGCAACATGTGAACTGTGATAAATGTTTCTATGTAGATATTATATAAACTGTTAATTTTTGGTATAAGTATAAAGTAAGATGAACTTAATTCGAGGTAAACTTAGCAAGTACTTATTTAAATTTGAACAAGTCACACCGGTATTTGACAAGTTTTGGGTTTACAACCGTGTAGGATTACAAAGCGGATGCCTTAGCATCGTGTTGTTATTTTTAATTAATTAAAATACTTCTTTAATTATTACAAACATACAATAACAATCTTTCAGAATTTAGTAATGGTAGTAGTCAAGAGGTACACGATACAACGGTGTAGTCATAACAACGAGACTCAAACTTTCCTCTGTTTACGAAGCATGTTATGTTCGACCACCCTTTCTCCCTATTTCTTTCTATTCATTTGCACGAAGGACTGTTAGAAATATTTACTAAAATCACGAATTAAAAATGTCTAAGTACGTTTATATTTGACTACGTCTGTGGTTCGGTGGTACTGCGTACGGACTGCCACGCAGAGGTCGCGGGCTCGATTCCCGCTCAGTGCAAATATTTTTGTGCATGAACATGTTTATTTGCATTAGTCTGGATGTTTATTCATTTATTAAAACTTTGTACTATAATATGAATACCTATGTTTACAAAAAAAAGTATTTATGTATGTATACACAACACTCTTTCCTCACCTCCCTCATTCCCTTCCCCTAACCCCGTTCCCAGCCGCCATAGTGGGGCCACCATACCAGCAGTTTAAGACGGCTTTTGGTATAGTGGCCGCCACTTCTGGATTCCACTGACTGCTTACCATCAGGCGGGATGGAGTCACTTTGGTAGGCTATAATAAAAAAAAAAAAAAAATTTTATATTTTGATAATGTTTGAAAAAGGGGTCATTCTGGGAGCCTACCCCCACCTCTTTATTAATATTATTTTAATGTAACTTTATGTTTTGTCTTTTTCTTTTGTACTATTATAAACAAGGATAGAGACAAAGTGAGTTTATAATAGGATTGCTATAAGAGCTTGCGGCAGGGCCCCAGAAGGCGCTTATGATAAGGTAGCTTCCACTGCAATCAGCTGTTGTCCTGTCCAGCGTGACGAATATGGCAAAGCTCATAAAATGTAATGTTGGGCAAAAGCCTTAGTTGAACAGTGAGCATTCCTTGTTTTTTTATTCCCGGCAATTGCAAGCGACTTGGTGACGCCCACTTGATGTTAAGTGATAACTGTCGCGCATGGATGACTCAGAGTCTCTGATATTGCTTCGGCAATGTCAGGAACTCTGCAAGGCGCGAAGCGCGTGAAGCGATAAAGGGAGAACACAGGAAAAAGGGACCTAATAATTCAGCACTGTCAATTCTCTCTCTCTTTAATATATAGCCGTTGTCTTGCAAGGGGCAGGTAAGGCTGTGTTACACCTACTTTTCGCTTTCTATATTGAGTTCTATGTAGTAGGAAGCTAGCCTATTGCCATATTTCAAGGAGAACTTCAAAGGAATAATGTATTCTGACAGCACTCGTAGAATAAAAGGGCAGGAGCAATTTCTTACTCACTGCCAATCGACCACACAGTTCTTTAGTGCATACATACATACATACATAGCTTCACGCCTTTTATCCCCGAAGAGGTAGGCAGAGTCAACCACTCCAATTTCATTTATTTTTGGTCCACAAATTTTTGCAACAGAAAAATCCAATGTCACTTTACCCGACCCGGGGTTCGAACCCGAGACCTCTGCGTGGTAATCCGTACACAGTACCACCGAACCAGAGAGGCAGTTCTTTAGTATACTTGTCTATGTTCATATAGATTAATGAACATATAAATTGGTAAAATAATTTTTAAATAGATACATTCAAAAATTACACACTTTGTTCTTTATTAGTATATAATGTAACAGTTATGCATAAAAGTTATACTGTACGTAAAAGTGACAGCATGATCCATACTCGACCCCTATATCTTCCATCATAAATATTGTAAAGATCTATTTATTTGTACTCGTATAATATAATATTATCATAATATGCCGTGATGGCCGTTTTTTTTATATTTAGGTGTAAAGTATACGGTCCAATTGATGTTAGAAGGGTCAGCATATACATGGCAGCGTACTCTATTTAAGGGGAAGATATATAATCATTATTAATATCAGCCTACCACCACTAGAAGCAAGGTTACGAAGCCGCAAAAGCTTCATGAACAATACCACCAGGCCAATGCAAGAAATACTACAGTTGTAAAGAAGCAAGTCCCTCCAGCGCCAGATTATATCCAACCAGCTGAACACCTGCCACCCGGCCGCCAAGAGACATGGTCGACTTGGAAATCGTTAGATCGACTACGCACCCAGATCGGCCGATGCAAGTACAATATGGCTCGCTGGGGATTTGCAGATGGTTTAAACATCCAGTGTAAATGTAGTGCTCAGAAGCAAAATATGGTACATCTACTGTCATGTCAATCGTGCCCCACTACTTGTACGAGGAATGATCTTAACACTGCATCAAACTCTGCTTTGGAAGTTGTCAAATTTTAGTCCTAAAACTATTTATAGGAAGAATTGAAACGAAAGAAGAAGAAGAAGCCTACGACAAGAGATAAATGATGGTTCTATTTTTAAGGCTGTCACTATCTTGGCACTATCCATACTAATATTTTAAATGTGAAAGTGACTCTGTCTGTCTGTCTGTTACGCTTTCACGCCTAAACTACTAAACCGATTTTGATGAAATTTGGTATAGAGTTTGAGAAGATTGGTATAGAACTCGGAAAACAACATAGCATGTTTTATTGCAAAAAATAGCTTAAAGAGGTTGAAATAGGTAATGAAAGTTCTTATGAAAAATTGTCAATGTATAAACAGAGATATAATATAACCGACATTCACGTGGATGGAGCTGCGGGCAACAGCTAGTCAACTATAATAATAACAGCTTATTATTATCTCACTGCAGAGAAAGAGCTCTTCTCATAAAGAGAAGGGTTGAATAAATGGTCAAGGCGTCTGAAACACTTTTTTTAAAGGCTATGTTTCCACACAAATATTTCCATGCTCTAATGTAAACAAATATATCTCAAGAAAATTGCTTACAAGAAAGAATAACAATAAGAACACCGTAAATATGTTTATAGAGATATTTTACCATAGCTCTGTAGCTTGGAATTTCCCGGAGGTCGTTAAGGCTATCAAAACACTACAGCTGTCTAGGGAATTTGTATTCTGATGATGCCTTATCGGTAAGAAAATATTCTGATGTGAATCTCATATTGATCGATACAAAAATACTTAAACAATACCTCTTTAGCATACTGCATACCATTCATAATTAAAACGATTTTAATTTCGTTTGTGCCAAGTCTAAAGACAAATAATTTATACTTCATAATAAATAGTTTAGGTTATTTTACGATGACTGGATCGATCGGGAAAGTATTTATGTATTATATAAATATAGACAAATACATAATAATAATCAATATATACATAAGGTACATATAACATTGAGAAGATAACAACAGTAGTGACTGAGATGAATCTGCTAAATGATATTTTAGGAGCTGACATATAAATGTCGAACTTTTATCTTAAACGCCTGACGGTTAGTGGACGTCCTGATTTCCATAGAAAAAGCATTCTAGAGAAGGATAGATTGTAAAGGAAAAGAAGAGTGAATAAAATCAGTTGAGTGGGAGGGACATGCAAGGAGTCTATTGTCGGCAGATCAAAGCCTTCTTTTATGGGTGGAGCTGAGGTACTGAAAGTGAGAAGTCAGGTAAGAAGGAGAAGTGGGGGAAGTAAGGATGGAAAAGTGAGTAGTGGTTGCATTACTGTCTCTCAGAATATCGGCGTAAAGTATTAGAATCCATACTGTTGTACTTCGTTATTTATGTAGAGTACTGAAGACCCAATTCTGAAAGCCTAATCTCGGTCTTCTTTCTGTTTTTTTCCCTCTGTTATTCCCTTTTCCTTTACTATAGGCTACGCATCATTGCACTTTCTTAACATTAGATTCTTTTTTTTATCACAACTACTACATAAAACGCCACCTAGACTCAAAGTAAGCTTGTGTTATGGGTCCTAGAATGCGGATATACATACCTAAATACTTTTTTTTAAAATACATAGAAACACCCAAACCAATGTAAATAGTCATGTTCATGCACACAAATATTTGCACTGAGCGGGAATCGAGCCCGTTTTGCGTGGCAATTCATACACAGTAGGTATCACCGAACTACAGAGGTCGTCAAAATAGTCGTCAGATATAGATAAAGAGTTGAACTAAAAATTGAACTTATATTGAACTTCTTGAACTGTAGACTGATTCATTGTAATCTGCAATGTCGTGTACTGTATTAAGAAAATATATCACGATATTCCAGTACAAATGAAATAAAAATTCACGTAAATTTTTATATCTGTTGTGCATTTCAGTATTCTTAACTTAGATAAATGATGTTAGTTTAGAGTTGAATATACTGTATTGTAGTGAAATTTATTTAATACTGTTACTAGTATTAGTTTTAGAAATTATTATGGCTGTTAACGTCAGTCTTTACAAGATAAATAGGTAGTATTGCACTCTTAATGTTGCAAAATGTGTAGAAATTTGTTGTATTTTATCTAAAGTTTGTTTATTTGCAACGATTTAACTAAAATCTAATAAAATTAATAAATTAAGCAGGTAACAAAGCCTATATTTTATTACGTTTAACATATTTTTAAGCAATTTTCAGAATTTCAATATTTGTAAATTTGCAACACAGAAGACAGCAAAATTAAATTTGCAATATAGCAATAGAATTTCGCAGACGTAGGTAATATTGCAATCACATTTTCTTGTAGGTGTTTTTTGTGAGACCGAATGAAACTTTTGATACCTAAGCGAAGCGACAGTATTTTCTAAGGTTATATATTTTCTTCTTTTTTTAATGGACTACTGATGTACGATGAAGTTGCCCATCGTGAATTGTTATTTTGTAAAACCTAGTAGTTATTATAACACGTCTAATAAACTTGCAACACAGTGCGTAGTTGTAAATGACAGGATGACTTCTTAACTAAACTACGGCAGTAATTACCTACTAACCAAATTTGATTTATATTTGAATTTACTGCCCGCTTCGCTTTGGTATCAAAAGTTTCATTCGACTTCATAACAAACGTCTATGGAAAATATAATTGACATAGTGTCATATTACATCATTCATATTTACAAAGGCCCTTTTAATATTGAAATTTTAAAAATGATTGAGAAATATGTTAAACATAATACAATATAGTCCTTTATTATCCGTCCTTTGTACCTTTCTTAAGGTGAAACGTATCTGTATATCGGTTAAGTAGATCTTGAGTTAAATGGGCACAAACAAACAAATACAAAAATTAAATATTTTCTCTTTATAATAATAGTTTAGATTACTATTTTAGTTGCTATCACAGCAAAGTAGTTTAGTACCTCCTCTATCCTGCTTAGAAAAACTATTGAAAAGAATTACATGCGGGAGTAAGAAGTACCAGATTTTTATGACGTAAGTATCAAAACCTTTAGTGTCCACTGCGAATGAAAGAACAAAGAAAGTTAAATATCATTAGGAAAGTTCTATGACGTGTCCATCAGGCCGGTTATGTGATGATTCATTGAATGATGTTAACGGTGTAGTAAACAGAACAATTGTGTTATAAAATTCCGTAATTAAACAAGGGGAAAACAACTCTTAATAAGGATGTTTTAAAATTTGGGTTAAATAGTCATAAATGTGATAATGGACACCGTCAACATTGTTAACTCACATATTTAGTAAAGCTTTCCGCGGCGCGGTTTCACCCGCGTTTTTGCTTACTGCTCTGCTCCCGTTGTCAGTAGCGTGATGTTATATAGCCTATAACCTTCCTCAAGAACTGGGCTATCATACATCAACAGAATTATTCAAATCCGACTGGTAATTCCAGAGATTCGCGCGTATAAACAAACAAACAAACAAACTCTTCTGCTTTATATCACTTTAGTTACTTTACTGAGCACCAAATCGCTAGACAACCGTTACATTCAGTAATATTTTACTTTTTAAGTTTTACTTTAAGCACCAAGCTGCGGTCAGTTATTTATATGGGTGACCATTTTATAAAACTTAGTAATCTCTTCCATGCCCCTGAGAACTTACAGATAATTTTTATTTTTCGGTATTTATTCGTTTTTTTTTTTGCGTAATTGCATTAGTACCTACCGTGACATGACTAGCTATACAAAAACTTCTATTCATCATCACGAGCTTAGCTAAACTTAAGCATAATATACATCAAACGTTACCCAGAACGGCAACTTTCTAGGAAACTGCGCGTTCCACGGTCCTTGAGTCTAGAGGTCCTCTATGTTACAAGTGCGACTTAAGTTATTACAAAGACCGAACTTTCTTTGAGCATTCACACTAAAGCGACATAGTTTATGAATCCCATTTTATACTTGAGATATTTTAAACCTAGACTGTTGACGTCGTTGACGTACTAAAAATGACGTGAAACTTTAAAAAATAAAAGGAAAATGTGTTGGACAGAACTAAAAAAATAAACATCATTGGCTAAAGACCGAAGAATATAGAGAATATTTGTGCAGACTTGGAGAATATGGAGAATATTTGTGCATGATTTGACTAGAAGTAGTGTGTCAGAAACCGTAGTACCTAAGTAACTTTTTTTTATTCAACTTTGGTGGCAAACACGCATACGGCCCATCTGATGTTAAGTGGTAACTGTAACTTATAAAGATGGCTGTGTTTTCCAAGCATCGCAAAAGTAATAATGCTTATAAAACACAATCAAGCCGTTGCCGATCATAGAAGGTGGTGAGGAAGGAAAAGGGAAATGGAAAAGAACCGAGAGGGTAAAAATAATAATATTCTTACGTCGATCTTCTATGTAGTAGTGCCTCTTCGGTCGACCCAGTCCATTCATGCCAAAACCAGTGTGGATCTACTACCGTATATTTTTTTTCTAAAGCCATTTTTTATTAAATAACATCTATTACAACTTGGCTACCTATCTATGTATAAGTTTTATACTAAAGGACTAGCTATACGCAGCGCTGTTTAGCGATATGTCTATGGTTACTGCTCGTAACGTCGTAGCTAGTGCGTCGCAGAATCTATTATCTGCCTTAAGCATGGAGATTGCAAATAGTTTTTTACAAATCCGACTAGTAATTATAGAGATTAGCGCGTTCATACAAATACTTTTATTTATTTATTTATTTAAACTTTATGCACTACGTGTACATAGGAGGGCTTTCTAAGTTTATTTTGGACATTGCCGACTGACGATGAAGGAAAACATCGTGGGAAAACCTGGACTCAAAAGTCTGAAATTGCCAATCCGTCTTGAGCAAGCGTGGTGATTAATGCTCATGCCTTCTCTCTATAAGAAGAGGCCTTTGCTTTGCAGTGGGATAATAAACAGACTGGTAGAGGTATACTGGTATACTGGGGGCCCGCCCCTGCTTCTCAAGCGGATACGTTTATGTTTAATATTATTACTTACTGTTGAAATACTAGGCTTTTCTCTTATATGATATGCATGTTATACATTTATAAACCTTTCGAAAGAAATACTCTGAGCGATAGTGAAAACCATATCAAAATCCTTTAAGTGATGTATAAGAAGTTACCGAAGAAACAGACAAGGAAAAT
The DNA here is from genome assembly GCA_963082885.1 of Parascotia fuliginaria. Lineage (NCBI taxonomy): Eukaryota > Metazoa > Arthropoda > Insecta > Lepidoptera > Erebidae > Parascotia > Parascotia fuliginaria. The sequence continues at coordinate 3,370,349 of OY720190.1, read as the reverse complement.
CAGATACAGAAACAGACCTATTTGGAAATATAAAAGATGGAAGTTAGTCTATAAAAGTTTGGTATGAAAACTAATATTTTACGTGAATATTCTCTAAGAGAGGGTACTAATTAATGACCTGGTCTATCCAGCTTGCTCAAGACGGATTGGCAGCTTGGAACCGACAAGGACCGACTACAGTAAAACGCTATATTATGCGCTAACTGCATTAACTATGGTTAATGAATCATGATAAAACTCGTGTAGTAGTTGTATTTGCGTACCTACATAATTGTAATATAAACTTAGAAAGCATTAACAATATCTAAATGATAATTATTGTAGTTTTCACACAACCACAGGTTAAAATGTTCTCAACGAAAAAAAAACAAAGGTATGTAAATAATTGTGACCTATTCAGTCTTCAGAGAACAGCCTCGAATATTACGGATTTAAACAATGCCGATCGTTCCTAAATTAAATTCTTATACTTATATGATTTTTAAAATGTCAGTGAAATACATACTTGCTGAAATTAAAACAAATTAAAATAATTAAAATTAAGATACATATGTAACAAAATGCCTACAGAAATATTTCTATAATATTTTTTATTTCTTTATTTTGGTTTGGGGATTCTGTTTATTAGAAATGATAGCGATATAACTTTCAATACTACTATTATTTTTTTTACATATTTTTATACTAATCTGTGAAATGTTTAGGTATTCGAAAAACGAAGATTCATCTATACTGTATTTCTTATTACGTTTGCCTACCAAACTAACTTTACTCGCTGCTTGAGGTGAGGTAAATAGTTAGTGAGGTCCAGAAGTGATGAGCTCCATCCCAATTGGTATTATATCAAATTTGAGCATATTGTCTCCCATTAAGTCGGTTTTGTAAGACCAAAGTGATCCGGGATCATAATTATAAAATAACCGATTTAGTCTTTACTTAAGTAAAACTTCTAACGAAAAAGTGTTTCAGTATAAGTACGAAGTTTTAAAATCACTTTACTTCTACATGTATTTTATTAAACAAAATCAAGGGTGTGGACATAGTACTAAGTCGCGTTGTTGAGGTCGAGACCATCACGATAACATTATGGTATTACGACTTCAATGCTCACGATACCAAATATCGTTAAAATAATGATATCTTTATTCATCATTACTTAAGTGATATGTATTCTTCGTCTTAACCGTGTGAAGTGACTCTAGACACAACTAATTACTAATGTACTAGTTGACATCTAACTTTGATGCACTATTAGACAATATGGGAAGGGGAAATGTTTGAGCTATATGTTTAGAAAGAATCAACACATCGCAGGCTCTATATTACGTCGATACTCTAAGCTTTGGTACAGATTTGGCTAGAACGCAATATCCTTATTTCGTCTAATTCATGAATGAAAGTTGCTATATTTGACGCAGTTGAAGTACCAGATCGATGTTTGTGACTTAAAATTTGGCAAGAGATTTGCGATTTGCCATAGTGTAAAGTTGAACTCCAGCCAAATGTGTGCCAAGCTGCAACACAACATGCGGGCGGGAGTGCTAGTGCGGGCGAGCTCACCGTCGGCATCAGCTGATCAGTACTCCGCACGCGGGTCACCTTGTTCTTGTAGATGAGCTTCTTGAGCGCGCGCTCCACTGGCTGGTTCCACCGCATGAACATGACGTACGAGATGTACAACGAGAATAGCACGAGCGCCTCCTGCCAGTATATCTCGCTGTCGCGGAAACAGTATATCAACACCAACAAGCTGATCGAGTAAAAGGTGCAATCGCGGAACAACGGCCACCAGGTGAGCGAGAGTGTCGTGCGAGAAAAGAGCGCGCACGCACCAATCACGAACAATATGTTGAACACCGCGGAGCCTACGATCGTCCCTATGCCCACGTCATCGAACGACACGAACACGCCGATCACCGAGGTGAACAGCTCCGGTGCCGAGCCGCCGGCCGCCATGAACGTGGCGCCGGCCACGTCGTCGCGGATGGCCAGCCGCTCGATGATGACGTCGAGCGCGGGCACGAAGAACTCGTCGCACACGATGGCCAGCGCCACGAACATGTAGCCCATGCCCACGACGTGCAGCAGCACCGCGCCCGAGCGCCGCTGCTCCTCCGTGAACAGGTCCGTGGGGAACAGCGGGGTCTTCTGGTCCTCGGGGGGCGGCGAGGAGCCGAGCGAGTCGAGCGCGTCGAGCGCGTCGAGCGCGTCGGTGGTGTTGGGCTCGCCGGCCCGCGCCGCCGCCAGCAGCGCCAGCAGCAGCGCGCCACCCATGCCGCGCTCCCGGGGGCTCCGAGCACACTGCCGCGTGCGACCCCTGCCCACGCCCGCCCCGCGCCCGCCTTGCCCCCGCCCCCGCCGCGCCCGCTCGATAGCGCCGCACTGCGCCGCGCCGCCGCCACGACACTCCACAGCCGCGCACTCTGACTTATCTGTGTAACTACTACAAATTAATTCACTAAATACTTTTATTAACCACTTAAAGATTTGCCGAGATGGAATCGATTACGTTTGCTAAGGTTGCGACTCGGTCGACCTACCCTGAATACTGCTTCTTTAAGGTTGTTATATTTACTCGGCTCTAGCTTGTCAGACATTAGACACTTCGCAGAAAAATTGTGGTCGAAGTAACATTGGTGTTTTGCGCAGATGTAAACATACAAAATTCTGATTATTATTAATGTGTTTGTCCATAACCTAGTACAAGGCGAGAGACTTGCCGTACTATAAAATTATATTTGGAACCACTGTTGTAGCGCAGCGCGGATGACTCTACGACCTGCGCCTCCTCCAGATAATGTGAAACGTTCGCTCCGTTCATAAAATTCAAAATGTAATTGCGATACGAAATTTAGTGAAAAGAAAATGAAACTAGAGTTTGAAGAAAAGAGTAAAATTGTAGTTCCAAGTTGCCCTATTTCATATTTTGCCCGATGAACTGAGGCACTAAGCAGCACGAGGCGCAGTCGGCTCGTTCGTTTATATTGCTCGGAGGCACGTTCGACAGTAACGACTGGCACTTAAACAAAACTTAATAGCAATTAAATAGCTCCGTTGTCTTAGAGCTTCATTGTTTAATTGACTTCAAATAAATTGTAAAAAGATAAAATGCTGTAAGACTTTGAAGCTTGCCAAGAGCAGATCAGTTTTTATCAAAATCTAACTTAGGTATCTATTTACTAATCTGTTCAGGTCCCATTAATTCTAATCGTAATAAATGCAGTACCACAAATACGTAGGTTTTCAAAAATGGCGTACCCAGATTTTGAACGAGAGGAGAGAAGCCGAATGGAAAACTTAAGTACTACTACTTAAATGTAATTTCATCCGCTCTTTACTGAATCCACACAAGCCTCAAACTTTAAACAAACCTCTCACTGCAGCATAGGATAAAAAATACACCATTCATTCATCGTGATATAGATCTACCTATCTACTAACCGAACTATATCAACCAGACATAAAAAAACAGTCTCGCCTATCCAGACTAAAAAAAGCGATCGATAATTTGTGCAGTGCAACTCGGGTGCACCCCAGGGAGTATTCAAAAGGCTTAAAATTTCGTTAACTTTTTGGGAGCTTAAAACGTGAGTTTGTCGTAGTGCTGGATTTATACTTATTTAAAACTACCGAACTACCTCTGTGGTTTGGTTAGGTTCAGTGTAGGTATTGATTACCTCGCAGAAGTCTCAGGTTCGATCCTTGAGTCAGGTAATGTGATAATGGGTTTTTCTGTCGAGATATTCTCAGTATTAGCCCGGAGTCTGATATTGTGCCCGATATTGGCAACGGGCTCGCCCTCTGTTACATGGGACCTAAAATACTTAAAACGGCGAAACGTAGGTGGTTAACACCTTAAACGCCTCTGACTTACCCTTTGGGGATAAAAAGCTTGAAGCTATGTACATATGTATGTAAAACTACCGGTCAAAATTGTATCGTTGGTAGTAGACCCTTTTCTTTTCTGTTCAAACTTTCTAGATACGTTTGCAGTGCAAGCAATGTAGGTATTTAAAAAATTGTTTAATCTTGCTTAATTTTGCCAATCCGCTTACTTTTCTAGGTGTTCTCAACCATTATTAGGATCGGGCTATATTCGAGACTAGGTACTCCGTTGTTTCGCATTGAGTATATCTATTGAGATAATAATAATAAATATGCTATTTATTAATATACCTTGACCATTCTGCTGACAATAAAATGTATGTTAAATGTTTCAAATATTAAAATGATAATAATAAGTACCTATTTTATAGTGATAAATATTTGCATGCCTAATACAGGCAGAATATAGCTTGCATTTTGCACCATTGTTATACCTGGTATCACCTGTATTCTACGCAAACAAATGATTCTTTCTTTCTTTCTTTCTTTGTTTTATTTATTTATTCCTTTTTCAAACATATATAAAAGAAAGAAAAGAAAACATTTAATTTGGCTATTCATACAAGTCTTAACATAATTTAAATTAAATTTATAGAATGAAGAAAAAAAAAAGAGAGCTAAAAAAATATATATACGGTCGAATTGAGAAACATTCTTTTTTTGAAGTCGGTTAAAAAAGGCCTTACCTTATCTTTGTGCTACTTTGCAAGCACAAAGATACATTGATATTCTTTTATGATGGCTATGTACAAGGATTGTAAACAGAAATACTTACCTATTATTAGTCTATGCTTAAACGGTTAAGTTAGGTAGCCTAACCGCCCACGCTGTGTGTCTGCCCACGCTGCGTGGTAACCACTCTAGAACTTTTTTGCCCCAACAGCCGTCAGTTCTTCGAGCTATGTGTCCTGCCAATTGTCACTTCACGAAGGGTTCCGTAACATTATTTATAAAAATGGCAAAAAATCATGTTTGTTGTATGGGAGCCCCTCTTAAACATATTATATTTGTTATATTTTAATTTAATCATTGATTTTTAAGTGAATATAACTAAATATTCTGTGATTATTTCAAGAGTAGTAGGTACCGTCGTAATATTATATTAGGTACTAGCTGTGCCCGCGACTTCGTCCGCGTGGAATAGTGATTTTGGACAGCATTTTTTGGATATATCTTTTGGTTTGTTTTGAATTATAAACATCTTCGTTTAGGTGAATAAGAAAAATCTTTACAATAAATGCTTCTCTATAAACGATTTTAAACGTATAGCCATCGGGGATCAAAGCCATACAGGTTGCTAATATTACTTACACGTGACAAATCCACACAAAGCTGACCATGCAAAAAACAGCTAATATTTAGATCCACAGTCACAACATTTAGTGTCTGACCTTAGGCTTTATTAATTGTCATCGCGAAACATAGGCTCACTGGAAACTGAACTCGTTTAAAACTAAACGGGAAATGGTTTGGAATGAGAGGAATCCGAGGAATAAAAACGCTATAAGGTTTTTTAAAATATATTAGCCTGCCAAAGTGACTTCATCCCGCCTGATGGTAAGCAGTCAGTGGAATCCAGAAGTGGTGGCCACCATACAAAAAGCCATCGTTTTAAACTGCTGGTATGGTGGCCTCCACTATGGTGGCTGGGAATGGGGTTAGGGGAGTGAGGGATGTGAGGAAAAAGGAAAGGGGGAAATTGGGCTCCTGGCACTCTCACTCACCGAACGAAACGCAGTAGTACGAATACTGCTACTCTTACGTCGATCTTTTATGAGAGGGTAGTACTTCCCCGGACGATCCGGCCCATTCATGCTGAAACCAGCTTGGATCTACTACCGTAATACTACGGTTAGGTCTAATTGGGCCCCTGTACAATGCCGCGGGCGTCCAGCGGCACCACCATTTATACGGGTCTTACTGGCCGGCGGGTTGACCCACACCACCCACACAATGACTCCACGGATACTCAGCTGGTCCCACACATGCTGCGAGGATTGTCATCTCTGCATCAGTTGGGCCTCCGGCTCTCGCACTTACCGAACGAAACGCAATAATATGGATACTATTACTCTTACAACGATCTTCTATGAGAGGGTAGTACTTCCCTGGTCGATCCGACCCATTCATGCTGAAATCAGCGTAAATCGACTACTACTATTTCGTAATTCACTTTAATTCCACCTATTCCGTAATGAGACGTGTTAACATGTTCTTATCATAAAAAATAAAATAAGTCCAGAAAAATATAAATCTAACTTTTATTTACATTGTAACTGATAAAGTATTTACATTTTAGTAAAGAAATAAGACGTGTTAACCTAACTTAATAACACACTAACCTAAGCTAAATACATACCACATGTATGACGTGATTATTTAAATTGGCATAACTTTTTTATTTATGTACCGATTGACATGAAACAAACACTAAATGTTAAGTGAAGCTTACCACAATGTATCAGTGAAAACCATATTTAAATCGGGTATGCCGTTTTTAAGATTAGCGTGAATTTGAAACTCGATTTCCCCCTGACTTTCCCCTCCCTTTCCCCTGACTTCTCCCTCACTACCCCCGCACTTTCCCCTCACTTCTCCCTTCCTTTCCTCTGCCTCCCCCTCCCTTCCCCCTCCCTCCAAATTTCAAGTCGCCAACTTCAAAAGCAAAGATCTTTCCATACAATATTTCATCCCTTATTTACTCCTATAAATCCACCCCAGTAAAAAAAAAATCTGAGCGTATTTTTTATTTAAATAAAAGTATTCTAAAACAAAATTTCAAAGCTGTAATTTAAAAAATGAAGACGTTTTATACAATCGATTTCATCCCTTTTCATACACTTAAGGGTTGAATTTTTAATAACCCTTTCTTTGTACACTTCTAGACATTAAGACAAACACACCCTCCAAATTTCAAGTCGCTACGACCAGCGGTTTAGGCTTTACGTTGTCTGTCAGTCAGTCAGTCAGTCAGGACAAAGCCTTTTATGATATGTATGGATGTATGGATTAGACGTATAGCCATCAGGGATCAAAGCATACAGGCTGCTAGTAATGCTAACACGTGATAGAGCCACATAAAGCTGACCGAAAAACAGCTAATACATAGATCCACACCCACAACTTTTAGTGTCTTACCTTAACTTTAATTACTTAATTAATTAATTACTTTAATTAGCCATCGCAAAACATAGGCTCACTGGAAACTGGACTCGTTTAAAACTAAATGAAAGACTGTTTAGAATGACAGGAATCCGAGGAATAAAAACACTATCAGCTATTCCGCAACCTCTTAAAATATCTGCTTCTATAAGATTTCGTACTAAATTAACGAATGTTCGATGTGATTCTTTAAATTGGCATAACTTTTTTTGAACTTGATTGACATGAAACAAACACTAAATGTTAAGTGAAGCTTACCACAATATATTAGTGAAAACCATATTTAAATCGGATAAGCCGTTTCTGAGATTAGCGTGCACAAACGCACAGACAAACAGACAAACAGACAAAAATTTTAAAAATCATTGTTTTGGGTTCTATTTGCGTTGATATAGGTCCCAATAGTTTTTTTTCTCATATATCTTCCATGTACAGACAGCGATCAGTTACATTTTTATTATATGTATAGATTGTGTTATGTAGAGATTCAAGAAGAATCTCCAAAGGAGCAGCCGAAAAAAGCTCTCCGTGCGTAGGAGCCCGTAACCAAGCGCAGCTTCAAATTGGTCGTTGAGCAAACGCGCGTGGGTATCAGAAATCTGAAACCCCTGAGCGACGACCAAATGAAGCTGGTGCATCGCTCTCTGACCCTGGCGATGTTAAACATCGCTGACAAGGGAAAAGGGCCTAAATTTACGGGCTTTACACACAAACCAGGGTTCATTATTGTCACTTGCGAGGACCAGGCCAGTCTCAAATGGCTGTCTGACAAGGTCCCCAGTATAAAACCCTGGGATGGGGCTTTGCTCTCGATCGTTCCGGAGGGGGAATTACCAAAGCTGACGGTAGGGACCATCTTCATCCCCAGCACTGAGGCAGAGTCGCTAGACGAAGCTACCCAGCTGCTGGGGATACAGAATGAAGGGCTAAACACCGAGCTTTGGAGGGTCGCGCACAGTAGGGTTGAGGGAAATGGACATGTGGTGTCCTTCTTCCTGGATGAACCCTCTGTCTCGGCTCTCCGGGCTAGGAACTTTGAGGTGGCTCTTGGTTTTAAAAAGCTTGTTTTTAAGATCAGGAACGACTCAATGGTTGGCCCTTCAACAGCTGCTCCTGTGGGACCACAGCCTTCGTTGTAAACCAACCTTTGTTACCCGTACTAGGCAGAAAGTAATAGATATCACGATCGCTACAACTAACCTAGCCAGACACATTAAAAACTGGCAAGTCCGTAGTGAAACCTCAATGTCAGATCATAGGCATTTAAAGTTTGAGATTAGGGCTGCTGTAGACACCCAAATCACAACATACAGGGATCCCAAATTAACAGACTGGGTTGACTTCAGGAGTCAACTCAGGCTTCATCTTGAATCCTTTCCCAAAGCCATCAGATCAACTGAGAGTCTAGAGATTGCTGTGACAATCTTGACAGAAGGCATACTTAAAGCTTAGAAGAGAGTTGTCCGCTCAAGACAAAGACCTCAGTAAGGAAGGTACCTTGGTGGAACTCAAAGCTGACGAAGCTTCGAGATAAAACCAGGAAATTATTTAACAAGACTAAACAGACTCATATGTGGGAGATCTACAGTAAAGCCTTGACGGAATACAATAAAGAGATTAGGAAAGCGAAGAGAGAATCTTGGAGGAAGCTCTGTGAAGAGATCAATAGTCTCCCACAAGCAGCAAGACTTCATAAACTGCTCTCAAAAACGAAACCTAATCAGATTGGACTCCTTAAAAAGGACGATGGCTCCTTTACGAATAACGTGAAGGAGACCTTACAGTTGCTGGCCACGACCCACTTTCCTGGGTCTAGTGAAAGGGACTCGACATGTCAGCAGCCAGCGCCTCACAGTAAACCTCGCAATGAGGACTGGCGCATGGCTGCAAAAGTCGTAAGACCCAGGCAAGTCCAGTGGGCCGTTGACTCCTTTAAACCAAATAAAGCGTGTGGTGAGGATGGAATAAAACCTATGATCCTACAACAAGAGATTGACATCCCTACCCCCTATCTGATCAAAATCTACAGGACGAGCCTCGCCTGGGGATACGTACCACAACAATAGACTTTGGTCAAAGTCATATTTATACCTAAAACTGGAAAGAAAGATTATAGCCAGCCAAAGTCTTTCAGATCAATAAGCCTCTCATCATTTTTACTAAAGACAATGGAGAAGGTATATTAGAGATGTAGCTTTGGATAGATACCCAATCCACCACACCCAACACGCCTATCGCAAGGGAAAGTCGACAGAGACTGCCATCACTAGCCTCATCGACAGAGTGGAAAAGGCTACAGAGGACAAGGAAATAGCACTATGCGCATTCCTCGACATTGAAGGAGCTTTTGATAACTCACCAACCACACTGTTGGTAAATGGGCTGATAAGTAAAGATGTCGACCCTACAACGGTGAAATGGGTGAATTCAATGCTTGCACATAGGAGTGCAAAAATAGCCCTTCATGAAATCGCAATTGTAGTATCTACAGCAAGGGGTTGTCCACAAGGTGGAGTTCTATCGGCACTACTCTGGACCCTTGCTGTGGACGAACTCCTAGTTGATTTGGCAAAACTTCAGATTGATGCGCAAGCCTATGCAGATGACTTGGTAATTATAGTCAGAGGATTTTGTCAATCAACCATCTCATGTATTATGCAAAAGGGACTGAACACTGTTAGCAGGTGGTGTGTCAAAAGTGACCTCTCCGTTAATGCTGACAAAACAGTAATCGTACCTTTTACACAAAAGAAGCGATTGGATAAACTAACAATGCCAAAGCTTAATGGTAAAACGATTGCGTTTTCCACAGAAGTCAAATACTTGGGCGTCACAATCGACCAAAAGTTGACTTGGAATTCACACTTGGACAATGTTCTAAAGAAAGCCATAATGACGATGGGAATTAGCGGCCGTATGATGGGCAACAATTGGGGCATAACCCCTAGAACAACTATTTGGCTGTACACTGCCATTGTGAGGCCGAGTCTGGTTGCCTAGTATGGTATACCGATGGCTCCAAAATAGGACAAAAAGTAGGCTGTGGAATATATGGGGAGCGACCAAAGATCAAAAAAAGCGTGTTTTTGGGACAAAAGCCTCCATCTTCCAAGGAGAAGTATACGCCATTGTGGAATGCGCGGAAGCTAATCTGCAAAAGCGCTACACCAATCAGACTATATATATAAATTCTGATAGCCAAGCCGCTCTACTAGCACTGGATTCGAACGTAGTAACATCGAAACTAGTTGAAGAGTGCATGGATTGTTTAAACTCTCTAGGTAATATGAATAGAGTAGTTCTCAGATGGGTACCAGGTCATGCAGGTGTCATCGGTAATGAGTGCGCCGATGAACTTGCGAGAGCGGGAGCTAATGGAACTCAGCAGGGCCCAGAGCCCTTCTGTGGAATACCAAAAAACCTAGCTCAAAATGCCCTTACAAACTCATGCATCGAAACAGCCATCAAACTCTGGTCGAAATCGCCAGGAATGAACCACTCTAAAGCCCTGATCAAAGGCTTTAACAGAAGGTACAATAACCTTATCCTTGCGCTGAGTAGGAACAATCTACGCATTGTGTCAAGAGCCTTGACAGGTCATTGTTGCTTAAACAAGCACATGTATAATCTAAGGCTAAGCGGAACACGCACCTGCAGGCGATGTAAAGAGGCAGATAAAACGCCCCTTCATCTTCTGGGGGAATGTGGCCCGCTCATACACAGGCGTCAGTTTCTTGTAGGGAAACACACTCTGGGCCCAGAAGAAATTAAGGAGCTCACCCCTAAGCAAATCCTGCGGTATATCATAGCTGCAGGGTTTAGTGGTGAACTCTAGCTTGATAAAGCGGCGATCACAATAGACCATTCATGGTAGCAGTGACATTACAGCCGCATCATAGAAATAAAAAAAAAAAAATATGTAGAGATTGCTTATTCTGGCGCCCTCTGGACGTTCGCTGTATGTAGGCCTGATGCCGTTGAGCTATAGATATCGACAGTAAAAACAGCAGGTTACGACGATCGCCACTAAGATGAAGATGAAAAAGGATTTGAAATAGGCGACTTAAATATTACATAAAGCATATTCTATTCTACCTACGTATACAGGTTAGTAAGCGCCATCTATGAACCGTTTACAAAACTATGTTGTGCAAGATTCCTAAACACTCCTCACAACCTCATTCATTGGTTCGATTAATGAAAACATTTAAAGTGCTAATAGACGACCGGATTTGGTACGGCCGCACCAAAGTGATGGTGCGGTGCGCTCCGCACGCAACTCATCGCACGGTCCAGTCCATGTCCAGTCTACTCTGTGGACTAGTCGTTGTTGGATGTGTAACTCGTGCCATGTCTACAATTTCCAAAGAAAATCACAATTCACCGCCGCCGTCACTAATGAAACGAAAAAAAGGGCAGAAATATACCTGAAAAATTAAAAGAAAACCTCTCAAGCCATACAAGTAGCAATGTCATTTGTAAGAGTTTCTTACCCTGAAAAAAATATAGATTGCATGTGGCATAGTTTTTTTCAAGCATGGTAGGGCACCTCTTGAAGAGCACCTTTTTTCTATACGACTTTGGTGACAAACAAGCATACGCAAATAGGCTCTGATGGTAAATAGTAACCGTAACCTGTAGAAATAGTTGTGTTTTCCAAGCATTCCGAATAAAGAATACTTAAGAATAAAGGAAGTACTGGTGCTTAGAAAACACAACCAAATCGTTGCCGACCACGGAGAAGGGGATGAGGAAGGAAAAGGGAAAAGGATCAGGACCGAGAGGGTATTTGGGCTGCCGGCGCTCTCACTCAACGAACGAAACGCAATACTCCGCAATAGTACGGATACTACTACTCTTACGTCGATCTTTTATGAGAAGGTAGTAGGTACTTCCCCGGTCGATCATAGATATTTTATAATACCTATTCTTTTTGTATCGAAGATTGACTGATGAATGTATTGCGAATACAGTGAGTAAAACAGTACAAATAGTAAGTAGGTGAAAAGATATGTACAAAGAACTTGTGCTTATATAAGTAAATGGTACACATAAGTATGGTGCCTTTTTTAATATTTATTTTTAGTTACTCACTTTAAATACGTACCAATTTTTCTAGTGCACTGATGGGGGTTGTGTTTCGACACACAAAATGTACACATTGTCATGATTTTCTTGACATTCTTTTACATTAGGAATTTTAACACTATAGCTCCTAAATAAGTTCTAAACTACAATCTTTCAATGGGAGCCTGCGGGCCACAGATCAGGTAGAGATCGGGTGGTGTGATGCTATGACGTCACAGCAGCGAGAGTTTTTTTAATTTAATATCACGAAATCTATTGAATGTATCGTAATTTTTTTGGAAGTGTAAGAAATGGAGTGCTGAAAATCAAAATTAGGTAACATTCTTCATTCTGTAAAATGACTGACTGGATTGCATAAAACTTCTTGTCACCCACAAGTGATGTTTCAATAGTTGACTTTCAGTATTATTCATTTAGTCGACTAACATTGCTTCGCACTTAAAACTTATTAATTGGCATGATGTCGTAATAAGAGTGCATGCAACAGTCTGATAATTTAAATGGGAAACAACTTCACATGCTTAGTGAAATATTTGTCTTGCTGACTCGAAAATCTTGCTGTAGTTTCTAATAAATAACTAGCATTCGGGCGGGTTCAGCCATGTTTTGCTTACTGCTCTGCTGCCATCACCAGTAGCATGATGTTATGTCTACCTTTCTCAAAAACTGGGCTATCATACGCATAAAGAATTATTCAAATCCGACTGGTGGTATCAGAGATTAGCGCGTTATAAAATATTAACATAGCTACTTTGAAAATGGATTGTCACATATTGCATTTTTTTACTTTAGATACTCTTTGCAAAATCGACTAAGTACCACAATCTAAAATTACTAAATAGATAGTGCACATCACTACTGTCATGCAAATGGAATGTCATTGACCGACTTATCACACGTAGGGTTTCTAATTGGATTATGGTTATTATTACGAATTGGTTTTCATATTAATATTGTTAACTGAAAATTAAATTAGTCACCAAAATGTGGCTAGACGAAGCTGACGGCTTCGCCGAAATATTTAAAGGGTACTTGCCTTATTATTTGCTAGTGGCTCTACCTATTTTTATCATAATGTCTCCTGTGAACCCGGTCGCTGCTTCCCATGAGTTTTCCGTGTATAGAATGCAACAATATGACTTACACACTGTTCCCCATGGTGAGTACATAGTATAAGATGATGTCTAATTTATAAAATAAAAATCGATTGTGACATTTTTGAGGTTATTTTTTGGCTAATATCAATATATTAGATTGTTTGTACGGTCGCCCAGATTTTTACTTTTATTAATAAATTATGAATTAGATAAAGTTTGCCACGATCAAATCATCAAAATAACATTTTTAATGTTCTTGGTGTAGAAAATATATTTGTCTCAAGTAAAACAATTAATATATGTAAATATTCCATTTACTGAATTACTAATTAGTGCTGTGTTAAAGTTCATTTTTAATACAATAGTTTTGAAGTAACAGACAATGAGTGTCAGAAAACTGCACTGAGATTAAAATTATTTACCATATTAATATATATTTAAAAACTTTATTTATTCATCTACTTACTTGGTTTGTCTCGACTTCACTCTATGGTAAACTAGTAGATAATACCTCAGAGGCATTAAGTATGCATATAAATGTTTAATTGTAGAAAGTTCTAATTAAATGAACTGAATTTAAAAAAGTAATTTAAAATATATTCACAAACTTCTCCCAGTGCAGTTTTACCCTCGTTTTTGGTTTCTGCTCTGCTCCCGTCGCCACTAGCATGATGTTACATAGCCTACAACCTTCCTCAAGAACTAGGCTAATAAACACAGATAATTATTTAAATCTGACTGCTAGTCCCAGATTTAACTTAAAAACTTAATGTCTAAGGCATTTTCTACGAGTTAATGTTAGGGTCATGCAGAGATTAAACATGGCGCTTGTTAAAATTGAAATATAATTTAAAAAACTAATAAGGGTATACAGTTATGACTTTTTCATTAAATAATAATATAAATTATTAACTGCACACAGGTTGCCGCCATGCCAGCTTCAACTTAGAAGGTCGATCCTTAACGTCATGGAGTACATCCCGCCACTGTGTTGTCGCCCGTATCCAAGACATTTCAATTGATCAGTTTATGGAAATCCGTGCCAAGGCAGGAGCTTTGTTACTGGTGCTGCCAAAGAATGAGACGGTTTTAACAGCAGAAGAGAAGGAGGTAAAGTGATTTTAGTTGTAGTCCATGGTTTTTAATATAAAAATAGAATAGAATATTCTTTATTGTACATACTATATATATATATTAAATGTACAAAATATTACGTAAAAAAACATTAACACAGATATATGTACAATGGGCGGTCTTATAGCTCTCTAAAAACGATCTCTTCAACACTTTTGAATGGACTTTGTGATTAAAAAGTGGTATCTGTGGTGCATACAAACATACGGCATATGCATATGATATATGTAAGCTGTAGTTTGTAATTAATAATAGCTGACAAATATAGGAATTTAGTAAGTAAAGTATAAAATGATTACAAGTGATGTTTGACTTAGTTGATCACTCATATAATTTTGACTTGCAAATAAATAAAACTTCTCTATATAAAAAGTAGCTTTACCTTACAGTAGGCATCATTTACAAGCTCTATAATGTTGTGTTTCAAATGATGAATAGAATTTTCAGAACACAGCTCCTATTTGTACACAAACCTCATATTATAATGTGTTTTGGTAATATTTTATTTAAGTACTTAATACTAAATAGATTTTCTAGGGTGATAAGTGTATCTCCATTTTTGGGTTGGGTTGGGGTGGAGTTGGATGGGTTCCGCTGATGTAGTATCAAGTTTCGGCGGCCTATCCGTTAAGGCGAAAGCAGGTGCACAGGAGGGTTTTTGTCGGTATTTCGGCCACCTACCATCTCAGGCCAGCGAGTCCGACATAGCCGCCTTGGTTCCCCGGACAAGGAGGTATGCGTAAATGCATTTCCCCTCTAGAAAAAAAAAAAATGTTTTCGATGGGTTCTAGAATGTAGATGAACAAATTTAAATACTTTTTTGTGTGAGTGGGAATCGAACCCGCGATCTTTGCGTGGCACAGAGGTAGTCTAAGGCTTTGCGCTTAATAATAACCTGTTTTTTTAACAAACTGACTTTTTCATAGACTTTTTAAAATACATATATAGGATTTACTAGGTTGGATATTAAATATGATAATTCCTATACTATTGCTTACTTTAATGCTAAGGTTTGGGTAATAAGGAAAACTACCACCTTATAAATACAATTGTTGTTTTGTCCTTTAACACAAAATTGTGATCAATATTTAAGATGAATTTTTTTTACTTGTTATACTTATTTTTACTCTGGAGTGTTTGAGTCTTGAGTGTACTTTGTGTATGGTTTATATAGGTGTGTATTGAGACAGAGCATGTTTCTGAGAGGCTATCTTAAAACAATATAAGGAAGGTTTCCAATATTAAGTTTTTTAATTTTTACAGCACATCCAACTCCTAGAAATGGCAATGATCCAGCAGGAAGTGAACGCGCCCGTATATTTTGCGCGGTGGTCACCAGACTTTGAAGACATTCTCAGAGATTTACAGCACAGCTTTATCACCGATGATAAGTCTGGCACTGCTTTAGAGGCCATGATGAATACTGTGTCCTCAAATGGGTATCAGATTGGTGAGTGTTTTTTTTATTTTTATTATTACCTACAATGGCAGACAAGCCAATGGCCTGATGATAAATGACCACCGTCGCTCGTGGACTTCTGCAATGCCAAGGGCTCTACGAAGACGCTACCTACCGTAATATTTGCTCTCATTAAACCTCGTTTGACGAATTGTTTAGCAACTTAAGCCATCCAGTCTCTTTCAACTTTCTTTACACATTACAATGACGAAATACATACATTTAGCTGCTGAAACGCTGTAGGATTTTGACTACATATCGCGAACTAGATTAAAAAGTAAACATTTGATAAGAATCTTTATGTGATATGGAACAAGGTGTTAAATTTTTGTAACCCAGTCTAGTATTTGTGATAGACTTAGTTTATCACTATTCATACTAATGTTATAAAATATGCGAAAGTAACTGTCTGTTCGAGTCCATTGTAAGAATTAATATTTGCTTACGTGAAAGTTGTAACTATGTCGAACTTCTCTTTGGAAGTATCTCGTACATCTCTAGCAGTTTTATGAATAATTAAAGTTAAAATCCATCGTTTTAGAAATTCATTAGGTTTTCGCGTTGTATAGGCTGGTTAGTTACTTTAGGGCTTGCGTAAATAAGCACTTCGACCAAAGCACTATATATCTATACTATTATATAAAGCAGAATCGTCTGTTTGTTTGTTTGAACGCGCTAATCTCTGTAACTACCAGTCGGATTTGAATAATTATTTTTGTGTATGATAGCCTAGTTCTTGACGTAGGTTATAAGGTATGTAACGTCACGCTACTGGCGACGAAAGCAGAGCAGTTAGCAAAGACGCGGATGAAAGCGCGCCGCGGGAGGTATCCAACATGGAGTTCTTGAAGAAAGGAGTTTAATAGGTTTTTAACAGGGACGGCAACGCGCTAGTGATGCTCCTAGTGTTGCAAGCGTCCATAGGCTATTATGACTGCTTACCATCAGGCGGGCCTTATGCTTGTTTGTCACCTTAGTCGTATAAAAAAAAGAAATAAGCATGTACGAGTTTTAAAGTTAGGTTTATCTACTTGCCTGGTTCCGCCTTACACCGAAAGTTTTTAAAGATTTTACATAACCTAACGATGTTACACAATAAAGCCCCAAATTATTATAACATCATCTTTCTCGCACAGTGGTATCCGCCCCAGCCCCACAGAAAGTAGACTCTAAACCGGTGACATTACATGGAAAGCTGGTAGGACGGTCAGGATCATCGCACACCATCGTTATAGCTGCACATTATGATGCGTCGGCTATTGTACCAGTAAGTTTAAACATAAAGAATACCTATAAAAACTTGAGTTTAATTTATAGCGAAAACCACTTAAAAAAAGTATACAAATATTTTTTGTTATAATTTACATCATGAAAATAGAGGGTAGTGGGGAAGCAGGGCTGTTATAAAAGAGTTTCGTATTCGCCTTTTTAATCCTACAATAATAATTGCTTTGAGTCTGAATACCTATATTTATATAATATAATTTTTGTTTTGATTTCCTCTGTGGTTCGGTGGTACTGTGTATAGACTACCACGCAGAGGTCGCGGGTTCAATTCCCGCTCAGTGCAAATATTTGTGTGCATGAACTTGGCTATTTGCATTTGTCTAGGTGTTTGTATGTACTTTTTTTTGGTAAATACATACATAATGTATGTATTAATGTATGTATTTACCAAAAAAAAGTATATAAGTTTGTTTATCCGCATTCTAAAACCCATATTACAAACTATTATTATATGCTTAGGTACTTTGGGTCTAGATGGCGTTGTGTGGTTGTTGTGGTATTATTTATTATTATTTATTTACTTAGTGTTACGTATGTAGAAACTCTCGCCTAATTTTAAACTCTAATGGCATTGTAATAGAATTCACAATGTATTATTATTTTTTAGGAACTATCTCGCGGCGCAGATTCAAACGCATCCGGAGCGGTCGCAATACTAGAGCTAGCTAGGATCTTCTCCCGGCTTTACTCGACAGCGGCCGTGAGAGGCGGACCGTCCTTACTGTTTGTGCTTACTTCTATTGGACACTCGCTTAATTACTTCTCGGCTAAAAAGTGGCTGGAGGAACAATTGGATTCTACTGAAGCCGTATTATTGCAAGTGAGTAGTTTTATATGCTTTAGTACTCACAGATGTGATTTTAAGAATGAATAAATTCGTTATGATCGTAGTATAATGACAGTTTTGAAAAAAAATAAGAAATTCACTTTTTACCATATTTGGATACAACAATATCTAAATAGGTAAAAAAAATGTATTTTAGAGTTCAAATTAATCATGGTAAACTGACGGTTTTGTTAGGCGCATATAGTAACTAATTATTTTCAAATGGCTGCCCTGTAAAGTTTAATATCTCTAATATATACCACTGTGGAGGTATCACACCATATACTTCCCACCAAAGGCAGGATTCTTCGATCAGGCGAGGTGATCGTGGCTGGCGGGCTACTACCCTTTAGTTGGTAGTCGGGACTTATATAGTTAGTTGGTGTGAACACTTTGATATCACGAGTCAGGTTTTCATACATTTTGGCGTATGTATAGAAGTTGATACTCCGTCGCCATCTATGTTTTCTATGCAGTAACTCGTAGTCGTCGTCTTCACTTGTGTTGTTTTCTCAGATCAGATAGATCACATTAACATTTATTTTGTTCTGAATCGAGCTCACAACAATAAGGGGCAGGAACGGGATGAAGGAACGTAACAGCTGCGCTGTGATTGGCTTTTTGAATGCATTGATTTGCACCAATCGTAGTGTCCGTAGTGAGTTATGCTAGCAAATACCGGTATGTGTAGTGCGTGTCTGTAGTCTTGTAATCCCTGTATGCGGTATCTATTAAGGAGTTACTTATCAGTTGCAAACTAGGTCACTTTAAACCACAAAATATGCTATATTGTACGATTAATATATTTGCAAAAAAAAAAATAAGAATGGATTTACATTCTAGAACCCTTAACAGAAGCTAATATGGTTATTTTGGGTCTAGATGGCGTTGTGTTTAGTTGTGGTGATATTATTTTAACATATTATTTTGTACTTTTAATATTGAAAGTCCTCAATCACTGGACTATTTTTTTTATTCCCTCAATTACCCTCTTCCTTTTCCCTTTTTCGACCTCATCCCTTACAAGGTCGGCCACGGCTTGGTTGTGTTTTCTAAGTATTATTTCTGCTATGGCTAGAAAACATAGCCATGTTCATAGGTTACTATTAACATTTACCATCAGGTAGGCCTTTGCTTGTTAGTCTCCAAAGTTAAAAAAAAAACCATTTTTAATTTTTTGTTACTATTTTTCAGGATGTATCATTCGTAATGTGCCTGGACTCAATATCTTCATCACCGTCTATGACGATGCATGTATCAAAGCCTCCTAAACCGGGTGGTTCTGCCCATTCCATCAAGTCAAGACTCGGGGTGCCTATTAACCATAAGAAGATCAACCTGGCTGATGAGTTACTAGCTTGGCAACATGAACGGTTCAGCATTAGAAGAATGACAGCGTTTACGCTTAGCTCTTTACAGGTAATTTATTAAATAAGTTATATTGTTATTGTACACAAAAAAAAATGGCCCAGTGGATAAGACACCCGATTTGTAAACACGAGGTAGTGGGTTCGAATCCAGGCAAGTACCGATGTAGTTTTTCTAATCGTATTTACTTTCTAAGTTTATCTTGGATGTTTCTGACTGATGGTGAAGGAAAACATCGTGAGGAAACCTGGACTCAGTCTGAAATTACCAATCCGCCTTCATCAAGCCTTCTCTATATGAGAAGAGGCCTTTGTCCTGCAGTGGGACGTTAAACAGACTGGTATTATTATTGTGCATTTAGAGGATCTCGTAATGAGTTTAAGCTTCTGTTACCGCGGTCGCTATATGGATGGGTGACCGTACTTAAAACACAGAGTTAAATAATCAGTTTTGACTGTTCTATTAAGACGCATAGTTATCTAATTGTCAAGTAAACGTAGCTCGTGCTAAAAGTATTATTTGGTTAAGTTCAATAGTCACGTTAGCCCGTAAATGGGTAATCATCTTCTAAAAATGCCCTGCTCACCCCACAATAATCAAATATACAAGTATCAATTTTATACCTTTTTGACTGGCCTGTTGGTCTAGTGGTTAGTGACCCTGACTGCTAAGCCGGAGGTCGTGGGTTCGATTCCCACCCAGGACAAACATTTGTGTGATAAGCATGATTGTTTGTTCTGTGTCTGGGTGTAATTTATCTATAATATGTATGTATTTACAAAAAAAAATGTATATTAAGTAGTATATCAGTTGTTTAGTACCCATAACACAAGCAAATATAATTGCTTAATGCTTAATTTGGGGCTAGATGGCGCTGTGTGAATGTGGTAGAATATTATTGTTATTATTATTATATTATTATTATTATACCTAAGCACTCATAGCTTGTTGCGCTCACTGATCGGTAAACGATTAGCGGGTTAAGCAACTTAGAGTGCGGCTGACCCATGGATGGGTGACCACATATTGGTATTTGATCTGAGCGTCTTCGTGCTTTAGAAGCACGTTAATAGTCAGTCCCGGTTGTTACCAAGTTGATAACAGTCGTTAGGTCAAGTCGGATGCTTCTATGGGCGACCTGAACAAATCCTGAAATTAGGTTGATCACCAACCACTTGATATTTGATTTTTGATCTTATACCTATAAAACACTATTTATAAATTTGCAGAGTCACAAAGACCCATCCCGGTCTACAGTATTAGACACTGCAACGGAATCGAACCTGAAGAACTTGGTAACGAATATTGCTGTGACGGCGCGAGCGCTCGCTTCACACGTGTATAATCTCACAGATGAAATCAATGATGAAGATGCTGCGTTGTATAATGATGCTTTGGTAAGATATATCTACACAAATATATAAAGTTTGTTTGTTTGAATATACTAATCTCTAAAATTAGGTACCAATCGGAACCAATAGGATTTGAATAATTCTTTTTGCAATTGATAAATATTTAGGGGGAAAATTGATGCACTAGATCTACATGACAAGTTGTGTCGTTTTTATACTCCTGACAACTATCGTCGTAACCGGAGACATGTGCTGTTCGCTGTTCCATGTCGCACCGTAGCGCGTGCCACGTGGCCTGTACCGCGCACACTGTCAGCACTCAGTGCTCTCCTGTGTGCCAATCCTAACTGTGATCTGTTTGCGGATGGATGGCAGAAAATATTGTCAGAGTGCTTGCGGTTCTGCGAGCGTGATGCATGAATGTGTTTTATCATATCATTTTTTTTTTGTTTCCATTTTATTCCTTTTTATCTGTGTTTATTGTTTTTAATCGTATATGATTAATAATTATTGTAATTGGTAGTAATTAACCGTTTTATTATTAAAAAAATAAATAAATAAATAAAAAAGTTTAAAGCGAAAGAGTTTGTTTGAACGCACTAATCTCTAGAACTACTAGTCGGATTTGAATAATTCTTTTTGCGTATGATAGCCCAGTTCTCGAGGAAGGCTTGAGGCTATAAACATCACGCTAGGAGCCACGGGAGCGGAACAGTAACCAAAGATGTAATTAGAAACCGTGCTGCAGGCTAGTAATTTATAATTACTAGCTTTTCGAGGCACGATTTCACTTGCGTCTTTGCACTGCTTTGCTCCCGTTGCCAGTAGCGTGATGTTACATAGCCTGTAACCTTCCTCGAGAACTGGGCTATCATACGCAATAAGAATTATGTAAATCCGACTAGTGGTTCTAGAGATTACTGCGTTCAAAGAAACAAACTTTTTTTCAAAAGGGGAAGGCTTTAAACTTTAACACACACACAAACTTTCGTATTTATAATATTAGAAGGTTAAAGATCTACATTTCGACTACTGGACGATAATTTTTAATATTTTTTTATTGTTGTAGGCTGTAGACGAAGCCTCAATAAGGCACTGGTACAAATATCTATCATCACAGTCGAGAGCGCCACAGATCATCACTACCTCTACATTTAGTCAAGGTAAACTTTTTCAAACAAGCGTATACGCGAAGATAAATACTTCGCGAATACGGTCGTTTTGGCACAATCACGTACACGGGCGCTTTTCGCGTTTATACACTTAACGCTCGTATGAGATATGCGTGTAGCAAAAGTCTTGCGTATACGAGCCTTCACGCTCTTCCAAATACGAGCTTATACGCGCTTAAAACGCTAATTTATAACCGCCCTAAGTACATATATCTTGAACCTATTTTGTCATTTTTTAATTTCATATCGTCCTTAAAAGCTATCAGTTATCTAATACCTACATTACAGGCGTGTCGGGCGCGCTAGAACGCGCTTTATCTCGCTACATGGAGGTGACGGTGAGCGCGCACACTTTAGACAAGCGCGAGCCCGAGTATGCGCTCTATGCGCCTTCCTCAGCTGCGCTGTACGTTTACAGGTAACGATCTTCCTTCTTGTCTTATTCCAACACTATCACTTATACACACGCAAGCACGCACGCTCATACACACACACACTCACACACACATGCGCGGGCACGCACGCATGCGTGTACGGATAAACATACAAGTATGTAGGCCTGCACGTACCCACGTATCCACGCACACACAAATACAACACACATATTTGTTCTAAGTCCTGATTTCTTTACCATGTTTTCCTTCACCTGTAATGTCCAAGATTATAAAGTACGTATTACTTTTAAAAATAATTTCAAAAATTGCTTCGTTTCCGTAGTCATTTTCAGAATTTCAATATTTTTAGCGCCGTCGTAAATCTGAATGATGCAATAAATACGACACTATTGCTATGATATTTTCCGTAGGAGTTTGTTGTGAGATTAAATAAAACTTTTGATACCTATGTGAAGCGAGGGCGGATCTCTAGTAACTAAATAAAAACTTGAGGTATTTATTTCTTCAGCGTGAACCTAACAATTTTTTTTTACTTCCAGCGTTAAACCAGCAGTGTTCGACTTAATATTAACATTAGCGATCGTGGCTTACTTATCAGTAATATATTTCGCTATACAACTGTTTCCACGCTTCTACGAAGAATACGCCAAAATCGTCACGGGCAAAGCCAAAGTACATTAGTTGTATCGTGATATCAATAGAAATAGTGTTGTCCTGCTCATACGCACGCTTAGTCATGAGTGCGAGTGAGACTTCCGAGAATTTGGTGAAATTATCTGTTTGGTGAGAGACGTTTTGATAGCGCAATAATTATTAAGTGATCATATAATTTAACACGTTCGATTCTCGTGTCTGACAAACTCTTGTAGTATTAAAGAACTTTATTGCATATATTATACAGAAGTAACTTAATAAAGTAAATTTTCTTCATATAATGTTATTGGCGTATTTAAAGGTTATTTTTGGGCAAATAACAAGACAGTTTGAATAAAACAAACGGATAATTTCATCGAGTGTTTTCAGGTGATATTTGAAGCCCTTTAAGTCTAAAACATTGAATAATATTGTTCTAATGAAATACGCAATAAATATTTTATAAAGTTCAATTTAAATTTTCAACATTAATCTACAGTTTAGAACAAAACAGCTGGGTCATTGCGAACAGTAGACTAGCTGTTCATTTCTTTATGTTACATATTTCATTAAAACAAAATAATAATATCAATAGAATAAAAAATAGTTGCCTAGTTCTATGAAAGAAATTTTACACCTCGCGGTTTAGCACTCCTTGTATATTTAACCAGAAATATATAATACATGGCCATTAAAATAAGGTTAATTACACCTAATGTATACTCACTCAAAAAATATTTTAATTAAAAAAAAAATATTCGCCTTAAAATCGCCATCATTGTACAGATAATAAATTATGCGACTATTTAAATGTAAAACTGAATTTATTGCAAATAACTACAACATTTGACTCTAATACTATGACGTCATAATTTCATATTTTCTTATAAAACACGAACAAATAAACCGTCTTGATACAGTTGTTATTCTTCAATCAAATCAATCGTTAGATATAATATAGAAATCAGCCGTTATTGAAGCAATAAGGTCGTGTTTCCCTTATTTTAATGGTCGTTATGTTACCACAAGTCTCTACAGTCAACCTTAGCGCTTAAGTGTTGAACAACTTAATACCCTTAGTTTAAGTTTTCACAAATTATAATTAATTAACTGAATAATTTTCAAATATTTATGTGGTATTATCTATTTTGATACCCAATTTAATGGGTTGATTGTCTGTCGAAGTGTATTTGGTATTTCTATCACAATGTCATTAAGAATTAAAATGAGCAAAAAAATTTCAGCCATTTTGCTTAGAATCTGTTCAATTAGCAATTTAAGAGCGTTCACACATAAGAGTGGCAATATTTTCGTGGTTTTCCATTTTTATTATTCCATTTGCTGCACCGTTGGTCTAGTGGTTAGTGTAACTGACTGCGACGCCGGGTGTCGTGGGTTCGATTCCCGCGGAAGGCAAATATTTGTGTGATGAAGATTTGTATTTGTCTTCAGTTTGGGTGTTTTCTATGTATTCTAAGTATGTATTTACAAAAAAAAAGTATGTATAAGTATTATATTTCAATTATCTAGTACCCATAATACAAGCTCTGCTTAGCTTGGGACTAGATGACGATGTGTGATAGTGTCCACATATTATATTATTATTATTATTATTTATATGCAAATAATACATGGAGTGATTTTCATAGTAAAATAACTGTAAACATTATGGTTACTTACTTTTTATACAGTCTTAATTCTAAAAAGTGTTTTAAAAACATTTTAAAATATAGCGCCGATTATATGATAAAAATTGAAAACCACGAAAATATGACACTAAATTACGACGTTGCTTGTTTTTGTGTGAACGCTCTTATAACATTTTGGACTAACAAATAAACTCTTTTAAAACTACAATTTTTATTGAGTAAGGTATAATAATAGACCGATGTTCGTCACCGGTCTTAGTGGAGATGCTTGAGAAAGAGCTATGACAAACATTAGGTGTTTTTATCTTGTCTGTGGTTATAGTTAAAAAAACGTGCAAAATGACCCAAAAAAGATGTCACAAGACAGAGAGAAAAAAAGAGAAATCTTACAATTCATTTTCTGACATACAATCATAGATTCAATATTTGCTTGGGAAATACTGCTTGGTTTAAAAAAAAATATTTTGATTAGAATAAGGCAAAAGCAATATTTCCATATTTATAAAATTAAGGACCTGTTTCATGTATGCTTTAATATCATGTAGTCTCTTTCTATATACTTGAAATAGAAAGAGATGCATGATATTATAATGGTTGATGGAATAGGTGTTAGAAGTAATTTGTCAATAATTTATTGAAAGTGCGTATCTCGTTCTTCTAAGTATTACTCAAAAACTTTTTTATATTATGCCAAATGTTTTTTTTTTCTAAATTATTAACAGGCTACCGTATTTTTTTATTGTGGTAAATTCTTATTTTTATTTATAATGAGGCGAGTTATTCCTAATAAATCGACTACACTTTATAATATACAGTACCAGATTCCCTTTGCTTTACTGTAATGTATGTATAGTATATAAATACATTTCGGCCGAAATACTACGCGGATATATTCTGTGGTATAGCCAGGATATTTCTGAAAAGACGTTTCTTGTATCAATAAATCATAACTTTGGCCATGATTTTGCGTTTAGATTTAAGTGTCATGCTGTCTTTGTTTCCGTAATATACCTTAAGACTTCAGCTTAAGGCTTTAAATACTTTAAAACTTATGTGATGAAAACTTCTAGAAATCTGTAGCCTATCCGTAGGTGTTTCGGCCGAGTATTAAACAATGCTTCTGTTGGCCGTCCTTTGAGCTTGAAGTTCCTTGAATAATAAACAATTTGTAGTACATAATAATACCCCGTTTTAAATAAGATTTATTTTACAAGTATGGTGTCCATTTGCTTACACCTAATGAACGTATTTTATTCTATATTTCTTTCTTAGAAACTTAAAACAAGGTTACGCAGATGGCGCCACTAAAAAAAACGTCAGACTAATCCTATTGTCAAGCAAAGCTTTATTTTTTTGTTTTTTTTTTTATTGACTAATAATAACATGAATTTAAATATATGTGATAATCCACCGGCATCGGTGACAAAGACCAAATTACCGGGGTTCATTTATTTATTTTACTTATAAACTGTGCACTCAGTTATAAATTCTTATAATTGAAAAATATACATTAATATTATTAAAAAGCATTGAACTGCATTGCTGATGCCATCTCAACGGAAACAAAAATATAAGCCACATCATATTCTTTAAAAATATTTAATAATTTATAAGGTTTGTCTCAAATCATATCAGCAAAAAACTGAGCATTAGTCTGCCGTCGTGATATAAGCAAAATGGACACCATGCTGCCCCGAATATTATGTGATAAATTATATTGTTTTATTTATGTATTGAACTGTTGTGTTTACCGATTATTTTTATAATTTTAGGGTAAGGTTTAATATCATGGTTTTTAGGTGTATGACCAAAATGGTTATAATATACAGACGGCCAAAATTGTTTAGTTGAAAACAGATGCAACCGCATTCGCGCGTGAATAAAACTGAAATGCATCTAAAGATAATTTATGACAAATATTTTACCGCTAATTTTGGTATTCCATTTTCAAACACATTATTTTAACTATGATTATATTTCATTTTTCGATTGGCTGTGTACCTTTTTAAATTATTTGCCCTGTCTGTATTCAAACAAAAATGGAGTAATAATAATAATAATAGTGATAATAATATTTATTCAGTAAAAATTGTACAAAATGTAATAATAATGATTTATTACAAATTTGTCCAATTTATGAGACAAAAACATTTGAAACTAGTCTGTATTAAAATGTTTTATGAAAACTATTATTGTTACAGATTATAACAAGTTTGTCCGTCTGTATTTATCAACAATTTAATAGTGGATAGTTCCGAACAAAATATATTGTGTTTGTAAGCGAAAATGGTGAACGCTGTATAGAATTAAATAAATTTTGTTTTAATATGTTGTTCTTTTATTTTAAATCACATTTAGGAGAGTGCGAGACGAGTTACACAAATTAAATAAAACGTGGTCCACGCTTGCTATGGATAAAAGAGAATGGAAGTCATCATAGAAGGTCTTAGTCCAGCGATACTTGGCCGAAACGTCTTTTAAATAAATTTGTCTTAACGCTAATAAAAAAAACACCATTATAATGATAATAACTTCTTATTTAATAAAATAAAAATCTTTAAAGAAAATATTCCTATGACATAACACATTAACATTATGCATTAATATTATAACATAATATTGTACTTATAAAATAAATTCTAATAATAAAGCTACCTATAAAATGCTTAAGCCATACATGGCACTTTCAAAAAAAATATCGATAATTAACATTATAAAAAATATAGGCCGATCTACGGCGCTGCCTATGATAATTAATATAAATATTGCCATGGTAGTGTCCAGTAAGTACTTTTTTTTTTCTAGAGATCAATTTACGGTTCACCTAAATTTCAAAAATAGATGTTGAAATTCTTAATTTTTTTAATCTGGCAATGACTAATATTTTACGTATTGAGGTTTAGTTCTATTTTGTTTCTAACGACTTATTGACGAGCTATAAGCTTTTGCCACAAATACCTTTTGGAGTATTTTTGATAGAAATCTAAGTAAATAAACTTCTAATTATTGGGTTTTATGGAAATAACGCGCCAAACGATTGTGTAAGTTTGTTTTGTTTTGTAAAGTTTCCCTTCGAAAGTTTATCCTTCGAAGACTTCCACAGTAGCTGCGCCGTTAATATCCTTCAGTTCATTTGATTTGAATGTTGCCACGAAGCTGATCTTGCCGACTTTCTGCGGAAATAGAAAATAAACAGTAAAAAAACAGTTTGTCTCCAAAAAAGGAATGGTAATAAGTAGGTACTTAGGTACCTATGTAGGATTGTAGTAGTTTGTTAAGTAGTACCCAGATCCTTCCTGATTTCAGAACAAGGTGCGGATTGATCAGAAAAGTGTCTACCAATTTATAGAATATAATCGTCGTAAAATATTCAGACGAATAGATTTCATTCGGTAAGTATTTTTGCGTACTATTAAATGCAACTCTTTCTCATACAGAGAAGGCATGAGCATTAATCACCACGCTTTCTCAGTTCAATTGGCAAATCTATGTTTATCCCACGACGTGTTTACTGTAAGTCAGTAAAGTGCAAGGTAAAGTTTGAACCCTTTAGTCGCTGAGTACCTAAAACGCAAGTCTGCCAATTTCGCGGTATACCTAGACCTAACGAGAGAAAGGGATATTGATATTAAGACCTATTGCGTATTAGTTCATGATCGAAGAAGGAAAATTGAGATTTAGTTTTAGTATGGTTCTTTGGTTACGTTGAGTGTTTAAATTGTAACTCATACAAATAACTGTAATTATCTGGCGATTGAAAGGTGTGGCGTGAGTTTCTTGCCAGTTCTTCTCACAGCTTTACCTCGTCAGCGAACTACCTGTAGGTCAATTGGCTAACTTCATCTAATGTTGACTTTTCATAAGCATCATACTTTATTATCAAAATGAAATAAATGCTTTGAGTTTGAGTTTGACCGTATTAGCTCAAGAGCGTGGCAAACAAATTGAGATTTAAGTTTATAAGCGAAAAAGGCGAATTGACCTTTAGTTAATTAAGTATTTTTTTGGAGTTTTGGAAGGTGTCTTATCAACTAGACTATCGCATAACTTAAACTTACATTCGGTTGTATAGGTAATTCTGCCTTGATGAGTGCCAGAGGCTCTGCATCACCAATAGGCAGCTTCAGCGTACGGCCTGCGATACCTGATGATGTTACACGGAACTCGCACCCAGTCAGGGTTCGCTCTAAGGGGTTGGGGAATGAGAGCAGTGCTACTCCTGGCTGCCCCAATATCAGGTCTTCATTGAACTGAAAATAAACAATATGGTGAAATAAAGAAACTAATAAAATTTGCAGTTTAATGGTCTTAAACCTGTTCAATAATTCATACTCATGTTCTCCAATAATCGAAGGCTAGATTTCTTTATCAGCGCATGTGTCAAATTTTCGCCACCTTGGCCGGTCGTACACCGCCCGCATCGGTTGCTCACCACCCTTATAATGTCGTCGGTCCACCTTGTGAGGTGTCTGCCTACGCTACGTCTTCCGGTTCCTGGTCGCTACTCTAGAACCTTTCTGCCCCAACGGCCGATAGTTCTGCGAGCTATGTGTCTTACCCCTTGCCACTTCAGAGGTAGAGCATTTACCAAGCATTAAAACTTATTTACCTTGATGTTGATATTAGGCTTGATAACTTGGAAGTCGTCGTCATCAGCCCAGGACTGTTTGGTCTCTTCAACGATGGCCATAGCTGATATCTTCATGTTGCAGTACTCAACCAGTTTAGGTAGGTAGTCATCTGCTGTGACTAGAACGCTTATCTGTTCCTCTATAAAAATAATGAGACTTGTAGGTGTATATGGTCAAGATTTTGTTTTACTGCCTATAAGTTGGCACATGCATACGCTGCTGACCTCTCATGAGGTGCGCAGCATAAAGTTGAGATGGAACCCTTTCAGGCTGGCACACTAAAATACCTACATTCTGCTTTACAATTTTATTCAATTTGTAAACCTTGTGCCTGTCTTGAATAAATGTTTTTTCTTTCTTCTTTCTTCTTTCTTCTTCTTTTATATAAACTGGGACACATCGGATAATAAATACTTAGTAACTATTGGAAGTAGGGAAGTGCCAGTGCCGCGTTTTGTTGAGCCCCCTAGACCTTTCCTCCCCTTTGGATCCGATGCCGAAGAGTGCTAGATATCTCTATACTCTTAGCAAAAACTAGCTTTTGACAAACCCAAATTTTATTTTTAGTAAAATGGAGGGGGATTTTTGGAAATGTTTATGCCCAGCAATGCATCTCTTCGATAGATAACTTTAAACTTACTTTTATTGGGTCCAATAAACATTTTCCCTTCTACTTTCTTGACAACTTCAGCTCTTACTCCATTGTAGAACACGCTGGTACAGGACAAAGATGCCTTGATGTTGCGTTCCTGATAATACAAAAACCAATAAGAAGGGTTTTAATATTTAGATTTCTTTTAATTTAAAAGATAGGCAGTTATTTGCCGTGTTTACCTACCTACATATTATTTTATACATTTTTTGGTGGCAAACAAGCGTACCTGACAGTAAGTGGTAACCGTGACCTATAGAGATGGCAGAAATAATATTGCTTACAAAACAACCAAACCGTTGCCGACTACGGAGAAGGGGATGAGGAAGGAAAAGGGAAAGTAAGAGGACCAAAGGTGTAATTGGGCTGCTGGTGCTTTCACTCGCCGAACGAAACACATTAGCATCAAAACTAATATTCTTACGTCGATCTTCTATGAGTATGTACTTCTCCGGTCGAACCGTAAAAGTCAACCCGTCGAGCTAGTTAAGTGCAAGGTAGCAATTAATAGATAATTTGGTAGGTACCCAAGTAGTTGAACTGTTTAAAACTAAAAAATATGTTATTTCAAATTTCTTAACATAACTTACTTCACTGGACATGTTTTCAATATCAACAGTAACCCTGAAGTCCTTGCCAATAGCCACAGTGTCCACGTCACGTAAATTAAACTGAAGCTCGTTCTGTGCGTTGCTGAGCATTTGGTAATATCTACAATGTGAAATTTAAAATCAGTTATTACAAGTAGGATAGGTAAAGTGTCTTCTGTTATAGATTGCCCAAATAGGTATAAGTACATCGCTAAAAAGTTCCTTTCATTCGTTTTTACTCAACTTGTTTTGTACTTAGTATCATTATTCCTTAAATGGTCAGAACGCACGACTCAAGGTTATTCTCAAAAAAGGTTCTCAAGGTGTTTTGAATGACGAGCTCGAGAGCGGCTTGAGTGACCATATGACTAATTTAAATTCTGCGTAAAGATAAGATTACTCATGCAAATCGTTTTTTAGCTTCTTATGGTACGCTACATAATAACAGTCGTATGCAGCTAGCAGACAGTAGACCACGGTGGCACTAGTGCTGCTACTTGCTGCTGCCAGAGTAGCAGTAAATCGGGTCACCCTAATGTTATCCCCCTATGTAAACAACAAAAATCATAAACTACGTCTTATGGATTTTGGGATCTTTTGTATTTTATTTATTTTCCACACTGTTTTCTAATAATAATGTTGAAAGTACCTACTTTAACTTTGAAGAACTCATTCCTGCACACAAAGCAAATACCCGTAGGCCATCATAGGCATATTGTGCTGGGCATTTCTTAGGCTATATAAGGATTACCAAACAAAAACTAAAATTGTGAAATTACCTCTTAGCCCTTTCAGAGAATCGCACGCCGTTCATGAGTGCCAGCCTCTCTGAAGCGGTTCCTTCTCTGAACTTGTACTGCTCTGTGATGTCTTCCCTGTCTTCATCGCCAATAGGGTCGAATATGTACGGTTTCTTAGTCAGAACCATACGGCCGATACTGTAAGAAATGGGTGTAAAAATTAGAATAAATATTTTATGAAAAAATTTACGTACCTACCTACTTATAGTATCAAAACTACATTACAACATTTACAATCAAAAAATTCAGATTGCATCAAGATAGACCAATTTTATTTAACAAAGCATTCCTTTACGGCCACGAGAAATAATATAATAATATAATATTCTGCCAAATGCACACAGCAGCGCCATTTAGCCCCAAATTAAGCAATTATATTTGCTTGTGTTATAGGCATGGGTACTAAACAACTGATATACTACTTATATACATTTTTTTTTTTGTATATACATACATATTATAGATAAATTACACCCAGACACAGAACAAACAATCATGCTCATCACACAAAGGTTTGTCCTGGGTGGGAATCGAACCCACGACCTCCGGCTTAGCAGTCAGGGTCACTAACCACTAGACCAACAGGCCAGTCAATAAGAAATATAACAGGTGTAGGGTGTACCTATAACATCTACATTTCGTCAACTACATTGAAATCCATGATCCATATATTAGAGGGCAAGCCTGTTACCATTTATTGAGCACAATTCAATGCAGAGCTACTTAATCAAATAATCACATTTTACCAGACCCAGGGATTGATTCTCAGACCTCTACTGAACAGTCTGATTACTATTACTGAACCATAAAGGCAGTCTAGTTTAATTTTTAAGGTGCTGTATCTACCCAAAGACTCTACCTTTCGTCTGTCTATTTGTCCGTCCGTCATAGGGTTCTAAACCGTATTTTCTAAAACTAACACAATTTATGATCTAGGTAAATGAAAATAGAATAGCCCGCAGAGTTCAGATCTCACTGAAAATTTGATGGGCAGGACACATAAAAAATACTAAGATTCGGAAGCTTAAATTTGGAACTGCTAATTTCATCGTAAGCGTACGCTAAGATAGAACTTCTAAAAATTTAATCTCATGATATCGAAGCGAAACAAGGGCGGGCCGCTAGTAATTTATAAACCTAAAAATTTAATAATACACACAAACTTACTGATATTGATTACTATCCACCATGGAGTACCCAGTCTCATCTTCAGGGTTGATTCGCCACCTCATCAGATCAGCATTGACGGAAGCCAGCATGAACTCAACGTCGTAGTTCATGCCTATGTTTCCTTGCTTGATGGCTTCAAGTGGAGCTGGACCGCACTGGTATACTCCTTGGGAGGTCTCCTGAGGAGTGGCGTCTATGGCTTGCCAGCCTCCGTATCCTAGGATCGTATGAATATTAAGTTTAACAAAAAGTTGAGTTTAGCAAAGTTTAGCAAAGTGTTTAGTAAAATGGATTTTTGGTGTAAAATATAGATACGCATCTCTTTATCGTGGTTTACAGAATTGATTATGGGAAACGAGCAGCAGTGTTTGTATCAAATATCATCTTACGGCAGTCGTCAAATTGGTAATTAGTGCTCATAGCAATACTATTTGAGCGCCACCGGCAACCCAAATACTCCCTCGGTCTTCTTCCATTTCTCTTTTCCTTTCTCATCTCCTTCTCCGTGGTCGGCAACTGTTTGGTTGTGTTTTCTAAGCATTATTACTTCTGCAAAGCTTGGAAAACACAGTCATCTCTATAGGTTACGGTTACCACTTACAATCAGGTGGACCTCAGGTAATGCCATCAGGTGTTTGCCACCTATGACCAGCATTGAGCGTCTCACCAACCTTTCTGCTAAGAATGGTGATGACAATCTCCCTTACCTCTAAAGTTAGTCTATCTCCAAAGCTCAATATGACCATGGCAGGTTGCTGGATGCCTACAGTCAGTTGGCTCCAGGAGTGACAGCTCCAACCGCTATCATAATAAATTGATACTCCACCGGCTGTTTATGAAGCTTTTTCACAACTTTT
This sequence comes from Parascotia fuliginaria, assembly GCA_963082885.1. Taxonomy (NCBI): domain Eukaryota; kingdom Metazoa; phylum Arthropoda; class Insecta; order Lepidoptera; family Erebidae; genus Parascotia; species Parascotia fuliginaria. The sequence continues at coordinate 3,337,142 of OY720190.1, read as the reverse complement.
AAATATCCGATTCTTATATCCTTACCTGCAGTTAAATCAGGTCTCGCCATCCACACATCATTCCATACGTGGTAGTTCCAAATAGAATCAGTATTTGTATTTTCGTTGTTAGGGTCATAGCCCAGCTCCTCCATGGTCTCCGAATAGTACTTGTCAACGGTGAGGGTGCTGTTCGCGTCGTGAGCTGATACCAGGTTGGAAACCACGCGGGATGGTATACCCAGGGCACGGCATACTAGAATAAAAGTACATAATATAGTATGGATATTATTCTTAAGGAAGTCGCGATTGTGATGTTAATTAGGTAGGTATTAAACTTAAGGTATTTAAGGTTTCAAGTTCAGTTACTGAAATGCGACATAATTATTATTTGCTAACATTTCACTACCGTTTGTTTTACACTACAATAGGTAAGTACTATAGTTAGGTATTCGTAGATACAAACTCACAAAATTAGTTCGCAGTGCCTACATTTACTTATTTACTTAAATTTATACTATAGAAAGCGGAATAATTTGTTTGTTTTTTTGCTTAAACGCGCTAATATCTGGAACCACCAATCAGATTTTAAAAAAATCTTTTTGCGTGTGATAGCTATGTAACAGCTAGAAGCGGTTCTATAAGCTATGTAACATTACGCTACTAGCTACAAACCATAAGCTGTTAATATACATTTGGATTACAATCATTCGACCATCTATGGGTCAATGCACTTTTATAAAATGTCATACAAATGTCATGAGCTTCGATGGTGAGCTCTGATGACTGACGTTTTTGCAGCGACCACATTCGATGCAGTCAGTACCCTTTTTACATTATAATGGCGCCGGGCGATCGAACCTTTAGTTTGTTCCGTTTAGCATCGTTAATAATTAAACATGAGTTCAAGAAGGAACGCCTAATTACCTAATTAAATAAAAAATATTGAATTAAATTATAATTAATCTTTGATAAACCGCACGCGTTGATTTATTTATCGAAATAGTGTAGGTATACCTACCTAGTCCTACACTATTTATATTTGACAAAAGATAACCCGTCTATGTCTGTTTAACTGTTCAAACAGACGTGGCGTTGTTACGTGAGAATAGATAGGTATTGGATCGGATAGGATATTGTAAATTCTTCACATATATAAACATACATAAAATAAGTCTTGTTCTTTTGCATTGGTCTGGGTGTTTCTATGTATAATATGTGTGTATTTACTAAAAGAAATTATATAAGTGTGTTTATCCGCACTCTAAAACCCATCACAAGTTAATAATAGCTTACTTCTTTGGGTCTAAATGGCGTTGTGTGGTTGTTGTGGTATTATTTACTACGAACAAGTACCTACCTAATAAAGCCTTTATTGCCTGTACTCATTTTAGTTCAAAGGAGTTTAAGAGCGTCGCATTAGTGTCATATATCATGGTTTTAAATTTTATCGTTGTTACATAATTGTAAAATGCTATAAATTAGTAGTACTCTTAATCAGTTTAGCCAGTGCAAGTCTAATTGCAAATTTGCAATGCAATATTTTCACACAAATGTCTGTTGATTTCAAGAGCTATAAGCTTACCAGTAGTAACAACACCAGCGAAGACCCAGCACTGTCCGTACGCCACAGGTTCCTGTGTCTCCAGGAACTGCTCCAGGATGTCCACGGAGCCTGTCCACTCGGACGGCGCGGTCCCGTCTTCGTACTGCCCATCCCATCTACCAACCAAGACACCGCCGTCGTCGTTCTCGTTTACTATCTGGGATATCACCCGCGATAACTTTACTGGGTCACCACGGCTGGAAAAGGAAGGCATTATGATTTTACTAGCTGCGCCCTGTAGATTCGTCCGCGTAGAAATTGGTATGTGTTTAATTGATAGAACTCAGGAACCAGACCGATTTTCGGGATAAAAAGTGTTCGTCTTCGACACATTCGGTACATACAAACGGTACATACAAATATTCATCGAAATCGGTTTAGCCACATTTAGGCGCTAAGTGGTAACAAACACACACACTCACACACACACACACAAACTTGGTTTAGATTAGTAGATTACAGCTTATGAAAGGGGTTTAGATCGATTCAAAATTTAGTTCTCAGAGTAAATACCAAGAACGTTGTTTATTTTGGCAATGAGGGTGTTTAGGAAATTTTCACCACCATTTGGCGCCGCTTCAACCTTCACATTGGGCCGATCAGGGGTTAACTTTCAAAAAGCACTTGACAGCTAGACCTAACGCATCGGTGCCTTAAGGGCGCTATTTTAAAAAATCTATTTAGAAATTTTCTTTTGTCCTTGCACGTAAATTATCCATTTTGTAAATTAATAATTAAAATTTCTGAAATGAGCACTGAAAAATATTTGTTTTCATAACGCTGTCAAAATGGAAGACCTTTTATTACAGTGGCGCCATCTGGTGCAAAAAAATTTCTAAACATAATCCACTCACTTGCAAACAGCTGATGATTACTTTTCAGTTTAGAATTATTTAAATAAGCATATTAATAATGTTTCGTTCGGTATAAAATTCCTTAAAAACATTTTTATGGTCAACTTTAAGATGCTGTAACTTTTAACTTCACCGCTACCTGAGCAGCTGACGTTCAAAGCTCTTGTTTAAAGAAAAACTACGTATTGTTATGATTTTCAGTCGGTATGAAATGACTTGTATATATACAACGCATCCTAACATTTACGACGTGATAAAATAGCGCTCAATATTATATAAAGCGTAAGAGTATGTTTGTTTGAACGCGCTAATCTCCGGAACACCAGTCGGATTTGAAAGATTCTTTTCCGTATGATAGCCCAATTCTCGAGGAAGGTTATGGGCTATATAACATCACGCTACTAGCGACGGGAGCACAGCATTAATCAAAGACGCGGGTGAAAGTTAGTTTCAAATGACATGATTATAGATCATTTATCAGCAGGTACAATAATTTGATGATAAAAATAATTTTTTATAAAAATATCTTTATGACATTTTTATTTATTAATACTGTTGATAATAAATAATTTATGAATTTAAAATGAAATCTGTGTGTACGTAAATTTCGAGATGAAAGTCAACCGGCTCGTTGGTCTAGGGGTATGATTTTCGCTTAGGGTGCGAGAGGTCCCGGGTTCAAATCCCGGACGAGCCCAATCACTTTTTACATTAAAATTATATTTTTATTTAATACAAATTTTGTATATAGTAAATATATTTCTTGTACTTGAATATTTAGAAAATCAATATATTTAATAACACTGGTTCAGAACATTTTTTCTAGATCCCACATAGGTAATATTTCGTATGAAGTTCGAATTTAAACCCAGAACATTCAGCGACCTAACTACGTAATCACTGAGTCGCACGTGTACCTATACTATTATACGAATATCAATGAGTATATAATTATCATACTTCATACATGTGTATAAAATGTGACTCCTCATCAATTGCCGCTGCACACAGTCATTAAGATCAGTCATTTTTTTAGACATCGTATAAGTAATCTATTCATAATGTAATGATTAAATAAATGATGTCGGACAGCTGCAAATAGTTCTAAGAACAACGGGACTGTTTATAAATTTGTCAGTGCATTATTGTAGTTTCCATTATATGTATAAGAACAATAGGGAATCCGTACTAATATTATAAATGTAAAAGTAACTCTGTCTGTCTATCTGTTACGCTTTTACGCCTAAACCACTAAACCGATTTTGACGACATTTGATATGGAGATAGAATAGACCTTGGGGAACAACAGGCTATCTCTAATCGCAAAAAAATGGATTGAAGGGGTTGAAATAGGCGATTGAAATTTATATGGAAAATGCGATATAACCGACATTCACGCAGGCGGAGCTGCGGGCAACAGCTAGTTTGCAAGAACTACCATGCTTTGCAGGCAGATTGGTCACTGTAGTTAGGTGAAATTGATGGTTCTGTAGGCGAAAAGAATAGGGAAAGGGGCTATACAAATAGAAATATTGCGTTCATGTTTTGGAATCTTTTGTACTGTATACTTATACCCTTCCTGACATGTACACTATACTCGGGCCTTTATCTATATATATAAAAATGAATCCCTATTTCCCTTGGTCATGGCATCACGCGTGAACGGCTAGATCAATTTCGCTATTTCTTTTTTTGTTGTGTTTGTTATTGTCAGGAGAAGGTTCTTATGAAAGAAAAACTAAGATAACTGCTAAACCGATTTCGATGAAAATTGGTATGTAGATAGATTTGGTTTCGGAACATACGCTACTTTTTATCCCGAAAACCGCTCTGTTTACCGAGTTACATTAATTAGACACATAGTAATTTTCGCGCGGACGAAGCCGCAGGGCGCAGCTAGTTTATTATAATAATACTCTATTTATTTCAGGTCGCATAAACCCATATTATAAAATACCTAAAAGACTAACAAGCAGTACGACGTCGTGCGTTCGTGTGGCACTTGTCCACGTGTTCGTGTGCGTAGGTGCTAGTATGAGCAGAGGCCCTAGACAAGTGTCAAAGATTTCTATTCTATTCATAGAATAGATAAAAAATGTATGAGATTGACATAAGCATTGGCGTTAGCTTATGTCAATCCAATACATTTTTCTATCTATTCTATGAATAGAATAGAAATCTTTGCCACTTGTCTAGGGCCTCAGGTCTTCTAAAAACCAAACGCCAAAGTAGCAAAATGCCTGAAATGAGTTTAGGGAATTGGACTCCGAAAACGCAGTCCTGCATGTTGCACTATATAAGCCTATTCTATGGAGGTATTTGTGTACTCACCCGTAACATATTCTAATATACATTTAGCGCACACAACTATTATGTTAACTATTTAACCGATACTTAATTGTATTCAGCTCACGTTTTATTATGGTATCAACCAATTAATCTTCACACATCTAAGTCTCCAGGACTAATTTATGTCATACAAATTTATGAGATTGTTTCTATTTATGCTATTTTAAATTTGTATGCCTACACGATCTATTTTTGACTGATTTGTATCAAATGTACTAAGACTATTGCCAAGATTTGTGCGATAACATTTTAAGCAAATATCGTTCTAGTAGCATACACGTATAGGTATTCATCATCAACATTGTATCAGCCGAGAGACATCGCTACCTTGGCTTTGCACACATTCCACCCTTAATTTACTCCATGACCTCCATACTTTCAACTTAAGTTTCACCCAATTAAAAAAAGAAAAACCACTTACTGACTGAATGGCATATTAGCCCTATCCAACATGAGCATGCAAGCCGGCAGCACATGTTGGTCGAACTGTCCGTAGAACCAAGGCTTTCCACGCGTGGTCTTGATAGGCCCCACCCACACTTTGCCCACGTCGTTCATCACATACTCCTGCAGAAGCAATGCGTCTTCCATGTAGGTTTGGTCATCTAGAACAAGGAAATATACGATTAATCCTAATCTTTAACATCAGCCAGCTACCACCATCAGTAGAAATAGGATCAGAAACCTGGCCTTTTTAAATCACCAATCCGCCTTAAGCAAGCGTGGTGATCAATGCTAATGCCTTCCCTGTATGAGAAGAGGCCTCTATTCTGGCAGTGAATATATATTATGCTGACAAACGATTCCTAGGTCGTTTTATGTCTATTCCCAAACTACCTACATCGCAATACAACAATAATACTTTCAAAAGTCTCTCCCATCTGCCTTCTTCACAGATTAATAGGTACCTACATTCAATCTAAATTTAAATTTTTGAGTAAACACTTACCAGGATTCCATGGGTTAAAGAGAATGTACAAATCCTGGTCAAAGTCATAGACTGTCCTTTCTGTGGAATTCTTGAGTCTGGTCACCACTCGGAGGACCCAACTGCCTACGGGCACGGTCACTGGCGATGATACCTGAATAAATATGGTTTTGGATTTGTAAAAATCAACTAAAATTTTAATATATAAAAATTCGCATATATTAATTTAATACCTACTTGATACCTAGTTTTATTAGGGGTCGACTTCATCAAAGCACACATTTTACTTTTTATTTTTTCTTTACAACATAGAAAGCTGTAAGTAATTAATTACCTGTAGAGTTAAGTGTATTGCCTGTGTCACTTTGCATGCTACTTGAAATTGTAACTTACAAAAATTGTAATATCATGGCGATTAAAAAGAGTGGCCTGTGTTTCTTACTAGTTCTTCTCATGGCTCTACTTCGTCAGCGAACTGGCTGTAGGTTAATTTGCTGACATTTTGTAAACTTTGACGTTCATAAGTATTAATTGAATTAACTTATAAGAATAAACATATTTTCATTTTCATTTTTCATCGTCTACCTGACAAGTACATTATACAACCTTGCGGTATATACTTCACTGCTAAATACAGTTGGGTACCTTCCATATCAGTCAACCAAGTAATGCGGTCAAACCATGGCATAAAAAGTCGTCAAGAACATCAGAAAATTCTATGTGAGGTTTTCTAACGAAGATTTATAAAGGTGAATGAATTTTCAAATCGCAAACAATCATGCAAAAAATCAAATCTTTTCTCTATAAAATATTAGTTCAGATTGTTACAACCTGAGCAATCCTCGTGGTGGATCCATTTTGCTGAGAGCAAAGACGTGTAGCGTGATAATATATTATTAATATAAAATTATTATTCAACTAAGTACCTTTGAATATAGAAAACATTCCGATAAATGATCCTCACGAGATATTATATAATAAATGGTTGAATATCAGCATATATTAGTAAATAATTATTGGAAACCAGTTGGTTGTGTTGTAGACATTCCGGTCTTCCCCTCTAGGTTAAAAAGTCATTAATAGTTTAAATAATTATTGTAATTTAATAGATAAATACTATATTTTAATATTTACTGCGATTATTATGTCTGAATACTTAAAGTGTAAGGATACCAGGTTAATAATTTAGCCTTATATATCATAAATGATACGATTATCTCCGTGCTTTATCACGCTAGTACAAATAAAGCGTACCTCAAATGAGACGGTGTTGCCTTGCACGTCGAGCAGCCTAGCACTCCATCTGTGTTTGTCTGTGATGGCATCCCGACGTACGTACATGGAGCCCTGAGTGTCCAGGTTTGGTTTGTCACCTAGAGATATTGATAGACTATGTTAGTAATAAGTTAGATTGCAGATAAGCCGGATGCTAACAAAATATTTCAATCATCCTATAGTCTAGTGAGAGTATGTTTGATTCGCTTCGTGGTTAAATAACTAGATAGATTTATATTTAGTCTGGTGAACTTTGTGTCCGTGAATTGTATTGTTATAAAACCACACAAAAATATATTTGTGTCTCTGAAATTGAACGTATGCACAAGAGGCAAAGTTCTTTACCACCATAACCAATGGGTCTAAAAGTTTTATAGTAGCTTTCCCGGCACTAACCTGCTTTGGATGCTATGCAAGAGGCATCCTATCGAATATTTGAAGAATTACTGAAGTGATCTTACCAATAATAAAAAGGAATTGAATCATGTCCTCATTCTCGTCAAAGTCTCTGTTGAATCTGATGACGCCTGAGAAGGGCTGTCCTCTCCTCACGATGGTGCATGTGGGGTTCTCTTCGTTTACCACCTCGTACCTGAACAATAGATAGTGCCTTTGAAATAAAAACCAAATTGTGGATGTTTGAGTTCGAAGATAAGTCTGAAATCGCCAACTCTCATTGAGCAAGCGTGGCGATCAATGCTCATGCCATCTCAGAGAGAAGAGGCCTTTGTCTGCAGATCCCTGCAGTAACTGGCTTTATGATAGAGTAGAAATATATAATAGAATCGTTGAATTTCACATTTAAGGCCAAACACGTGTCGTTGACGTGGCCTGTTTCAATATTCGACAGATAAACGCTAGAATTGCCCCTCTTGGCAGATGTTGTACCTATCAATACTAGTAGGTTTATTACAGGACGTTGTTATCCATCGCATGTAGGATGATTTAGCTGCCGCTTCCTTGATTATTTGACCATCGTGTTTCGGTTAAGATAGGATTGCTATTTCTCGAAACTCCCACTAATTTTAATTCTAAAAAATAAAATTCTTTTAATAATATTTTCATGATATTGTTTTAGGTACAGAACAAAACTTACTTGAGTGTGTTGTGAGTCTGCGCATTCTCCCTCGGGTAGAAGTATACGACATCTACTTGTAGTGGCTCCATCTTGTGAAGATCTAAAACAAGTTAACACCATTATTTTAAATCAACATTCTTGATATATCAAATTAATGAAAGACCCCTTGAGCAAGTGGGGCAGTCAATGTTCATACCTCCCGTCATCATTCTGTCATCAGAAAAGACCTTTGTCCTGTTGTGGCACAGTAACGACACAGAATTTATACTGTGTTAACGTTCTGATATTAATATTGTATACAATTTATACACATACAGTACTTAATGGAAGCTAGGGTCGTCACATCGTGATCATTACAACAAACACTCGTGGGTAATAGGTAATCATATAGGATACAATCTTTTAAATGATGTCATTTAATCATTATTGAAATTACTTGTAAGATTCGATCTATATATCTACGAGTGTGTGTCGTGTTTCATGATGAGTTATTTAATAAAAGCAATAATAAAATGAATTTATTCAATTCAAAAATGTATTCTTCCTTAAAGGGGTCGACCTGCTTAATTGCCGTTTTGCTATAGGGCGTTGTGCTCTTAGGGCATTTTACCTAAATGGCCTACTGAGGCGAAAGGTAGGCAAAGGTGTACCTAACTCTTAGTAAAACCTCCGTTTCTTCAGCTATTTTGTATCAGTAATAGGGGTCAGTTAAAGAGTTTCTTTAGGGAAAAACCGAATAGATATCACTTTACCTGACTTGGGATCGAACCCCGAACTCTACTTAACAGTACACACACAATACTACCGACCTACGAGGCAATAAAAGCTACAAATCATTGATCACGCCATGTGTACTTCGGTAGACTATCAGTCAACTGTTCTTAAAGGTACTATAATAACTATATATATTTTAAGTAAGTAAATTTAATTAAAAGTCAATACAATGTCACACCATCTGTTTTGTACAAACAATAATTGTAAATAAAATGGCACCTTCATGTTAAATTGGATTATATAATTTACGAGTTATTGTGACAATATTATGGTAAAAGAGAGTTCGTACATACTTGTTGAAAGCTAGTTTGAGATAGAGATTAGTTATTTTTTTGTTTTTGCCGATACAATATGTACTATTTACATAATATGAGTCTTAACATGTCAAATTGAAGAGCAAACTTAGTAGTAGTGAACAGGTTTTCACATACGTCGATGTCAAGGCCAACTGCAAATTTATGTTTGTAATTGCCAAACACGTTATGTAATATTACCTATCCTATTAATATTATAAATGCGAAAGTTTGTGTGTGTTTCTTACCACTCAGCGCCTAATCAGCTTAACCAATTTCGATAAAAATTGGTATGTACCTCGATAGATTCGATGCCGGCGACGGACATAGGCTACTTTTTGTCCCGAATATCAGTCTGGTTCCCGAGGGATACAACAAAATATAATTTACTCGCGGGCGAAGCCGTGGGGCGCAGCTAGTCCTATTATAATTTAACTATTTTTGGCTTTTCTTTTTACTTGTACTCTTCTCTCTTCTCTTCCACAAAAGATCACCAAATTAACAGAACTTAGAGAGGCATTATTAGGTTTTGATTTACCTGCTTACAAGTTACAACTTTTGATAAGCGTTTAATCAAAGGGACCGTAGATTTTCTTATTACATAAGAAATATCCTATGGAGAAACAAAATATTTCATTACAAATATCTTAGGCAAGAATCTAAGCAACAACGTTCTATTTGTAGCTCACAGTTCGATGCATTCAATTCAACGTTTAACAAATATTTGAGTTGCAAATACATAGTAACGTGTTTCTAATCCCAAACCCATATAGGGTTTGGGATTAGAAACACGTTACTATGCCAACAACGTTTGTTGCTAGAATTATCATTAGTTTAGCAATCTGTTGGATTGAAATATTTGCTCACTGGAATAAGATTTTTCTTTCTATGCGTCAGTTGTGAATTATACCAATAACTTGCTTACGTTTTCTGGACCAGGTAGGCAGACACAATGTATATGTGATGATTTATAAGATTAGCATATCCTTATATTTTTTACATTATTTATACTTAGATACATATAATTGGGAGGGCCTCATCGCTAAAACATTTTTTTTAGGCCGCCTTTTGATGGACTGTATAGAATTGTATAAAAAATTAAAAGTATGGGTAATAAAGGGATATTTTGGCGTAGAGTTTCTCATTCCTTATCCCATTAATAAATGAGGGAAAAGAAAGGAATAAGGACTGAAATCACTCTCAGTCACCGAACAAAACTCGTTTATGAGGTGGATACCACAACTTTCCGTCGATTTTCTTTGAGAAGATGGAGTTTCTTAGTTGATCTATGTAGGTAGTTAATTCATAAAACCACTAAGGTTTATAGTTCTAAACGAAACGCTATGGATAATTTTTAAGAAATATAATCGAGGACTTATTTCATGTCTAGATAGGTACCAATTTAGTGATTAAAACGTGCACGTGATATAAAAAATGCAGACGGCAATGTCTGGCTGTTCTCAAAATAGAATCAATTTAGCAAAACCAGAATGTTCACACCAAAGTCAAGATCTATTTAAAAAACTTGTTTATAATACATTATATAACATCGCATCTTTGTTTATCAAAGGGGTAGGCAGAGGAGTATATGTAATACCCACGTTTTGTTATCTATAATATTATGCTATAATTGGGTCCAAACAACATAGCTCACGCTAAACCTGTTGTCTTTTGCCTAGGAAAATTCCAGACAATGCCTGCTGTTCTAGGCTAACACTGAAAAACCTATATCAAATTATCCAAAATCTTTGCGTGACAGTCCATACCTACACAATCACAGTATTTATCACCGCGGCAGTCAATTCAAATGTTCATCAATTAAAATTAATTGATTTGTTTGGACAACTTTTCTACGTTATTTACATACATTTACTTTGCTGATTTAATTTTCTACACAATGTAATTAGTTTTACGAGCCATCGATGTCATTTTTATTTATACGGTAGTAGATCCACGAGGATTTTTTTTTATTTTTTATTTTTTTTTTATATTATAGCCTACCAAAGTGACTCCATCCCGCCTGATGGTAAGCAGTCAGTGGAATCCAGAAGTGACGGCCACTATACCAAAAGCCATCGTCTTAAACTGCTGGTATGGTGGTCTCCACTATGGCGGCTGGGAATGGGGTTAGGGGAAGGGAATGAGGGAGGTGAGGAAAGAAGAAAAAGGGGAAATTGGGCCTCCGGCGCTCTCACTCACCGAACGAAACGCAGTAGTACGGATACTACTACTCTTAAGTCGATCTTCTATGAGAGGGTTCTTCATGATTTCAGCATAAATGGGCCGGATCGTCCTCTACCCTTACTTACTTACTAGCTTTCCACAGCCTGGTTTCTGCTAAGGTCCCGTCGTCAGTAGTGTGATGTTTCATAGCCTATAACCTTCCTAAATAACTGGGCTATCATAAGTAAACATTTTTTTTTAAATCCGACTGGTAGTTTCAGAGATGAGCGTGTTCAAACAAACACTCTTCCGCTTTATATAATAGTAAGTATAGATTATTATCCAAATTCATAGGAAACTGTTTTGTGAGTCGTAAAACTAAAATGATTGCAGCACACCGGCGGACACTGTTAATAAATAATTTATTATTCCAGAACACAGGATCCTACATCTGCCAGTTTAGAAACAACAATGTTTCAAATTATTTTTGGTTGTTAGCTAAGTAGCAGCTGCAGTTTAAACACGCGATTATAGGCGATAGTTGCGGTAAGTCAATTCCGGTTAATAGGACATACAATATTGTTGTATTATCACAACTAGGTAATTTAATATTTGGAGCATCTGTGCGCACACATACGTAGAGTTACAAACTAGCTTTCTATTTTAATAGTACCTATCGAAACCCTTTCAAGCCTCAAAGGCGCTGTAGCACGTTCCTTGTGGAGAAATTTTGTTTTTATATTATGGCAGAACGTTTCGTAGGCTTACGACTTGATAAATATGGAGAGCAATTTGATGAAGACGGCGGCTGCAAAGTCACTTTGGCCAGGTATCCAGCAGCCTTGCCACTCAAACGATGATTACGGCAATGGTAGGCAAGCGTTAACTGGTCTGGTAAATATGTATCCAAATGTTTTGTTTGGGAATCAACCAATCGTCTATCTCGTCTTCATTAAGTTTTTAAACAAAATCTGTTTATTTAGATCTACAGTGCGTTTATAGACATATACCAATATCTCGTATTCAGGTTTTAATATGTATCATTTTAATCATCTAAGTGGCGTCATACTTTAATTTGAAGAAGTCGGCTTACGGCTGCTATTAATGTATTAATTAGCATTTATGTAGCCAACGTGGTAACCATAGCTATTGAAGATATGATTGTGTTCACGAAGTATTGCAGAAAATACTAAGAAGTAGAAACAAGATGTTGCTGCGATGATGGGGATCAAAATAAGGGAGTAAACTAACTAAGTAACTAAACTAACTAAGAAATGAAATGAAATGAAATATGTTTATTCATATAGGTTAATTAAATTAACACTTATGAACGTCAAAGTTTACAAAATATCAGCAAATTAACCTACAGCCAGTTCGCTGTCGAAGTAGAGCCATAAGAATAACTGGCAAGAAACTCAGGCCACTCTTTTTAATCGCCCGGTTATTAAAATTTTTGTAAGTTACAGTTTCAAGTAGCATGCAAAGTGACGCAGGCAATACACTTAACTCTATAGATAATTAATTACTTACAGCTTTCTATGTTTATTGATATAATTACTTAGAAAGTTTCATAAATACACCTATGCTCTGTTCTTTAGATAAGCTAACATAATCTGGTTATATTTTATTTAAGTAATATTCATTAAGTTTTGCTATATTGTATAATACCTATTCTTATAATCTGTACCCTTAATATAATAAATATGAGATTATCTAAGAATAAAGATTATGTACACCTTTTGCCTGAAACACAGGATTACCTAGTTCAGGCACAGACGCTGATTAGATTACTTTTACCTAATTTAAGACTCTGCATTTGTTATTTTAAGATGTATCTATGGTTTCTGAATAAATTATTATTATTATTATTATATGTTGTAAAGAAAAATTAAAAAGTAAAAAAAAACAAAGGAGGCTAAGTACCACGGCGCTACCACTTAATGAACGAAACGTGTAAATGATCTAAGGGCCTAGACAAGTAACATAAATGATACAATAGAATAAATAAAAATATAAAAAGTCTGACTGACATAAGCTAACGTCAATGTTGGCGTTAGCTTAGATCTATTGACTTGTCTATTCTATTTTATTTAGCGTTTATGTCACTTGTCTAGGCCCTCTGTGTAGTTAATGTAGGCAATTAAATGGGTATTCTATGAGAGTGGACATTCGGCTGATAATTCGACCGATTGCTTTAACTTTTGTAAAAGTTTGTCTCTTCACACAAATTTCGAAGTGTACACACAGTGTGTAAACGTTTTCCTACATACCACAGCAGTGCACTATTTCAATCTAATATATCAGTGATTCGATACAATCATAATGTGTATATTCGTCACGGTCTAACCTTCATTGCATCTTCTAATAGAACTCTATTGTGTGTAAATTACCTATACATAACTTTGTCCATTTTCTAATAAACTGGGCGCTTGATAATAAAACGCAGTGTCCTGTAATCGTCTGTCTAAAATATATCGCCTTCATCACTGGGCTATTAAAACATATCGTGGTCCCAGACTATTATATTGCAACTGCAGAGTAAACGTTTTTTCTCATACAGAGAATACTTTATTGGTAACTTGCTGACTCGGCGAACTTCGTTCCGCCTATCAGTCAATCAACATTACTTTATTTTTCTAAAGCAAAATAATTTTTCTAAAATAAACGTAGCCTAAGTTACTTCTTATTACATCAGCTACCTGCCAATAAAAGTCCCGTCAAAATCGGTCCAGTCATTTCGGAGATTAGCCGGAACAAACAGGCAGACAGACAGACAGACAAAAATTTAAAAAAATGTTATTTTGGTGTGTGTAGTGTACCTATATATATTTATATACATGTAGTAAAAAACGGTTATTTCAATATTACAAACAGACATTTTAGGTTGTGTTCGGGCCCAGGCGACATATTTTTAAGTGGGTATAAATTATCATTTTGTTAGTAAAACATAAAATATACTACACTGTTGACTAAACTAAACAATTTAAAAGGTAATTTTATAACTAGCTACGAATATAAATCTGATTTTGGCCACCTAATCCGTATTTTAAAGAACTAAGATGAATTAAAGACTGTGGTTATAGAAAAGAAGGAAGATAAGGTTTACTTAATCAAATGGAAAGTCGTAAAAAAAATAGGAAGAGATGAACTAATGCTAGTTATGACTAAGTATTTAGGTAAATACGAAGGTATATAAAAAATATACCGTTCTCTATGACATAATATTAAGTAGTAGATTATTGTAATGAATGAATGATTAATATACCTATTACGTCAACAAGTGGGTGTGAGATTATATTTAAACACACCTCAAGCTCGGATTAAATTGCCTATAGCTTTGAATGTTAGAGTTGAATAGATAATCATACAATGTATACTATGTTTATTTATTTTTGCCTGACTGCCGAAGTAAAGGAGGGTAATGTTTTTCGAGCACATGTATGTATGTATGTGAGTATGTATGTCTATTTCTTTGGCACGCTCTACAGCATGGATTTATGGATTACTAGCTGTTGCCCGCGACTTCGTTCGCGTGAAAATTCAGATGTGTGCCTGTATGAGAATATTTCTTACCTAATCTTACGGCAATCGTACATTGTATTAGTAATAAATATCAGTATAATCCGTCTCTAAGGCAAATCCTATTTAAATCTATTCACCCGCTACCCCTATAACAGACGAAATTTTGCGATATTTAACGAAACTTGCCACTCCTATTTTCCCACTTAATAAGAATAGTTCCTAGTTTGGAAATCGTATTATCAAAACTCCCGTTTAAAAACTATAGAAGCTTTATACAAATTTTGTTTCCCTTTATACTACAGGGAAATGAATTTCGAAAAACCCGTCTTAGAGAGCACCTATTTCCAAAATTTGAAACTCCCAGCATTTGTAGTTTCTGAGATTTCGTGATGAGTGAGTTTTTCCAATAGACATTTTTATATTGTTTAAATACTGTTTTGCATACTATTTCTAATCTCATCATCATCACCATTCGTACAAACCCTCTTTCACCTACCTAAAGATATCACCCGTAAAACAATATACAATACACTAAGGCAAATTTCCACTACAATAACTTTCTTCCTTTCCCTCATTTCCTCTCTCCCTTTTTCCCATTCCCCTCCCTTTCCCTCCCGTCTCCCTCCCATCTCCTTCACTTTCCCCACACTTCCCATCACTTTCCCTCACTTTCCCTCACTTTCCACTCACTCACCCCTCACTTACCACTCACTGACTCCTCACTTCCCTCACTTTCCCTTACGTCCCCCTCACTTCCCCCTCACTTACTTCTCACTTGCCCTTCACTTGCCCCTCACTTGCCCTTCACTGCCTCCTCACATCCTCCTGAGTTCCCTTTTTCTTTTTTCTTTTTTTTACACAACGCTATCTAGACCCAAAGTAAGCATATTATATGCTTGCTTATGGGTTATAGAATACGGATAAACATACTTAAATACTTTTATTTTTGTAAATACATACATATTATACATAGAAACACCCAGACCAATGCAAATAGACATGTTCATGCTACAAATATTTGCACTGAGCGGGAATCGAACACGCAACCTCTGCGTGGCAGTCCATACACAGTACCACCGAAATACAGAGGCAGTCGATTTCCCCCTGACTTTACCCTCCTTTTGCCCTGACTTCCCCCTCACTACCCGGCACTTCTCCCTTCCTTTCCTCTTCCTCCCCCTCCCTTCCCCCTCCCTCCAAATTTCAAGTCGCCAACTTCAAAAGCAAAGATCTTTCCATACAATATTTAATCCCTTATTTCACGCCTATAAATCCACCCCAGTTAAAAAAAAAATGAGAATTTTTTATTTAAATAAAATTATTCCAAAACAAAATTTCAAAGCTGTAAGTTTAAAATGTAGACGTTTCATACAATCGTTTTCATCCTTTTTCATACACTTAAGGATTGAATTTTTAAAAACCATTTCTTAGTACACTTCTAGACATTAAGACAAACACACCCTTCAAATTTCAAGTCGCTACGACCAGTGGTTTAGGCTGTACGTTGTCTGTCAGTCAGGACAAAGCCTTTTATAATATGTATGGATGTATGGATTAGACGTATAGCCATCAGGGATCAAAGCATACAGGCTGCTAGGAATGCTAACACGTGATAGAGCCACATAAAGCTGACCGTGCGAAAAACAGCTAATACTTAGACCCACACCCACAACTTTTAGTGTCTTACCTTGGGTTAAAATCTCTGCTTCTAAAAGATTTCATAGTAAATTAACGAATATTCGATGTGATTCTTTAAATTGGCATAACTTTTTTATTTATGAACCGATTGACATGAAACAAACACTAAATGTTAAGTGAAGCTTACCACAATATATTAGTGAAAACCATATTTAAATCGGATAAGCCGTTTCTGAGATTAGCGTGAACAAACGCACAGACAAACAGACAAACAGACAAACAGACTAACAGACAAACAGACAAACAGACAAACAGACAAACAGACAAACAGACAAAAATTGTAACAATCATTGTTTTGGGTTCTACTTGCGTTGATAAAGGTCCCAATATTTTTTTTTCTCATATATCTTCCATGTACAGACAGCGTTCGGTTACATTTTTATTATATGTATAGATAACGTATGAGGTGTCATTAGATTTGTATTGATTGTGGGAGTGTTAAAGGCTACAAAATATTTCAATATAGCGTCAGCACGAGAAAAATATAGGTTTCCTCCTTTTCATTATGTTTTAGGCAGGCGAGCATTTTGTTTTTTTTTTTACTTATTATTTAATGTATTTACTGATAAACTGCCTTGATGATTCAGTGGCACATACAGACTGCCACGCAGAGGTCTTGGGTTCCGTTTTTCTATTGCAATATTTACAGTATTCCATAACGCAGAATCTATACCTATAGGTACTATTATATATAACGGTAGAGCTTGTTTGTTTGTTTGATCTCGCTAATCTCTGGAGCAACCAGTTGGATTTTAATAATTCTTTTTGCGTGAGATTATAGGCTATAGCTGACCTGGCGAACTTCGTTCCGCCTAACAGTCGATCAACATTACTTTATTTTTCTAAAATAAACGCATTTTTCTAAAATAAACGCATTTTTCTAAAATAAACGCATTTTTCTAAAATAAACGTAGGCTAAGTTACTCCTTATTATATCAGCTATCTGCCAATAAAAGTGCCGTCAATATCGGTCCAGCCATTTCAGAGATTAGCCGGAACAAACAGAAAGACAGACAAAAATTGTAAAAAAAAATATTTTGGTGTATATATATTCATAGTAAAAAACAGTTATTTCAATATTACAAACAGACACTCCAATTTTATCATATGTATAGATAACATCACCCTACTAGCGACGGGAGCAGAGCAGTTAGAAAGATGCGGGTGAAATTGCGCTGCAGGAAGTTAGAAAATAATAGTACTAAGCCCGGAGTCTGGAATAATCTTCATTATTGGCAACAAGCTCGCATCTTCTTATATGAAATCCTACATAGCAAAAGAAATGCTTTATGTTGATATAGGTATTTAATGTTCTGTCTTTTAAAAATATAAAATAGCGGTTAAGAAGAGTGATAAGTTTCTTTTGAGAACTGACTGTAGCCAAATTTCTTGTCATCTTAACGTCCGAGTCTCATTAATTGTAAAATAGTGTCACTCATTAAAATGAATTAAAAATACGCTTCATATCTCTTGAACCTGGTTCCTAAACTACGTAGGTTATCCGGATGAATAACAATACTTAGGCATTCTAAAAGTCTTACAATTTAAGGTTATCGACCCCTATTATCGACTGTATCAACGAAGTTTATTACAACTATCTTCACGTAAATAGAAATTATGATATTAATCCCAGCCTGTTACTGTCCTATATGAGAATAAAGGCCTCTTTATAAACATTGGTTACTGCTCCACTCTCGTAGCTAATAGCGTGATATTATATACCCTATATCCTTCCTCAAGAACTGAGCTATTAATTGCAAAAATAATTATTTAAATCAGACTGGTAGTTACGGAGATTAGCGCTTTCAAACGAACAAACAAACTCTACCGCTTTATATAAAAGTATAGATAAAGTATGTATTTATGACATAAAAAAGTCTGAAATTGTTATACCGCCTTGAGAAAGCTTGGTGCGATTAATGCTTATGATTTCTCTGAATGAGAAGAAGCCTTTGCTCTGCAGGCAGTAACAGTTTGGTATTAATATTTTATTATTAAACATCATTTTCGGTATAAAATAACGTCTTCAATAGTGTTGTTTAAGATAATTAATATTAAATATAGTGTCCTATCGGAATGCGAATACTAATTCTTATTATCTACTATGTAGAAGTTAAAGTTCATCGTATGTTGTCGTTGTTATGTTATAGTTTATTTTTAAAGAAATAGAATAGGTACAAGTAAGTCAAACACTAGGTCTAGGTTGCTAGGTTGTTAAAAAACTAAAGGTCATTGCCAAGGCTTTATAGAAATATGTAAATAACGCTATTAACATAATGGAAGAAAACAATAAAATTAATTTATAATAGCTGTACAAACCTTTCAACCAAACAAAATCACAAAACTTAATGCACAGCACACACTATCGATTACACGCAACGTAAGCCCTCAGTTGTTAACGGGATGTAATTGTTCAAAATTAGAACAGTAATGTTGCTGCGCGCGCGCACCTCGACTGGCGAAAAATAGTTGCGGGCTGTGTATATGAACGACGTCCGCGACGCTGGTAACACCATGATTTTTGAAAAATATTAATACTTGCAATATTTGTGTGTAATGAAAAAACGATTATGAAGAATGAAGGAAAGCTCTGTACTGATAGCTTTTATGAGAGACACATTTTATGATTTCTAGCCAGTAGTAGAATGCTAAGTTTAGGTTTTTCATTTTTGATATTATATCTGTTGCCTAAAATTTCTGCATTGTATATTTTTTTTTATTGGTGACAGAGGCAGACGAGCAAACAGCCCACGTGATAGTAAGTGGTAACTGTCGCTCATGAACGACTCAAAGTCCCTAGCGTTGCTTCTGCAATGCCAGGGACAATGTGAAGCTGCTGCCAACCGTAAAGGGAGTGGGGTAGGTGAAAGGATTGAAGGAGGTGAAGAAAAAGGAAAGGAGGGAAATTGGGCTTTCGGCATTCTCACTCACTGAACGAAACGCAATAGTATGGATACTATTACTTTTACGTCGATCTTCTATGAGAAGATAGTACTTCTACGGTCGATCCAGCCCATTCAAGCTGAAATCAGGGTAGATCTACTACCGTACAAATCTGTATCGTATCTAAGGCACTATTGTATTTATTAACATTTTCACCCTTCATACCCCTTTATGAAAGACCCAACACACCAAGCCCAATCTTAATGTCTTTTATGACTTCATTTTCATCCATTGAAAGAATGGTCTGGTACCTACAATTTTAGGACTGTCCCAAACCATCGCAAACTATTGACACCCTACAGTGACGATATATTTATCATCAAATTCACGGTGAATCTATTAATACGTATTACATGTATTGCGTCTGGTGCCAGTGTTTCCCAAAGGCCAGTGATAGAGGCCACGACACGTCATTACTATGACGACATAATTCATCAGAAGAACTATCTCACAAGCGTGTGGTATCCTGTCTTAAATACGAAACTAAGAAATGAGGCTTCATCAACTTATCGAGTGGTTAGTGGTCAACTTAGTGTCAGGATTTGTTCAGGTCGCACATAGAGGCATCCGACTTAATCTAACGGCTGTTATCAACTTGGTAACAACCGGGACCGACTTTTAACGTGCCCTCCGAAGCACGGAGACGCTCAGATCAAGTTCCACTATGCGGTCACCCATCCATGGGCCAGCCGTCCGTACGTCCATCGATCGATTTTCGATCAGTAATTGCAACGAGCTATGAGGTTTCATAATCTGGATATAGTAGGAGGCGTGTAAAGGAAGTAGGGAGGTACCTACAGGGCAGCAACGTTACCATTTTTTTTTTGTAAGTTTTATTTATTTTTTTACTACTAATACGTCTCATAATACAATCAATAGGTATAAATCAGAGCCCCATGAAACAGCTTACACTAACAACATATTAATGATTGTATGATTTGTATATTGACACTCATAGCTCGTTCGTCGTTCATCCTTCGTAGAGAGATATGCAACATAGAGTGCGGCTGGCCCATGGGATGGGTGACCGTATGGTGATATTTGAGAGTCTCCGTGATAAGAAATAAGAAATAAGAAATAAGAACATTTATTTGCTCAGAGTACAGGTGAAACCAGGTGGCTTAATGGTAATAAAAGTACATACCGTAATCTGCCTAGAAAAGGCATGCAAATGTTACAATAGGTGAGTATTGATCTAAATTATAATTACCATCAATCTAAAATAATATTACATCATTCATCATCAATATTATTATCAATACGTACATCATTATTATTATTACATTATTGCCAACACATCATTTATATCATTTGAATATTATTACATTATATTAATACACTGTCACTACAATTATTAAATTATTATTATTACATTATTATGTTTCCTATTTATTTACATTTATTCACGTATTCATATATTCTTGTACAGAGTAAAACGAATTAGCCATTAACCATTTACGCAATTTAATTTTAAAATATTTAAAAGGAAGCTCCCTTATTTCCTTTGGAATTTTATTAAAAATTGTAATACACATGTGATAATTGTTTTTTTTATGGAGTGTTGTTCGACAGTATGGTATTATTAACTTTGTAGGATCTCTAGGTTTATATTTATTGTCGCAATGATCGTTTTTCGATTTAAATAAATCATAATTTTTCTTCACAAAATTTGCTATCTCTAATATATATATTGAGGGTAATGTCAATAAATTTAATTTTTTAAATAAAGGTCTGCATGATTCTAGTGGCCCTGCACCACAAATTGCCCTAACACATTTTTTCTGTACAATAAAGGCTTTATTTATATTGGTAGAATTTCCCCAGATGATTACATTATATCTAAGGATAGATTCAACATATCCGCTGTATGCTGTACGTGCTGTTTTTTCGTCAGCTACTGTACGAAGTTTTTTTATTGCGTATACAAAGCTATTAAGTTTACTACAAATGTTACTAATATGTTCTTTCCAATTACAATTTTTATCTAGTGTTATGCCTAAAAATTTAATGTTATCAGTTTCTTCTATGTTTTGATTTTCTAATTTGATATTTATATTGTATTGTTTTGATTTATATGTCTGAAATTTTATGTATTTAGTTTTAGATATGTTAGGGGAAAGATTGTTTGATTGCATCCATTTTAATACTGACTGTACAGCTTCATTTACTTGTAACTCGTGTGATATATGCTTGTGTTTGTATGTGCTTCGAAAGGCACGTTAAGAGTCGGTCCCTGTTATAGACGTGGTGATTATGGGAATTCCCCCTCACCCGTATGTGCTGTTAGTGGCGACTAAACTCTTTTAGCAGTACCTATTAAGTAAAGGGCAACAATATTGTCTGCGTACATATAGGTATAATATAACTGTAATACCTTACCCAGCGCGGTGATTATAGCAAAACCCTTTGTGAGATTCCTATTAGGAACTATGTCGAAAATATAAATATCGCTTGTTATTGTATTATGTATTAAACGCGTATTTCCTGATCCGTACCGAATTTATGATTAAGTGTCATTGAACTTTGAACTGAACTTATTTATTTGTTTAACTATTTACCTATTATGTTCAAGTCCCTTTGAATTAATTATTAATTATATTGGTGCTTGTGGTCGAAACTTAACTGTGAAGGAAGACAAATACATCATAATTACGATAAAACCAATTAAATAAAGGTTAAATTGTTAAGCTTATTATTTAATACGTAGGTAAAGCTATTGAACTTTGTACCTACTTGTATTACCGCGACATGACATTATCTCACAACTCAGTTGTGTGACGTCAATACTAAATCAGCAGAACGATTACTCATTATGCGTTGGTAAAACCTTAATTCCTACTAATCATTTTCCCATAACCTCCAAAAAAAATTATCAAAATTTACTCTTGACACGAAGCGAAGTAAATTTAAAGTTTGGAAGAGGTATCGCACTTGTCGTGATAAACAATAAATAGGCTGATTTTAAAACAAGTTTGGATGTTAACGGTGTCTATTCTAACATGATTAGCTCTCTGCACACAGATTCGAAAATTACATTTAAAATCATTTAGTATAATAAAATAATATCGATTCTGTTAATATAAAAGTCTAGCACATGCATAGAAATCGAAATAGAATCAATAAATATCACAATAATATCTGGAGAATATTTTGGCACAGACTCAAATGTAAGATGTCTGTTGTGGCTTCACGCGCTGGAAATAAATACTGCACTTTTTTATAGCATTCAGGTGGTTAACAAGTGATTACCCGATGTTATATGGTTACAGCAGCCTATGGAAATGTCTGTGTGAAGAATTGTACCATTTCATTTTCATGTCTTTTTTGAGAATCTGTCCTTTTGGGAGTCTGTCTTTTTGAGAATCATCCCTTTTAAGAATAATCCTAGTAATCCTAAAAATACACTGCCAAATAGTTGCATACCGTAATGGAGAAGGGAATGAGTAAAATAAGGAAAAGAAGCCTATCGAGCTTGAACGCGTATAAAACGATTTGTCGATTTTCTTCTTCATACTTTGTTATACTCAAGAAAAACTCGAAGGAATAATGTGTTTTATTACTTGTAATTTTTTGTTTGTTTGCTATAGGTACCTAGCGAAAATAAACTATGTGTATCAACATCGAATTTATAAATCATTTAAAGTTAATTAAAAAAAGAAAAACGTGGAGATTATGCGTAGGTATACAACATATATTACATCCAAAAATAGTGGCGCGAATTCGGCCATTGCTATCCAGTGTCGGTAACAAGTAATCTTGTTGAGTCATTACCTATTCTTGAATATTGTGGAAAGCAATTCGAAGTGGGTGGTTAAGCAATTTTTTATTCATTATTAAGGCATGTTTGTACATGACCTGTTTCAAAGCCTCACCGAACCGTAACCCCCTACCTTGTCTTCTTGTATTGAAAAGAAACCTACCTTAGAAAAAGAAAATAATTTGATTTTTTTATTTAGGTGCTACTAGGAACTAAACAGTCTTAAATATTATTAATGAGATAAAGTTTGTGAAATTGAGGGAATAATCTCTGGATGAATCGAAACGATTTTGTAAATTTGTTTGAAAGCCCAGTTCTTGTGGAAGGTTATAGGCTATGTAACATCCCACTACGGGCGAAGGGAGAGGAGCAGTTACGAAAGATGGAACTACTAAAGGTGAAACCGCGTTGCTGAAAGCTATTTTATTTATAAATCAACAATTTTCTTGAAGTATTTATTATTGTTGTGAAGATGACTAAATCATCAACATGAATGATGTTCGCGGATCTCACGCACGCATGACTAACATAAATGTTGCATTACCATTATTACTAACAGATATACAAAGAAATGTGGCCAAACGTGGGATACTTTGTATTAATTATTAATAATAATGATTCATTACGACGCATGTCGTGATATAAGGTACTAACTTTCCGCGGCGCGGTTTCATCCGCGTCTTTATACAGTAGCTTGTGCTCTCAGTGCGCCACAGAGGCAATCAGTAGTAGGCAGATAAATTGGCGATTTATGTTATTAATTTATTTCTTGCACACACACAGAGAGAGAAAGATACATAGTAAAAAAGATACAGATAGAATTGCGTACAAAGGCAAGCTAACTCAGAGCTGAGTTCTATAACAGCAAACCTTAGAGTGGTAGAGGAAGTAATATTAATTAGTGAGAGTGTATTGAAGTACACAATTGAGTAAGAAGAAAAACAGAGAACGACTAAACCTACTTATTATTTATATATCAATCAATCAATCAATTTATTAATAAATATAAATTACATACAATATACAATATATGTAGTTTCCCTGTAGTCCTAAACTAAGCCAGTGCTTGTATCTTGGGCACCATCGGGATTGCAATTCTTATATACATATTCTAAAAAATATCTACATACTTATAATATAAACTAAATACGATTTAAATAAATTACAAAGATAATAAAAAGAAAATATACCTATACATTTACTTTATTTTGAAAACTTAATACCGATCTAGATCATTAATAAAATTGACTGCATTTTATCAATAACAACTTTACCGTTCATTGATTACGACCTTAAAACGTTTCATTGTAATTTACTACATTACTCATTTCTCACTAAATACTACAGAACACATTGTACAAATGTCGCATGCAATAATAATCTGTATAATCAATCGATTAACGGTGATAATGTCTTAGCATGCAGTTGCAGCTATAAATCGGATTTGAGCTTTGTAAGGAAAACCACACGGTTACAATTTATTATTTAATAGTTAATTTTTTTGTAAACTAGCAACCCAAAGTCTGGTGTTCGCATGTCATGCGAATACATTATGTTTTGCCATTTCAAAATTCTCGACTGACGCCTGACATAGCCCGCTTTATCCGGCCGGCTTTATTTTAGCCCGTCTGAGCGACTTTGAGCCTTCTGACAAGACCCAGAGTTAGCTACAACGTCTCTGCTCCGTATGACGTCACTGGCAACACACACTGGTACCCGAACGGTGCCCAGCCGAGTTGGATTCGACTGAAAACATTAAAAGGAGTTAAATGACTAAAGCTACACATCTCTGATTACATGATTGGTGTAGCCCTACAAAACGGGTTCCTTCATTGAATACAAAGCATGTCAAGATCATTCATATCTCACAGACTATAATTTGCAGCAATATATTCTTGGAATATTACTTTGTCTTCTGTTCTGTAAAAGTGGAGGAAAATGAATCGTAAATAATATTATTTACTGTCAGTTTGCAAGTACAACAAGATAAGTTACAGACTTTATTTCTTTTATGTTACCTGCAAAGAATCTAATCTATTATCTTTAAAATAGTAGCATCGAGTTTTTTTCTTATTGCACGTCTCTAGCACTAATATGCAGGTAGGTGTGCATCCACCTGTAGAATTCTTGGAGATTTTAGGAAGTGACGACTTCTAGCAAAGTATTCACAACTTAGCGGTTCTAATATTTACTTCAGTATCGCTATCTATTACCGTCATACCATCTCATGAGAACACCGAAGAAATTTAACCCTCTCATGGACACTGCTGTAGACACAATAGATGTTTTATTGTCATCACGGCCATATACGTTTACTGTCCCGGAAAGTGTTAATCAGAATGGACTAAAGTACCACTACTAAGTGGACATCTTATAGCGAACTGATGAATAAAAACAATACAAAGGGCTACATTTCGCCTCGCCTCGGGGGTTCATTAGAATCGAGTACTATGGAAGGGACCATAAGTCCAAACTTTATAGGAAATTATACCCCTGGCCTATCGCATAACGTTAGATAATAACAGCGTGGCCACAAAAGTGTTAAAATACTCTTGAAATACCCTCTCTGCTCTATTAAGATAGCCACTACTATAAAATAGGTAATGGTAAACTACATACTACATACAAAAGCCCATATTGTTTGTAAAACTCCAAGAATACTTTGCCATCATCACGTCCTTAATAAAAACAAACATTTTACTTAATCAAATTGAACCCAAGCTCTATTAAAATAAAGCATGGTTTACCTTAAAGATACTATCATTAACGAAATTAATGTGCCGTACAGTTCGGAGAAGATGGCGACTGAATCATTTCTGGCGCGCCAAGCTTTTGAGTAGTTATCCTTATTGAATTTAGGCCATGGCCATGCGACAGGCGACATATAAGTTTATCCTGTTATTTTGTATTTCAAAAGAAATTGACATAAAGCTTAACATTACTTTTGCCTGACTGCCGAAATCAAGGACGGTAATGTTTTTCGAGCGTATGTATGTATGTATGCATGTATGTATGTGGGTATGTATGTCTATTTCTTTGGTACGCTCTACAGCCTAAATGGCTTAATGGATTTTAACATAATTAAGAGATAATTCCTTTTTTTATTTGACAGTTTTCACCACTCGATTATGTTAGTCAAATAGGTATAAAACAACACTAGTTTGTTTTTTATTGGCTCGTGGTATCTTCATTATTCCAGCCAACTGAAACTTAGTATAAATGAATCCACCAAAAACATTTTCATGTAAATGTTACCAAGACGACGAAGAGACCTTAATAATGGCTCGCACTATCAAAAAGTTATAAGATCTCATGTAGAGTAAAGGTTCTAACGTACACGCCATAACTCTACAAGTCCTAACTTTACAAACTCTACATCTTAGCGAAAACATGTGGCCGGCACTTCAATATTTTTATCCGTACATAATAAACAAGTCCTTACAACAATTTATCAATATTACACGTTATGTATATAATCAAGTTAAATCGTACAATATATAATAATAATGTGAAATATTATGGTAATGATAGGCTACAACCTGCCATTACAACAACCAAGTAATTTTATGTCCATTAAACAGATGTACTCAAGTACAGTCATGTACAACAGCAATAATGTAATTGTATTAATACCGTGGAAGTATCTACAGAACAGGATATAGGATCACGCTTTTTTCCCGAAAAGGTAATATGCGAATCTACCAAATATCTACCGAGTACAATGCTAAAATTCCAGGCGAATACAGAAAATATCTTAGCAAAAAAAAAACAATATCTATGGCAGTTTTCATGTTGAACAAAAACAAAAATTAAAAATTAATACCTACATAGAAACATTTATCACAGTTCACATGTTGCCTTTACCTTTTGTAGCAATATGCAAATTGAGGCAGCCTGTAAAGCACACATTTTACTTTTAATTTTTTTTTACAACATAGAACGTTGTAAGTAATTAAGTTTCTATAGAGTTAAGTGTATTGCCTGCGTCACTTTGCATGCTACTTGAAACTGTAACTTACAAAAATTTTAATAACCTGGCGATTAAAAAGACTGGCCTGAGTTTCTTGCCAGTTCTTCTCATGGATCTACTTCGTCAGCGAACTGGCTGTAGGTTAATTTGCTGACATTTTGTAAACTTTGACGTTCATAAGTGTTAATTTAATTAACCTATATGAATAAACATATTTCATTTCATTTAATTTTATTTCATTTCATTTTATTTCATTTCATTTCATTTTATTTCATTTCATTATTTTCATTTCATGTCAAAAGAAGCACACTATAATCTGTTACATTATTTTATACCTACATAACATATTCGTTTCGTTGCCTTTAGAAGCTTACCTATAGCATTTTCACTTCAACTGGTAAGATATCTACAGTTTTCCCGCCAGCTTTACTAAGTCACAATCACCTAGGCCTATGCCATTTTGGGGTATTCTTAACTATTTATTTCATAAAATCTTACAAACAATATTTTCTCTTTTACAATTTTCTTTGTAACTGTACGTAATCGAATTAAATTCACTAAGCATAGAAGCTTACATAATACATAATAACATGGTTATTTTGCTCCAATTCTTCACGACATCAACTCATTACCTACATCTTTACAATGAACGTTAAACTATTCACTTTGGCTACATTTTTGTTAATTTTCCTAAACAAATGTCTTAGCAGTTACCCTTTAGATATGATAGTATCTTTTGTTAAATTAGATAACAGACCTACATCTCTGCTTGTGCCGAATCTGTGTTGGAGTAGTCGTAAGTATACGCGGTGTTCCAAAACTAATAAAAAAAGTGAACCTCTATTTGTAACTATAATTGTTAAAAATAACGTTCTTCGTTCTTTAAATAAATAACAAAATGCCCAAAACCTACCAAAAACAACGTCATTGCAAATAAAAGGAGTCCATTTAGAATAACATTTCCCTCTTTGATAAAAATCTATAATGTAATTATTACCTATAGAGTTAAGTTGCCTGTGTCACTCTGCATGCTACTTGAAATTATAACTTACAAAAATTGTAATAACCTGGCGATTAAAAAGAGTGGTCTGAGTTTCTTGCCAGTTGTTCTCGTGGCTCTGATTCGTCAGCGAACTGGCTGTAGGTTAATTTGCTGACATTTTGTAAACTTTTACGTTCATAAGTGTTAATTTCATTAACCTATATGAATAAAGAACTTTTCATTTCATTTCATTTTCATTTTCATTTCATTATATTCACATAAGTACCTAATAAAATATTAATATTTCAGATAAGCTAATAGAACTGTCTAGAAAGCTCAGTGACGTCGGTATAAGTATTACCACTTCCTTACAACACAATAAAACTGAATATGTACTCCAACATCTACTCATAATGATAGATCTCTCCTGTCCTGATGTGGAAAGATTTTTGATACAGGTAAGCATAGGTTACTGAAAGAAGCAACTTAAGTAAGAACGCAGAGAATAATCTGGCTTTGGTTTATAATATATAGCAATTCTATACATTCATCAGTAAAGATTTATTTTAAAGATCACACAAGCTTCGCCTGCTTGGCAATTGGTATGTGTTTAATTAATGTAATTCGGGAACCAGACCGATTTTCGGGATAAAAAGTATCTAAAGTCTGTTTCCGTTTAGGCGCTAAGTTGTAACAACAAACACACACAAACTTAGACATAAACGAGCCGCCATGCACATTACTCAAATAAGCTCCTACAGAGGTACCTAATCTGTAGGTCTAAGATACTTCCCTATGTATACTATTATATAAAGCGGAAGAGTTTCTTTGTTTGTTTTTTTATTTATCACAGTTCACATGTTGCCTTTACCTTTTGTAGCAATATGCAAATTGAGGCAGCCTGTAAAGCACACATTTTACTTTTTTTAATTTTCTTTACAACATAGAAAGCTGTAAGTAATTAAGTATCTATAGAGTTAAGTGTATTGCCTGCGTCACTTTGCATGCTACTTGAAACTGTAACTTACAAAAATTTTAATAACCTGGCGATTAAAAAGAGTGGACTGAGTTTCTTGCCAGTTCTTCTCATGGCTCTACTTCGTCAGCGAACTGGCTGTAGGTTAATTTGCTGACATTTTGTAAACTTTGACGTTCATAAGTGTTAATTTAATTAACTTAAATGAATAAACATATATTTCATTTCATTTCATTTCATTTCATTTGAATAGCCCAGTTCTCGAGGAAAGTTATAGGCTATGTAACATCTCGCTACTGGTGAGTGGCGACTGGAGCAGAGCAGTAAGCAAAGAAGCGGGTAAATACGCGCCGCGGAAAGCAAGCCTATAACGTTTTTCCACTACATATCTATTTTAGGCTACTGGAGTGAAGACTTTCTAATACTGTATAACGACTGCAGGCAAGCACCGAAGAATACTTCAAAGCTCCTTACCGCTGGCTTCTGCTGAGTGAAGAGCCGTCAGCCTCAAATTATTCAGTATTGGATGACCTCGACATCCAAGTGGACAGTGACGTGGTGATAGCAGAAAAGATTCATGAACAGAAATATGTGTTTAGAGAAGGTAAATCTTACGGAAAATTTAATTATTTACAAGAATTATTCAAGACTTGCAATTTAAAAAAATTATTATACAAGACGTGCTGTTCTTTAACCCTTTTATAAAGTAAGGCAAATCCTTGTTTTTGCTCGGCCGAAGTCAAGCAGCGTAATGTTCTTCGAGCATATGTATTTATGTATGTATAATGTATGTATATTTGTTTGTTTGGGACGCTCTACGGCCTAAATGGCACTTATAGAGAGATATAATAGCAGTAGAACTATAGTATCAAACTAACGAAGTAGTAGTTATGTATTATCTACGCACTAACATAAAGTGGAATGTACATAGAATGACTTAATTCGCAATAGTGATTACTCAATATGAACATTCCTATCTTGCGATACTTTAAAGGGAGTTATTACATGAATCATTACTCGATGACTAAAATTTATGTCTTCGTATTTGGACATAATTATTTTTATATAATTTCCAAAGCAATTGCACTCTTGGTGAAAATATCAACAATATAACTGTAAATTGTCGAAATAAACATTTACAGATACACTTTTCGAAAATCTTTCTTGATGAAAGAATACTTAAATAGGCTAGAGTAAGACCTTCCGTCTGAGGCTCAATTAACCCTTCGATATTCTTTCTTTTTTTTACTCTTTCTTGGTTATATTTTGTTTGCTTTGTTTGGAATTTACGTTACGGTACACTTATCATCAGGTAAGCTATATGTTTATTTGCCTCACTTAAGTTTGTGTCCCCCAGGTTCTTCTAAGATACACTCCGGTCCAGTCTGACAATATTACCAATTCCAAATTAACACGTAGCGTCCTTGCTGATGCAGTTTGTTGCGTAGATACTGAATTATTTATATTATTTTATTGTCAAATTATTCAAAAGTACCTGTTTATAATGCGAATACAAAAAGTTACAGACTCGAAAGAAACATGTTCACGGTACATAGTCACAATGTTATTTAGAGGGTATTGCAATTATTGGTTAGAATTGAGTAAAAAGTATAATGTTTGAAAAAAAAAGGTACTAAGCGTGTCGCTGCCGTTAATGTAGTCAAGTTCCAACTGCTTTAAGGCACTACACGTGCTCTAAAGCGTAGGCAGTTGGAACGTGTATTTTAGCCGGTAAGATCTTTCTTCGTCGATTCCTGAGGCCCTTTTTTTTTTTTTTTTTTACGTGGGAAATGCATTACGCATACGCACCCGCCCGGGCAAGGCGGGGGTTATGTCGGACTCTGCGACCGCACTCAAAGCGCGGCCAGCATACCGACTAAAACCCTCGGTGTTCCTCCAGACGGCCAGAGTGTCGGGGTCACGGGAGTCGCTTGCGCATTCATCCGCGACCCCGACGGGCCATGGCCCGCTCACCGCGAGCGGGCCCCGTCCGATTTAGGGGCCTAGCCCCCCCCTCCTTCGAGAGGCGCGTGCGGAACACGCGCACTGCCGTCTCGGGCCCGTGCTGTTCGGGCGGCGACTGCCCGATCGCCGCCCGCAGGCCAACTCGGCCGCAGAGGATAGGGAGAACGGCGCATCGCAATACCGACACTCCTCTTCCTCTGCGGCCCCACCGCGTCCGCAATCTGGCGGTTGCGGCCGCCGAGGCCGCGGAAGGTAGGGAGAGCGGCGCACCGTTATACCGGCACTTCTCTCCCGCCGCGGCCCCGCCACTCCTCAGCCGCAGTGTCGCCGAAGCAACACAGCAGCCCGACCCAGTTGCGGTGCCGCCCAAACAGCACCGCAACCCACCAGAGCCGCTCCATCGTGGGCTTACCGGCAAAGCCCAGAGGAGCGGCGCCTCCTTGGGGTTCCTCTTGGTTCACCGTGGTCCTTGGTAACCACGGCTACTAATCCCCCCGCCGCGACAAGGCAAGAACCCCGTTGGGGGGGATTCCTGAGGCCCTACCACAACCTCAGCAATCTTATTATAACCTTACTTTGTCTATCTGTCCTTGTTATTAATGGTACAAAAGAAAAAGACAAAATACAAAGTAAAATTAAAATTATACGGCTATAAGAGATGGTGGTAGCATAGAGTACATTATATAGGTGGTAGATCCCCTGGACTGATACTCCTAAATAAATGCATCTCTCAAAAACACTGCTTTCCTTTGTTTTTTAACTAGCTTCTCTTTGACAGCGTAAAATATGTATGAGTAATTAGTTCTCAGAGCAAATTCTAGAGGCGCTGGAATTTTTTTACTTTTTTTTAAATTACTTATATTACATACTAGCGGCCCGCCACGGCTTCGCACGGTGGAGATTTTTTTTACATTTTGGGATAAATAAAGATACTTTTGTATGGGAATATAGAACAGTGATTTCTTTTTCAGGCAATTTTTAAATTTTTCTCTCTGTAACAAACATCCTCGTACTACAAGGAATATTATAAAAAAAAATCGGTTCAGCTGCTCTCGAGATTTGCGCTTAGCAACACATTCAGCGATTTATTATTATAATATTATAGATATCAGCAAAACATACATATTGTTACTGTTATCTCCCATAACCATGACAATGGTTCGACTAAGGGATCTAGCCTCCATACAGTTATGTAATATTATTAGTATATCAAATATACTAATAATATTACATAACTTTACACATTTTATCCCTGAAGGGGTAGGCAGAGGTGTACATACACAAACATTTGCTATCATTACTAGAGAGAATCAAACATGGTAAGAGCTAGAACTAAACAATTAAATTGTCGTTGAAATAATAACATCATCAACATAAAAGCGACAGCGCTGTTCATTTAAAAAACTTAATGTGTAAGCCTACATAGCATTGACATAATAAACTTTTGTTTGATATTATTTTAAGTTACACTTTGATGCTTTCTTTAAAAATAAAATCATAAGAGAGTAAGAAATAATCCTATAAAACCTGATTATTTCTTTTAAGGCATGTATTCTTAAAAAAAGCTATTATGACCTACCTACCTAAGGCAGGCAGACAAACTTACAGGCTTATTTTAGGCTACCTTTTTGCATTAGGTATATTATTATAAGTAACGCGCAATACCCCAAGTAATAATCAGATTCACGTAAAGTCTTAGCTATAGGTTAGGTAGCACTTGAATCACAATCTAAACACGTAGGACCCGTTCAAGGAATATTAAGTAGGGACTAAAATAAATTACATTCAGTGAGACAATATAATTAGTTATTTAGTAATTGTACCTACTTACACTACGAAACAATAGCAAATAAATACAACTAAAGAATGCTGTGTAATAAGTATAATTTGTAGTTATTAAATAACGCTATTACGCTACCATTATAATGACTACATTTAGCGTAGTTTGAATATATTTATTATCTCCTTGTTCTCTACCAGGAGCATTTAGAATACTATTTTGTTTATTTACTATTAGTAATATAATGATAATATTAGTAGGTCATTCGTAATGTTATACACAGATCCATAGACAGACTGTTACCTACATCACTATATATAAGAGATGCAAAGGGAGAGTTTGTCCAGCGCCGTTCTAAAAATATTTTCTATTAACTACGCTTTAAACATTGTTTTGATCTTTGGTGACACAGATCTAGTCCTAAAACTTAAGCTGTTTAATAATCTTACTCAAGCTTTACTCTTTACCTAAATAAGTAACTTTTTGTTTCAGCTTACAAAATTTCTGAACACTCCGAAGTCATATACTCAAATAGGGCTTCATGGACGAGCACCAACTCCTTACCTTCTGCTGACACCAGCTTATCAACCAACCTACCCACAAAAATTAAGTTTCACAAGTATGGCTGGACAGAAGACTATAGAAATTCTATACCATTACCCGTTAGAAGAAACGATCTTAAAGGTCGTATGCTTACAGTGATGAATGTTATAACTGATAGCAATGAAACCAGGAAACATCTTACTGATCGTTTGTAAGCAGACTATTGCTTTGTATGATACGTTTTAGGTACCATTTTGCATTGCACAATGTCCTTTTAACTTTATATATAATCTTGTCAAACGTTATAACACTTGCAATTAGACACGAAGGATATTCGATAGTACATACTATTCAACATTATATAATGTGACACCTAATGTCATATAATATCAAATTAATTATAATTTTATTAATCTTTATGCAAATACATTGAATATGTCATGCCCATGTATCGTGGAGTAGATTACAAACATACAGCAAATAACGAAATTAAAATACATCTAGACTCTCAACAAATATTTAATTTAAGAATAGCTTAAAGTTTAATCACGTTCATCCGAATGAATGACGAATAAACCACGATAGAGTTTTATGCCCCACTCATCCGGATGAGTTTCAATTTCTACAGACAATTTTCAGATGAATGTAGAATAAACCTACTATAGCGAGTGCACTACTCACTTTTTCGGTATCACTATAATACAACATTATTCCAGAAACCTTCATCAAGACTTCATCACAAAGATGTCTTACCTCGTAATAACGATCTGCTTCGAAATGATGAATGCCACTGAACGCGTAGAGTTCACTCACACCTGGGGCTACAAGGACAAGAACGGACAATTTGAACGGAAGACGTTAATCGACCATCTGATTAAGAAATCTGCTGATCTTGGTAAGCTTAAAGCATCAGATACATCGCAGTTGTTTTAGATTTAATCCATTTAGTAGCAGCATTGGCAGACCCCTCACATGAACCAACGACGTGATAACGGTGGCACGCAACCGATAAACGAGGGTGGCTCATGACCGGTCAAGTGGTGAAACTGGGGAAAGGCTAAAGTTCACTTCCGAGCATACCATGCAGAGAACTTTCGGCAGATATGACAGTGATGATGGTGATTTAGCCGCAGTAGACCCTTGTTGCTACAAGAATGAGCTGGAACGACCAGGAAATACTATCTACTACCTCATAGAAAGGACATAAAGTATTAGTATTAGATAGCGCTGTGTAGCTTTTTAGTTATCATTATTATATACTACCATATCTCTTGTCTAGGTACGCTCTTAATCTTCACAACGGACCGCACGTACTACGTAGACTACATAGCCATGGTGGGGTCCACATCTATTCGGCTAGTGTTCCGCGAGCCGCCACTCTCTCACATCTCCAATATCTTCACGCTGCCCTTCTCCTGGACCGTCTGGCTCGCTATACTTGTGTGCTGTCTGGGCTGCTCTGTGTTCCTGTATATCACGTCGAGGTGGGAAGCCACTATGAGTATGGTAAGTAAAAAATAAAAATGTTTATCTGACACAAAGATTCATTCGGTGAGTGAGAACCACTAACTCAAACCTTTCAATCGTTTTCTCTACTCCTGCATCATATTTTTCTCCTTCAAGATTTGTTAGCCGCTTTAGATGTAAAACAAAATTCCTTATGCTTGCATTGGTCCCATCTACTAAGGGTCAGCGCAATCACACGTTGAACCCCGAGTCCAACGTGTTAATACGTACCTATGTGACTTTATTAAACCACATTTACTTACATACTATTATACTAACCATCTCCGTGGCTGTAATATCCTGATGGTGTAGTAGATAAGAATTTAACACATCACGACCTATCGCGACATTTAGAATTACGTGATAATGACCATATTTATAAAATATGGAATCAAGTTTTAAGGATTTTACAGGCAAAACGGAATCTATCAAATTATTGAAATATTACATAGTTTTTATTATGTAAGTATTATCACAGTATTATTGAATAATAAATTAATGTACCTAATAAGTATTTTTCTTGTAATATTTGAGCATCCACTGCAACTAGACGGATCGTGGGCGGATGTTCTGATCCTGATGATAGGAGCTGTTCTGCAGCAGGGGTGCACTCTAGAACCAAGATATGCAGCAGGTTTGTATACAATCTAATAAAATATCGTGAGCAATCTTGTCTTGTGGCGCTCTCCTACTTCGGCGATCTTCCACCGCGAGCCGCGCCTCCTCGACCACCCCACTGCACCGCACCGCGCCGGACTACAAAAAAGGCTACAGCCGACATGGAAGCCTCTTTCGCTCCAGCTTCAGCTTCAAGTCCACCTTCACTACCCTGGCCGGACACGTTCGAAGTTTCCCAAATCTACGCGCTGCTATTAGCCTAGTAGGTAAATGTATAAAATAATGATGATGTAGTAATTGTTTATAAAATATAGATAACTCTTAAAATCGTTGTCATAAGTATTTTTCTTCTCTCTCCCTAAATCTAACTTTCCTTCTGGCTACCACGTTCCTGAAACGTGGGGATCCTTTTACGTTACAGTCCTTTATTTCTATATTTTTTATTATACAAACTCTCTATCATAAACGTTTAAGGCGACTAAGGGTTAGAATACCTACTAGTATCATCATCATCATATCAGTCAAAAGACGTCCACTGCTGGACATAGGCCTTCCCCAATTTTCGCCACCGTGGCCGACCGTTTGCCGCCCTCATCCATCAGTTGCCCGCCACCCTTAAAAGATCGTTGGTTCACCTTGTGAGGGTTCTGCCCACGCTGCGTCTTCCGGTTCGTGGTCGCCACATCAGAACCTTTCAGCCCCAACGGCCGTTTGTTCTGCGAGCTATTTGTCCTGCCCATTGCCACTTAGTTTGCCTGCGGATTTCTTTATTTCTCAAACGATCGCGCAGGGAGACGCCTAACATAGCCCTCTGCTAGTTACCTGCTAGTATACCATATTTATGTAATTAAAGACAGCAGAGTTATCGTGCACCAAGCGTGCCAAGTGATTTCGATGAACTTCTTTTGGGACTGCTATGCTGTGGCAAATCTTGTTGAAGAATAAACATACTCCGAACCAGAAGACGCATCGTGAGCAGACCTTACAAGGTGGACTGACAATCTGATAAAGATGAGGACGGCTCATGACCACAATCCCTTGGTGGAAATCTATGTAACTCTTTCGACTGAAATTAGTGTGAACATAAGTACAAAATATAAATGAATGTCTTAGGTCGTTGCGTAACCTTGATCCTGTTCGTGGCGCTGACGATTCTCTACGCGGCATATTCTGCAAATATCGTGGTGCTGCTCCGTGCACCTAGCTCCTCAATCAGGACTCTCACTGATCTCCTCAACTCACCTCTTACGGTCGCGGCTGGCGACTTTGAATATAATCGCTACTTCTTTAAGGTAAGCTTTTAAGATGCATTTTAATTACCTTTTTTTATATATATTATCCTACCAAAGTGACCACACCCTGCCTGATGGTAAGCAGTCAGTGGAATCTAGAATTGGTGGAAACCATACCAAAAGCCATCGTCTTAAACTGCTGGTATGGTGGCCTCCACTATGGTGGCTTGGAATAGGGTAGGGGAAGGGAATGTGGGCAGTGAGGAAAGAGGAAAGGAGCGAAATTGGGCCTCCGGCACTCTCACTCACCGAACGAAACGCAGTAGTATACGGATACTACTACTCTTACGTCGATCTGGCTCATTCATGCTGAAAACAGCGTGGTTCTACTACCTACTACCTACCTCTGTAGTTCTGTGTGGCTTCCTGTAACATAGGACCTAAAACAAATAATGGCGAAAAGTGGGTGGTCAAACAACTCTGCCTACCCCTTCGGGGATGAAAAGGCATGAAACTATGTATGTATGTTTAATTACCTATTAAAATGATTTTACTCTGCTTAACGGTGAACAATCAGTGGAATTCAGAAGTGGCGACCATGATTCCAAAAGCCATCCATCCAAGCTAGGATGGTGGTCTCCTCAACAATACCTTTTAAACGAATATTGATCACATGATTTCATATTTTATTTCTGATTTTGTCATTGCAGAGGCAGACGGAGCCAATACGTAAAGCTATATACGAGAAGAAAATAGAGCCGCCAGGAAAAAAGGCTAACTATTATTCAATGGCGGAAGGTGTTGAAAGGATAAGAAAAGTAAGTCTTCCATTTTCTTTCCTCATCCCGCTTTTCCCCATGGTCGGCAACGCCGTTGTTATGTTTTATAATCATTATTTTTGTTTAGAAAACATACGCATGTCCATATGTTACGTTTATAGCAAAAGGTCGTATTGCTAGTTTACTATGAAAATTATTGGTATAAAAAAGTTAAGTTTATCTATCGCCACGCCTGTTTCACTTGCATATCAACGATACTTACGTTGATCTTGGACTTCAGTCAAAATCAAAATAATTTCACCACTGATACCTA
Source organism: Parascotia fuliginaria (assembly GCA_963082885.1). Lineage (NCBI taxonomy): Eukaryota > Metazoa > Arthropoda > Insecta > Lepidoptera > Erebidae > Parascotia > Parascotia fuliginaria. The sequence goes on along the minus strand of OY720190.1, from coordinate 3,299,259 downwards.
ATACCTAAACAGTTTCACCACTGATACCTAATACCTAAACAGTTAATAGGCTCCAGAAGAAGTTTGCGCTTTGCGCAACCATCTTCACTTACGTATCCACCGTTCGTGCTTAACTTTCACCAGAAAATAATAAACATCGCATAGCGCTCATCTTATGTTTCTCACCTCACCTTTCTAATTTAGTGAACAGTTATATTTATGGATATATGAATAGTGAATCCTTGTTTGGGCAACACTTTCATGAGACGAGGTGGCCGAGAGGTTAAGGCGTTGGACTGCTAATCCAATGTGCTCTGCACGCGTGGGTTCGAATCCCATCCTCGTCGGACTCCTTTTTTGCTATCAATATTTTAGTTATTTAATTAGGTATTTTTCGCATTCAATTAATAAATATTGAATTATTATTTGAATAAATTGTGGGCAATATTAAAAATGAATTAATTTATCGATGATTTAAAACTGTAATTCATTATCATTGTAACATGTTTGCTCTCACCATCTTTATAGCGTCATGTATTAAATATTGGAACATGAAAAAAAACAGTTAGTAGAAAATTAGGTACCTACCTACTTGAGAGAACTATTAAATTTCTTTTTTTTTTTCAAATAAATAAAAGTAATAATTTATTAATAGTTAGCTGCGATTGGAACCAGTACTGTACGAGTAAATTAAAAGCCTCGTACGGAACCAGTTTGAAAATCCGCTTCTACTGGGTGGCGCAAAAGTAAAGACCCTATTTGGTTCAGCTATAACATTTTTTCTAAATTAGAAAACTAGATTTAGATTTTTTTAAATGTATATTTGTGCCATTAAATTTCGTACCATTAGGATTTAAAGATGATGTCTTTTAAATGGTGACCTCCAGAGTTGATACACATTTGCCCTATTTATGACATTTTGCATAACTTGCCGTAACACTTCCTGCGATATGTTCGTTATTTCTTGACGAATGTTTTCTTTTAGAGCTGCGAGAGTCTGTGGCTTGTTCACATACACCCGAGATTTCAAAAAACCCCAAAGAAAGAAGTCTGGACTGGTCAGATCGGGTGATCTTGCAGGCCAAGGCAAATCGCCAAAACGAGTTATGCAAAATGTCATAAATAGGGCTCAAATGTGTATCAACTCTGGAGGTCACCATTTAAAAGACATCATCTTTAAATCCTAATGGTACGAAATTTAATGGCACAAATATACATTTAAAAAAATCTAAATCTAGTTTTCTAATTTAGAAAAAATGTTATAGCTGAACCAAATAGGGTCTTTACTTTTGCGCCACCCAGTATAAACGACCCAATCGGTTTTTATTTTTGTATGACAATGACTGCTTCAATATTTTATTACGATATTTGTAACACTTAGTAGTACATTAGTAAATTGTTAAATCGCTGATATTTTAATACAATTCGCAGGGTTTATTCGCGTTTCACATGGAACTGGTTCCGGGCTATCGTCTTATTCAGAACACATACAAAGAGGACGAGAAATGCGACTTAGTAGAGATTGATTACACGAACATCATAAGTCCATGGGTACCGGGACAAAGGCGGGCACCGCTCAAAGACTTGTACAAGATTAAGTAAGAGTTTTATCTTATTTATTATTTATTGAACTCTTCCTTTGCAGCGAAGACCTTTTTTCTAACTTCTTTTACTCTTTGCTTCCGATTTCTTTTATTGCCTATAACGGCAGACGCCAACAGTCCACCTAGTTTTGTGTTATAAGTCGCTCATGGACTTCTATAATGCTAGGGGCTCTGCGAAGCCGTTGCCAACAGTGATATTTATACTCTCTTTAAACCTCATTTGAAGAAGAACATGATAGCTGGTAGGAAGGAAATGATTCAAAACAGAAGCTTAGCAGTTCAGACTCCGTAAGGGTTATTTATTATATATAGGTGGAATTGGTATATGTGTACATAACATACGATCAATTTTGGGGTCAATATAAGCCTATTGCTAATCACCGGGCACACAACTTCAGGCCCTCCTGTCTTCTGTCTTGTTTCCTTTGTCCAGGCTTCCACCTACTAAGAATTTCAAAATATACCAATATAATGGCATGGCGCTGGTTAATGTAAAGGTTATTTATTAAAGAGTACATTAAACTAAAGAGGTAATTAGAATTAACAAAAAAAGCTTGAACAGAAGATGTATTCCAGCTTCCTCCACATCCGTGAATCTGGAGTTCAAGACAGCATCTACCGTCGCGTGACAGTCCCGAAACCTAAATGCTCCGGTACTCTGTCTAGCTTTAGTAGTGTGGGTATCACGGACATGTATCCTGCTCTGATGATGACGATGTACGGCATGCTGCTGGCTCCAACTGTTCTGGCCATAGAGATCTTGTATACGCGACTGTAAGTAGACTAGAATCATCAAAGGTCCAGTTTTTAAAGAAGAGTGTGTGGTTTTCGGGATAGAATATCGTACCATCCAATGTCATCCAAAGGCGTAATGGACAGCAGTATTACTTTACTAAATAACACCTCCACTGTAGTCACTAATCTGCCTAGCAAAAGTGGCAAAAGTACAAGTAGAGTGAAGTTTTGGTAGGCTTAATGTAAAAATATTTACTAAATCAGCATGTTCTATTTATGGGGTATTTAATATTTCTACTTTAATTTTATAAAAAGGACATCCGACGAGGATGGGATTCGAACCCACGCGTGCAGAGCACATTGGATTAGCAGTCCAACGCCTTAACCTCTCGGCCACCTCGTCTTACACTAGCAATACAAATAAGCGCTGTATTTATTTTGATGGCATATTTATGCAGAACAATATCTCAATACAAGCACAAAACAAGAGAATAATAACATCGATATGTTATTAGGCGTGATGCTACGATTAACATCACGCCTTTTCACAGGGTAGGCAGAACTGTATAAGACCACCTAGGTTTTACCAGCCATTCGGTCTAAGGTTTGTTACTAATTCAATGGTCTTATGTAACAGGGGACAAGTCTGTAATAACACAAAAATAGAGAAATGATTACCGTCAAAATCCTGTTGGACCCACTTATACTAAGTAACGGTGACACACGGACTCGGAAGTCCCAGTAGACCCATTAGTGGAACTATCCAATGGAACCAATCAATAGTATTAAACCCCAGTTATCAGACAAAATTCCAAACTCGGGTTATTACTGAGAAATTCTGGGTGTTTTTACCATCTTTCCACAAAGACAAATAAAATTCTCATTTTCCCCTCAAATTAAAGTCAAAGCCCTAAACCAATCGTTGCCAATTGCTACTTTAAATGCTCCAGCCTCTTTTCTTTTCAGGTTGCCTCTGTGTTTCAATATCGAATCTTAATGCCCAACTGATTTTTTTTAGGATGAACATAAGAGCACAGAAAAAAATTGGAGTTTATGAGGATGCCATTACATTAGAAAATTAATAAGAAATAAGAGGACCTTCGAGCAAACAAGAATACGTCGTTACTATATAAAATATGAATATTTGTTTCTTGGAAAATGAGAAGATTAAAGATGCACCTGTCTAGAATGCTGTAGGCCGCACTGCTCACTTAAACACAAAATCGAGCATTATTCAATCAAATAGGCGCTATGTCATTTTAAACTCATGATTAGTACCATTAAACCATAGGCACTATGCTACTTTGAACTCATGAATAAGAGGATCCGTACCAAGTGCACTTGCGCAGTCTTTTAGTTGCGTATTGTTATAGCCATTCTCAGCTTCTTTGTTAGAAATTTCGCATAAAAAACATACCCTATTATTAATATACGCTTTTAAGCGATATTTGCTGCGGCAGTAGTTACCTGTAGTCACCTACAGCTGATAAAACGCTGCAGTGAGTTTACTATACAAATAGTTATAATAATATGGACTTAATTTAATTGGTGGGAATTTAATTATGTAACTGTATAAAACATTGATGTTCGTTAAATAACGAAAACATAAGGATTTCTTACTATTTCTACAGTGGGCCAGAGTAATATAATATAAGATAGAAAAATAATACAATAATAAAGCAGGTAGAGAGCCCTAAGACGACCAGTAAGAAGACAACTGCATTTCTTTCCAGAAAGCTTCTTAAAACTAGCATGAAACACTGCCCTCGAAAGTGCACAGTAAGGACTAACTTATGTTCAAATGTTCACAATAAAAATAACATTAAAATTGTATTTTATTCATGGACTACTTTCTTCTTTTTAATAGTAAACCAGTGACAACTTGATGTCGCCATCAGTTCCTTTGAGCTAACACAAGTTTATAAAATATTCAAAGTAAGCAATCAGTAAATTACACTCAATTATTTGCTTAAAAATATGTGTTTGTTGTCTGTAAGACTAGTTTAGCTCTACTGGTTTCTTTTAAAGCTATTGTTTTATTAAAGTTTATACAAGAATCAGTTTTTGTAATAAGGAATGAATGTTTAATCATCTCGTGCGTCACTACTTACGCCGATTGAAGTTTGCTGTTGTGTGACGATGACAATACTTATTGGTTGGCACTTGGCTGGCTCAATACCTATTTGCTTCGTCTTTTTTCTATTCCTTTCCCATTTTCTTTTCCCTACACGATTGGCCAATGCTTTGGCTGTGTTTCTTTAGTTTCTGCGATACTTAGAAAAAATAGCCATGTCCAAATAGGTTAGAGTTACCAGTTACCGAAAAGTGAGCCTTTCCTTACCTTGTTTGACAAAGTGGTATAAAAACAGTTATATTATAACAAGTTCATTCATTAATGGTCTGGGTCTTTATTAAACGGCATGGGCGCCGGCAGTATGCTACAATGATGTGCCCTTGGATCCTATAGAGAAAAAATACATAGAAAAGGTAAAGAATTTTTTATTAAGTTTGTCTTTGAATTGAAGCGTCAGATTGCTACCCAAATTTGCTCAGATGGACCCCCATGAAAATCAGATGCATTCTTCTGAAAGTAATCCTGACGGCACCCATGGCAAACGGTAAGACATAAGTGGAATTCACAAAGGGAGGCCAACACCTAGCAGTGGGTAACTAAAGGCTGTGGATGATGTAGAAGTAGGTACCAACAAATATTTTTTACGGCGACATACAAACTAACCTTATATGTAGAGCCTACTTAACAAGGTAGAACATCTTTACCCACTTATGTGTATACAGCTCTTCACTATTTGTCTAACAGCTATTTGCCCTATTCAAACACACCCTAACAATTCTCATTCTAAAATAGATTTTGGTAAACTTTGGTCTCAAAATGAGAAATATTTCCCTTCTTATTCTTCTTATGATAAATAGCGCTGTGTATGCAATGGATGAAACTACAATAAATTTCATAAGATTGTTTATTATAAATGAACAAAAGCCTACACATTTGATATATGGCGGATTGTGCTGGAAGAAAAGTAAGTGGCTATCACATTGTTAATTACAGCAGCCCATGCAGACCCTTCACAAGGTGGATCGACAACTGGATAAGAGTGGCGCGCAACCGATGAATGAGGGAATCTTACGAGCGACCAAGATGTCGAAAATTAGGAGAGGTCTACGTCCAGCAGTGGATCTCTTTTGGCTATTATGATGATGTAGAGAGCGGTATGAAATCAAGCATTAGGACGTGTGTTTTAGAATAAGAAACTACCCTATCTCTTCTCGAGGATGTCGTAAGAGACGATTAAGAGAAAACCATATATCGGGCAGCAGTTTTGTCTTCGTACTAAATATCACCTACTACTGTTACCGTAGGCCTTTCAATCGTGGTGCTAAGTCAAGCTGCTCGCAGTGGACGTTTCTAACAGTTATTGTAGGTTAAATAGTTAATTTGGACCCAGGAGACATCAGACTCATTCATAGTAAGGCCAATGAGCCTGAAGAATGATCAAAACAGAAGAAATAGAAAGATCATAGAAGGTCGGAGTGTTCAGGCCGGCTAATAAAGTCTTAAAATAAGATAAAATAAAACGAGGCAGCTTTGTAACATTTACAGGTTTTATAAATAAATTCGTAGTAGAAATGTCCAAGTTGGGAGTGAGAACATCAGCGTCTTTTGCGCCCAGAACCAAGTATCAGGACCATCAGATCATGTTTCTCACTGAGATAAGCTGTCCTCGGTCCAAAACCGTCTTAGCCTATGTAAGTATTCTACACAACTGATATGGAATTATTAGTTCTGTAGAACCATGCAGCCAATCTATTTCTTCATGAGTGTCTAAAACCAAATATCAGATAGAATGGACAGCAGCAGTACACACTAAATTGTGTCACAGTGAGAGTATGTGCAAATTATGCTGTGGAAATGGGTTTTTGGGGTCGTGGCTTCGATTATCACATGAGACAAAATTTTATGTGATACTTAAAAATATTTGTTACGAGTCTGAGTGTATTTCGTGTTTAATATTTGTAAATCTATTGTTGAAGTTGTCTTATGAAAAAATTATTTACCTACTAATAATTGCGGTCACCAATTAATGTGCTCTAATAGTCGTCAGGTAAAGAGCCTAACGTCTTGTTCAGACTAGCAATGTAGCTCTGCAGCACTATTACTGTTCTACTGCACTTCACAGGCTTCTGCCAAGGAATTGTTCCAATTCACCTACCGCTGGTTAATTTTGACTAACACGAAGGAAGAATCAAAACTGGCTCAGCTCCAAAACGGTCCAGTATTGGCTGATAGTGACCTGGTTGTGGCTGAGAGAATGGGAAACCAGTTTCGGATGGTTGAAAGTAAGCTATTATAAATACGAAAGTTTGTGTGTGTGTGAGTATGTGTGTGTGTTTGTTACCGCTTAGCGCCTAAACGGCTGACCCAATTTCGATGAAAATTGGTATGTAGATAGATTCGATGCCAAAGACAGACATACTTTTTTCCCGAAAATCGGTCTGGTCAAAACACAGTTATATTATATCTACAGTCACACACATCAATGTAAGCTTTTACGGTAGTGGATTCTTGGTGGTTTTTGAATGAATGGATTGAATAGTTCAGAAAAGTATTTTATCCATTTTAGTAGCGTGACGTAAAGTAACAAACTACGAATCTTGGGTTTTGTTCTAGGACTTAACAGTGCCTTTATGCAACCTGCAACTGTCACGCTGTATGAAAAAAAAAATCATATAGCTAATACAAGCCAAGCCACTATCAATACAGAGTTTCTCTTACTGCTTATCGTATTTCCAAGTGCACAGGCCAGGAGTAAACGGCTCCATGATCATATCACCTCGAGGCTACTACAACGGGAGTCTGGTGGATATGAGGCTCCATCGCGAGCTGTTCCGGAGACGCCGCGACCTGATGGGACATCCCGTCATCATGTCCAATGTGATCCAGGACAGCAACACTACTAGAGAACATTTGCCTAAAGAGGATCGATTGTAAGATATACAACCTGAATCATCTTCCCTGACCTTAAAACAAAAGAAGAAATTTAGTTCAAATATGTTAACTAATCTAATCTAAATCAACCTTTTTACTATCGGAATGAGCCGGGTTGATTAAAGAATTAAAGAAAAACAAAGAAAATTAAGGATTCATCGCAATACATAAATCTAGTCTTCTAAAATACCCCTACCTACTTCCAGGGAGCTGCAATACGACTCCATTACAAAAGCCTGCTGGGCCGCTGGTAAGATTGGCTTTGACATGATGAATGCTACTGCTAAGTACATCTTCAGCTACCGCTATGGCTACAAGGTAAATGGCACTTGGTCTGGCATGATCGCCGATTTAAAAGAAAATAAAGCTGACGTAGGTAAGATGTCTTACAGTTTTCTTTTTATAATAATATCACCACAACTACACATAACGCCATCTAGACCCAAAGTAAGCATATATTATAGATTGTTTTAGGGCTTCTAGAATGCGGATATAGATACTTAACAACTTTTTTTATAAATACATACACACCCAAACCAATGCAAATAATGGCATGTTCATGCACGCAAATATTTGCACTGAGCGGGAATCGAACCTGCGACCTCTACATGGCAGTCTGTACATAGTACCACTGAACCACAGAGGTAGTCGACTTTTAGATTTTCTTTTAGTGAGTTAATTTAATATTAAGCTGTGTGGTTTCATATCCATGAGTATGTTTACGGAAACATACTCATGGACATGAAAATAACTTTAAAAAGAGTAGGCTACAAGGAGTAATGGACAGCATTGTTACCCGCGTCCGTTATCAGTTATCACTTTACTGTGGGCACTATATGGCTATTGCAAGCCTGGTAGTGACCTATGGTTTACAGTGGTCGTCTTCAAGCTGTTGATGTGATGATGTAATTTAAAAATTTAAACTTGCCGCCATGACCTACCTACATGACAGGGTGCCGAGTGCGAGTTGTTTCTACGTTAACGCGATCGAAACGTTTAACGCGTTTGGCTCTCTGATTGGTTAAGAGTTGAGAGCAGGCCAATCGGAGCACCTAACGTCATAAGCGTGTCGATCGCGTTAAAGTAAAACAAACTCGCATTAGGCTTACAGATCAAATTCGATCATCACTGTATTACACTCCACTATCGTAAACAAGTCCATAAAGTAATTGAACTTTAAGCCAGATCCGTCAGCACATCATCACCTGTACCTACCTACATCATTGATCTTTTCTCTCTATTATTTTAGGCACCAACTGCGTAATATTCCGCGACCGTTTCGACGAAGTGACTTACACAGACTTGGTGGCGTCTATGAGGATGCTGTTTATCTTCCGACAGCCTCCTCTGACGTATGTCTCCAACGTGTTCTACCTGCCCTTCTCCACTAGAGTGTGGGTCACCATAGGCGTGTGCACTCTCATTGCGACCATCACGCTGTTCTTGGCTAGCAAGTGGGAAATTGTTATTACCGAGGTAAAGTTATAATGATTAATTAAGACGCTGCGTTCACTAATAGGTAAATGGTCAGCGGGTTAAAGAACAAAGAATGCGGCTGGTCCATGGATGGGTGACCGCAGTGATATTTGATGTGAGCGTCTCCGTGCTGCAGGGGCCATGTTAAAAATCGATTCCGGCTGTTACCTTGTTAATAAATAACAGTCGTTACGTCAAGTCTGATGCCTGACAAAACCTGACACTAAGTTGACCACTATCCATTTGATAATATGAAGAATAACTCATTACTCGTGGTTCCAACCACATAATTATGGAAAGAACATCTATGACATTTTGTCGCTTTTGCAGAAATCTACTCAGCAGCAATTAGATGGTAGTATAGGGGATGCTTTACTCCTCACTATGAGCGCTGTCACTCAGCAGGGTTGCTACATAGAACCAAGGAGGGCACCAGGTATTGTACAGTTACATATAGTAACAAAGTAGTTATTGTTTTTTTTTTTTTTTTTTTTATATTAGCCTACCAAAGTGACTCCACTCTGCCTGATGGTAAGCAGTAAGTGGAATCCAGAAGTGGCGGACACCATTCCAAAAGCCAAACTACTGGTATGGTGGCCTCCACTATGGCGGCTTAGTGAGATAATTTTATAAGCTTTTAATTTTAATTTAGGTTTGCACTCTGATTAAATAAGACGCATGATTAATAAACATTTTTTTTACTTAAATAATAAAGATATGGTGAATATGTCGCAGGTAAATTGTATGAATCCGCCGTTTACAATCTGCCTCGACGTATTACATAACGCCGGATATATTACCAGGAATGTATAAAGCTAATGTTATAAGTGATATAGTTTGTCAACAAATAAAAATAGTTTTGAGCAGGGCGTCACAGTTCTAACCTAATCTAACCCAATCCGCCTTTTATTACATAACGCCAATAACACCGAGCGTTTACAAAATGCAGAGGCAGATTGTAAACGGCGGGTTTATACAATTCGCTTGCGACAAATACATTAAGATATTAATAAGTTAAGGAAAAGGTAAGTACCTATCTATTTGAATGTGCAGGTACTAGAATAACGATAACTGGGTACCTATATTTTATTTGTGGCAAGAGAAATAACTATTCATCCATTTATGGCATTAATCAGCCATTGATAGTCTATAGTGCCGTATTTACAGGAGAAATTGGTAGGACCACGTCACCACGGGCTCTAAATCGTATTTACAGATAAGTACATAGCTACGACAGTAACGCCTATACTTTTTAAATAGCAAAGACATGCGTTTTTGCTAATAAAAAAGTGTAGGCGTTATAGATACTTTGTATGATCACTGTTCTTCATAAACCAACACACGTAGGCGTTTTTCAGTTGTTAAATCAATTTAACTGTCTCATATTTCAATACAACCAAAATCATGGGTGTCTTCCACAGGTCGTATAATGTTGTTTGTGTTGTTCACGGCTTTAATGGCATTATACGCGGCGTATTCTGCGAACATCGTGGTGCTGCTCCAAGCGCCGTCTGACTCCATTCGGAGCCTACCTCAGCTTGCGTCCGCTAAGATTACACTTGCTGCCAATGATGTGGATTACAACCATTTTGTTTTAGTAAGTATATAACAATACCAACTGTTTATCAAAATTATCATAGGAACCTGTTTACGAAATGAGTCATGAGTTTTATAATGGAACTCAATAGATAGGAGAAACTTCAGCTGCCACTGCCTATATTTTAATAACATTTTTGTTCAATAATCACGTATCTATAATAATCAGATCCAGAAAACGACCTCTTTTGTGTTGGACCGATCAAATCAAGGCTCTAACCCAAATACCTCTCAATGAATGCGCAAGACATGCTTCCACCAGAGACAGATGGAGAACGGTGAGACGCTATCGGGAAACACGCGTGACCACGACTACTCTGTCAAGAGTAAACGACTTAGAAGATCTCTAATAATATTATAAAGAGAAAGATTTGATTTTTTGTATGTCTTGCAACGATTTAACTAAAAAAAATTCTTTCACCTTAACAAAACTATAAATAGGACGGGTGACATAGGCTATATTTTATTTAACATATTTTTCAGTCATTTTCACAATTTTAATATTTTAAGCGCCTTGGTAAATCTGAATGATGCAATACGTCACTATTGCTATGGTTTCTTTCCGTAGGCGTTTTTTATGAGACCGAATGAAACTTTTGATACAGAAGCGAAGAGACGGTGGATGTCTAATAAAAACAATATCTAATAATCAAAAAAAAAACACAATTCACCATGATCTTTGATTATTTTAAATCTACCTAAGTATTTGTATTTCAGAACCAAAACAATGATACTCTCGGTATATCAATTCGTAATAGAATCTTCCCTGATAATGGAAAGCCACAGCTTTACAAGTTGGCTGAAGGAGTCGAAAGAATAAGGAAGGTGAGATTTTATGATATTCGGAGGTAGATTACCAGGTAGGTACATAAAAAACAATTGTAAAATCACTGCATATGAACAAAGCCATAGCAAAGTAGCAGTATCTGAAGCAGGTATCAAAGTTCTGGAGTCCATACAATATGCACCGATGACATTGTAAAGGTGACAAACAAATAGATGAGGATTGTTCACGACCGAAAAAAGTAGAAATGCAGAAATGCAATGTATTCAGGAAACCCTATATTCAATAGTAGAGTTTAATGTATGCTTACAGGCGCTTGATTTAAAGTTTACTTTAAGACCAGTAAGTTTTTTACCGTGTAGTAGGTTCAATCACCATCATATCAGCTGAAAAAGACGCCCTCTATATCGTCCACTGCTGGCCATAGACCTCCTCCAAGTTTGGCCACCTTGATTGGTCGTGAGCCGCCCTCATCTGTTGGTTGCTGCCACCCTATTAATTTAAATAATATACCTACGTTTACTTTCCAGGGTCTATTCGCATTCCATTCAGTACCAGAGCCGGTGTACCGTCAGATTGAGGCCACGTTCCTCGAAAACGAGAAGTGCGATATATCGATCGTGGACTTTCTCGTCACCTTTGATTCGTTCACTCCAGTCAGGAAGGGATCACCGTATTTGGAACACATCAGAGTTGTGTTGGTTACGTTTTTTGCTGTATCTGTGCATTTTGGGTAGTGCAATCTAAGTAAGGTTTTGTTAAGTAGTCCCAGGATCATATTTTTTATTCTACCTGCCTACCCACCATTGAGGTTTTTTTATCTCACATTTATTTATGTTCTACTTACCACATAACATCCACTGTATTCTACTATTATCCAGGGAAGTTATAAATCTTGCTTTTAATAATAAACTGCAGACCCATCATACCATATATTCCTCTCCGAACCTTCACATTATCGTATATTTAATGGAACAAAGCCAAAATACGCCTTTTCGAAATTATCTATCTTGTTCAATTAAGGTTAAAATATTTAAAATTGCTAAATAGAATCTCACTTTACATTACTTTCCCACTGAAGCTGGATATCCGAATGCACATAATACCTATAAAACAAACCAATCAAAGTGTATATTAAAACCTTCTTTCGATTAACAGTCATAAACAGATTCGCGAATCCGGTATCCAATCAGCCATCCGCCTCCGCTACCTGGTGACTAAACCTCATTGCACAACAAAGATGTCCTCCTTCAGCAGCGTTGGACTTATGGACATGAGGCCAGTCCTCATTTTGATGCTGTATGGAGTCGCCGTGTCTGTCGCCATTGCTTTTGGAGAAATTATTGTGTATCATTTGTAAGTTCTGATTTTTTACATTATGTTGTTACTAGCAGGGTAAAGTGGTAAGTGGCCACATCTGTCGTAGGACTGACGGTTGACTGAAGTAAACAAGTCCTAGAGTGGAGACCGCAACTCGGCAAACGTAAGATAGGACGCCCTTCAGCCAGGTGGGCAGACAGAATGCTATGACGTAAATTGGGAAAGCCCTATGTCCAGCAGAGAACTAAAATACACTGATTTAACTTGAAATTGATGCTGAGAATTGTTCTCTTTGGAGCAGTTTACCAGATTAAAATTAGGTACATATTTATAGGCTCTTTACTTTTAAGACTTAGGTTTTATTTTGCATTTGCGCAACTAAATGGGTTACTTATCGATTTTTTTTTACAGAATACACAGACACAAACGAACTAAGCCTATTCAATTTTTAAAGACCGTCCGATTTTAAAACACCTGGTTTAAAATCAAATTTGGAGGCACGCCTAGAAAAATTCTTTTGGAAGCACGAGATGATGATCTTTATTTCAAACACATTATCAATTAGATATTAAGTATAGAAAAAAAATGTGTTTTAAGGGATTACGAATTCAATTTACCATAAAACTGTGCCATAACTATGTTACAATAGTAGGTATTTTAATCTTTAGAGTGGTTAAGACGATTAGCCGTTTGATTAATCTGAGCAATACGTTATTATACGTCCTACCCGCAATTTCTTCAAAGACTAGCTTCTCGCGGCGCGATTTCATCCGCGTCTTTGCTCACTGTTCTGCTCCTGTCGTCAGAAGCGTGATATTACATAGCCTATAACCTTACTCACGAACTAGGCTATCAAACGCAAAAATATGTTGTAAATCCGACTGGTTCAAACTCTGTCGCTTTAAGTGGTTTAAATGTATCTATACTATTATATATTTAAAGCGGAAGAGTTTGTTTGTTTGTACAGTACCTACCTAAGTATCGTAAGCTGTTACGCATGTTATGGCTCCACAAACAAACATAGACCCACATGTAGCCGCAAGGAAAAATCACTCAGGGTGTTGCCTGCCTAGAGACATTAGATAGTATCTTGCTTTTAGATATTAGCTAGCCATACTTTGTTTGATTTAAAGGTATTATTAAATAAAATCTGTTCTTATTACTTGTTTTATTTTAATTCTGGAAAAACAGTTTTCCAACATTATCGTCATTATCCAATCAATCATACCTTCAGATAAAATTAGTTTTTCCGTAATTTTACGTACCGAAGTAGGGCTTTATTCTGATTAAAACATTGTTGTTTGTTGTTATTAAAAAAAGCATTTTATTCAATAGAATGACAATAGGTAAATGTAGTCCCATTTCTGTCCTAGGCGATGATAGGCACACTTTTAATGACTAAGTAGGTAGGTACCTACCTACAAAACCATATGACCATACTAAACAAACAGTAAACATTCATACCTACTAAATACCGATCGAAGCAATAGATTCTGAATAAAACATCGTAATAAAGTATACTACTTTGATAGCTTCGCCATTTTCTTTACCGCTAATTTCTTCTGTCTACTTTCAGCGGTCCTAAGATTAATTGCTTTTCGATTAGTTTCGGCTTTCCTATGTCTCTGTATATGTAATTGGCTGGTTTCCAACTTGCGCAACTGACTCTGGAACGGCGACCCAAGTCTTTTTTGGCTATGTAAACTCTTTGTTTTCAACTTCACCGGTAAATTTTTATCTACATGTTTCCTCGATATCTTACCAGCTTCTTGATTTGCAGAGTTTCTCCGTTCAAACTTAGCATCTAGAGCGCTTTGAAATTTGATATCGTATTGTATCGCCATGGTTCGTTTTTTCTTATTTTCACCCGGTCCCGCTTTTACGACATCAGGAGGAACGATCATTCCACTGGCGAGGTTTAATACCATTACTCGAAGATCGGATAAAGTTTGTCCATGATAGTTCAAGTCATTTTGTAGTTTGTCTAACTTGCCCTCAAAATTTTTGAAAGACGACGATAATCGATCAATTACGTTGATTGGCCGGGTTTTAGTTGTGATTGTAGCCATATTTTCTTGAGTCACTTAAAATTTTAATTTATCGTTTTTAATATTTTTTATTTTGTCAGACGACAGATGGGCTGCCAACTTGATGTAGTGTATCGACAGCGTCACGATAACCTCCGTCGTTGCACCTCCTCAACTAATTTATGAGAACAGTCGATTGTGGCGCTACTATCTGCGCCAGTTACTTCGGTATATTTATATTTTCAGTTTATACAACCTACACATTCCAGTTCTTCTTCTTCTCCCTTTATTATGGCAACTGAGCCGACGATTGTGTCAGCTATTTCTGCCAGCGTCAAGTGTAAAATAATATACTAGTTGATGATTTTAATGGTATAATACAATGATAAAAAATAGAAAAAATGTGGATGAAATTAAATGACAACCATCTTCTGTGAAAATAAAAGATGGACCTCCCACATTCCAGTTGGTTGGTCACATCAAAGCTTGTCAATAGTTCTTGACATACGTAGGTATATATTATTTTTTTATAGTTTTAATGCCAGTATTGAGATGATGTTTATTTTTTCGCATTCTTTGGTTCTTACTTACTTTTTGGACAAGTTTAACAGGTAACTATTTACTGTCATTACTAACTGATCGTTATTCAGTAATTGAAATGTTACGGCAAAATACTAATTACTAATTGTATGTAGATATTTGTTACTTATAAGATTCCGAAACCAGAAGCTTATATAAATAAACAGTAAGTACCAGTTCCTACGAACGCACGTTTACGCTTACACAAAGTTTTAGTAAAGTTGTTTAAGATCTTGTACGAATACGGCATTTTCATATTTACAAGCTCATGCTTAATATTTTGGGTTATACCTTCTACATTACATTCTAATTTATGTAAACCCATTTCGGAGCTAATAAACTACATCAAACTTGGCAACATTATCAAATACGTCAGTTTCAAGCTGTCTTAAATGTCATTGTCAAATTCGAAGTAGCACGTTCTGCAATGGGTGACACCGCTGTTGAAGATATCCAAAAACTAAACATTGACGCTAAGGCAGGGTTTTAAAACATTATATTTAGTTTGAGACAGTATAGATGTATGTTATGTAAACCATGTTAAAACATATCGGGGTCCGTGGACGCTGTGTGGTCCGGTGCAAGGATTACGCATATGCCACATGGGTTTGTACTCTGTAGGACTTTCGATTCGTCAGCATTTTTAGCTGGCATTATGACTGTTGTTACCTTCGCCTGTACCATGACTGTTGTTACCTTGCTTCGTCTGTACCTTTTGTCTGATCTAATCTATTGTCATTGACCGGCGTCATAAAGATTAAAAAGTGTTCTTGTTTCATACACTTTATTTTTTGCATTTTAGTTTAGTTGAAGGTAATATGAGAACCTTTCTTCCTGAATCTTCGGTATTTTTGTTTTGTCGAGTATATTGATTAATAAATAGTCTAAATACAGGTGTAGTAAATTATTACGGTCATCTTAGTGGTTTAAATGTAGAAGGAAAGGGAATCCAAAAAGATGGCGTGAGTAAGGAATAACATGAAAGAAAAGATAGTGTGTTCAGATAATAACTGATAGAAGCGAATGCCCTTGACCTGAATATTCTCTAGAGAAAATATCTATGGCATTTTGATATTTACAAGCTCATGCTTAATAATTTAAGTTATAATAACCAGTTAAAAAAATTAATATAAGCCTCTCGTGTGTTGTAATATCAGATACAATAGAAATAGCATTGTGTCTCAGACGGATCCGGATGGACTTGCCGTCTCTTAGTCCTCGTAGTCCTCTGTTCCACATATTTATTATATTTTATTTCATAAGCACCCCTTGTAAAAAATTATGATGATAGATATCGGCTTCCCTATCATGCCTTACTAAGGATACCCACATGTACACCTGAACTATAAATAAAATAAATCTAACTTAGGGTCTACATTTCTAACTTGTACTAAACATAATTTTATTTGTAAAACAGGTCTACTCGTGTTAGAAAATTATTATTAGGTGCCATACCTCTACCAGTTTCATAAATAAAGTTATGTGTACAAATCGTGTGAGTTTAAAATATTTAATTGTACAAAGCGTGAAATGACATGATTTAATGTGACATTCTTCATTCAAAGGCAGTACTTATTGCAATAGTAGTTTGGGTATTAGTGTAGGTATTGTATATTGATGAAAGTTGATAAAATCAATTATTTTTTTATTATTAAGCAGTAAGTAGACCTATTATCATACACACACTCATTTATATTTTTCTCCCACAGTCAAAAACCAAAGCCATGAAGGAAAAGAAAAAGAAACCTGAAGATGCATCATCAGCTTCTGAACTAAACCCATGGCCAGAGTTCATTCAGAAACGTATTTTACTCTGGGACAAGTTCAAGTCGCAGTATGTTGAAGACTTGGCTAAAAAACCTGAGATGAGCATTGTGGTAACATTACCTGATGGGAAGACGGTGGAGGCACAAGCTTGGAGGACCACGCCTTATGATGTCGCTAAAGGGATTAGGTAAGTTTCAAGTTATGATTATTTCAATAAACACAAAGGCAACTTAGGCTAATATGAAAAATATATATATATATATTTGTAGGTGGTCAAAACGGTACACGAGGTGAAGTACCAATATGACTTACCCAATTCATATTTACATAATTTCTAAGTTTGTATATAATTGACTTACAGTGAAGGAAAACATTATTAGGTAACCAGAGCTAAAAATAAAAGTTTTGAACTGACTAAACAAATTTAATGTAAAAAGTTACTCAAAAGGGACCTGTATGAGGTAGTGGCATTATATTACTACCTTCAACTATTACAGGTTAAGCCTGGCAAAAGTGTGGAGCGGGATAAATTATTATGGTTCCTGGTTTAAAAAATATATCAGTTTTAAAATACTTAAGAGGTGACTAATTATTGTCTAGAGTGGTTAAATAAAACTGATATTTTTTTAAAACAGGAACTGTAATAATTCATCCCACTCCGCACTTTTGCCTGACTTCACTTCCCTTATTTATGGCCCGTGCCTATCTACCCTACTATATAATCCTACCATCCCTTGGCTCATAAAGGGTGAACAAATGAAATCTATGTTGAAACTCATCAAGTAAAACAACTTTATCTGTGTACAAATAGATGATTTAACTACAGTGCTTAGAAGAAAGATGATGCAATAATCACATTAAATTGTAATAGTAGTGTAATATTTACATAAACATTGTACTGCATTGACGAGCCTGTTGGTCTAGTGGTTGGTGACCCTGACTGCTAAGCCGGAGGTCGTGGGTTAAATTTCCACCCAGGACAAACCTTTGTGTGATGAGCATGATTGTTTGTTCTGTGTCTGGGTGTAATTTATCTATAAACATGTATGTATTTACAAAAATATTGTATTTGTAGTATATCAGTTCTTTAGTACCCATAACACAAGCAAATATAATTGCTTAATTTGGGGCTAAATGGTGCTGTGTACATGTGGTAAAATATTATTATTATTATTATTATTATTATTAATAGGAAACTGTATGGTTACAAAATACTGTAGGCATTTAAAATAATTATTGTTTTTTTTTTATTAATTTGTTACTTACTTCTTTTTATTAATACAAAGTCTTTTAGACTTATTGATGGCCAAGTCGCTCATATAAACATTATATATCTACTTTTATCATTACTTACAATACAAAAGATTAGTCCTTCTTTCATAGTTTTTATAGCCTCATACATATTTTAATATACCAAATAGGCCTCCCCCAATTTTCGCCATCTTGGGCGATCAGGTTGGTCTACCATTTATACAACCGGAATGAACCGCATTTGCAAATAATCTATACTGAGATATTATCAGTTAAGTATTAATCGCAATTGCTTAGGTAATATTGATATGAATCATGATAGTAGGTTGTCGGTCATTCAGTGTTATCACTATTGACATTGTTTTCATAAAGCACTTTAACTATTTGGGCTAATAGTGTCAGTAAATCAAAAGATAATGTTCACACTGTTGCTCTAGTTTTTTAAGTGAGTACTTATTTTTAAGCTTTGAATGTTTATCTGTACTCCAATCACTGAATAGTATAAAACAAAGCCGCTATTTATTTCTCTGTTTTGTCCATTGCTCCAGTCCCTTGACTTCTTAGAACATAGTGTGCTACTTACTCAACAGGCTTTTTTCTGTGTTTTCTCCAATATTTTCCTTTACTGTAAGTCAATAATGTCCTAAATAAACTTAGAAAGTACACATGAGTTAGGTACCCACTTAACTAATAATAAGTTAGGCTAGGCATCCTGTAGGCTCTTTAGCATCACATCTCCAAATGCTAGTATAATTGTATTGGGACACACACAGAACAATATCCTATTAAAGACAAATGTTTGTATGATTCACGAATTTATCTTTTAAGAGACTTTTGTATGGCTAGTCGTTTACATAATGAGAAAAGCCATGAACATAATAAACAAGATATAATTATTACGAATATTGATTTAACTATTAGATAAACCACTTATCATAATTTTTTATAGGGATGGATTACCATTCATCCTTATAAAAATAGGTTTTTGTACCATAAATCATTCATGTATTCAATATATTGCTATGTACATCTGTATTTACTGTATAAACTAATACATAAATAGTAATATAATGACTTATTTACTGCATACAAGCGAGTTTTGGAACCAATAGTAAGTATACAATGCGAGGGTGGACTGTTGAAGTGGCTTTTACTTGTGTTTTCTGTTGTATAATATGTTATGCATGTCTCTAGATCGATAGCCTTTACTGAGTGATTAAAGCCCATTACTTGTATAAGTATTAAAAAAATATAGGGCCCACAAATTAGCTAGGACCTAAATATCTTTAAAATTTAGCAATTCTGTTCTCTAAGACATTTAAATATGAAATTAAAATATCAATTTAATAGCAAAGTTAATAAGAATCCTTTTAAATAGCCATTGTTGGCTCCTTCCAAATATTTGAAGGTGGTGACCATATTAAGAAGGACTTACGAAATGGTATAAATGTGTTGCTAAGCGCAAATCTCGAGAGTAGCTGAATCGATTTCGCTAATTCTTTTTTTATAATATTCATTGAAGTACGAGGATGGTTCTAACAGGTAGAAAAATTTAAAAAATTACCTAAAAAAAACCCTTCTATGTTCCCATACAAAAGTATCTTTATTTATCCCAAAATGTTTAAAAAAATGTGTAACCGTGCGAAGCCGGGGCGAGCCGCTAGTTTGTAATAATTTTATAGTTGTAAGGATTAATTCGATGTTCTTTATCAAATCATATACAATATATGTGTTGCTAACAGTTTTAATGTTACTTGTTATTTTATGAGCTGAGATGTTGAGTGTTGCCATATGAGTGTATATTACTTTCACTTACACAAACACAATAATTGTTAACAAGAACAACCACATCAAACACTGACATAAAAATGTTACCACTTTTAAAAATATATGTTGTATGAAATGTAAAAAATTGGCTATTATTAATATAAGCTACGGCATCACTGTATTAAAAGAAAACTCTGTGGAATAGTGGGGTATACTTAAACCTCCATCCTAATATCCAATCAAAAGTTAACGAATTTTTTAAATTACATTCTAACATCCAGTTAGTCTTAAACACAAGTAAAGCCACTAACCAGCCACCCTGCATGGTTATCGCAACCTTCATTTGTACTTCTTCCACAGCCAAGGTCTGGCAGACGCCACCGTCGTGGCTAGAGTGAACAATGAACTCTGGGACTTAGACCGACCTTTGGAAGGTGATTGCAAGTTGGAACTGCTAAGGATCGATAATACGGATGCTCAAGCTGTGTTCTGGCATTCTTCTGCGCATATGTTAGGAGAAGCTATGGAGAGGGTATGTACCTATAAAAGATTTTTCTAACATAGAATAAGTAGCAGCATCCTCCGATAATCGTAATACCACTCTGATAGCACAGAAAAAGCCAGTGATACGGTTTTTGCTCATCTTGGCGGTATTACTGGCTTCATTTATCTACCTAGCCAATTCAGGTATCAGACAGAAATTAAACTGATAACCATGGTGTCATAGGCAGGTGACAAGGCACCGCAGCAACCGCCATTTTAATAGTGTTGTGTTATTTATGAGGCGCTCATAGCTCGTTGTGCTCACTGATCAGTTAACGATTAGCGAGTTAAGTAACTTAGAATGTGACTGGCCCATGAATGGGTGACCGCATAATGGTATTTGATCTAAGCGTCTCCATGCTTCGGAGGGCCATGCACGTTAAAAGCCGGTCGCGGCTGTTACCAATTTATAACAGTCGTTAGGTCAAGTTTAATGCCTCTATTTGCGTAGGAGGTGGCAGAATCACGAATCGATCACAGCGCGCACCGTGACCAAAAAAAGAACTTTCAGCAGGCTAACTGTCACTTATTACTAGCGAAATGCGTCACCTGTTGCGTAGTTAAAAAAATAATGCCAAAAACAGTAATCACAGTCAATAAATTACGATATTTCATTGAAATTATTGGTTTTTTTACTTGCTTTTTGTAATGACAGCCAGCCATTTGACATTTCAAAGTCCGCTGTTGGCGCTGTCATCGCGCATCCAGCGAATAATAAAATGGGCGACCTGAACAAATGCTGCCTACTAAACACTCGATAGTTGATTTGAATAGTGTTATAATATTTTGTCAAACACTTCTTATATTTAAAAGCGTCGCTCTTGTCAATTTCGCCCAAGCTTCCCTATTGTGCGACAGTTTAGTTAATTTTCTCTTAGTGTTTGTAACTTCCATGGTGTCAGTTGCAACAATATGATATTTTTACTTTGTCCAACAGGTATATGGTGGATGTCTATGCTACGGTCCGCCTATAGAGGAAGGCTTTTACTACGACATGTACTATCCAGAAAAAGGGGTAAGCTAATAACGTATATTTTACATAACTTAGGTGCGAAACTCAAACGCAAGTTACCGTACTAGTTTCCCGCAGCGCCGTTTCACCCACATTAAGTTACATATTGGGTTACTGCTCTGCTCCCGTCACCAGTAGCGTGATGTTACATAGCCTACAACCTTCCTTAAGAACTGGGCTATCATACGCAATAAGAATTATTTGAATCTGACTGGTAGTTTCAGAGATTAGAGCGTTTAAACAAACTAACAAAATCTTTCGCTTTATATAAAAGTATGGAAAGATTATAGCAGCGATGATTGTATTCCTACTCCATTATGAACTCTAATTAACTTTGTAATAGAATTCAAAATCATTTAATCACTAATGTACGTACTAAAAAAAATCATAGTAAAATGTTAGAGTATAGCATGAGACCTAAGCTGTCTTATTTACTTTTAAACTTTCGCGTTGCATGATATAAATTTATAATCATACGGGAATTAACGCGATCATGCATTAGGTATTTACATACCTTATTTTGAAACGTCAAGCAAAATAAGGTATGTAAATACCTAATGCATGATCGCGTTAATTCCCGTATGATTATAAATTTACTAAGCTGTCTTTCTAATCGAGAACAACAACTATACATATAAAAGTTTTGGAAAGTAAACCTAAAGGTGGACACAATAGAAGTGATTTTTCTGTGCCTAGTTTCAGTCACATACATCTCGCTTCCTTTCTTATTTTCTTTCTTTCTCAACAGATATCTACCACAGACTATCCCGTCCTAGAAGGCATAGTAAAAAAAATAGCTAAAGAAAAACAACAGTTTGAACGTCTAGAGCTTACTAAGGAGCAGCTATTGGAAATGTTTGATTATAATCCGTTTAAAGTGCGCATTTTGAACGAGAAAGTAAATACCCCTACCACTACGGTATATAGGTGCGGGTCACTGATCGATCTGTGTAGAGGACCTCATGTTAGACACACTGGGAAGGTCAAGGCTTTGAAAGTTACAAAGGTATGTCTTAATTACGTTTTTTTTTACTGGATAAAAGTGGCGGGTAATATTGTTGAGGGTGGCTCATGATTGGTTAAATTGGCGATTTTTGGAGTGGTATAAAGTCTGCACATTAAGCTAGTCAAAATGCACTGACCATTATATTCTGCTATACGACTAATGATCGCTTGAACAAAGTATGTATTAGTATGTATGTATTTACAAAAAAACACTAAGTATGTTTATTCGCATTCCTCATAAAAAGTCGTGAAGGTACCTGCTTCGTAAACACGAGGTCGGGGGTTCAAATCCGGGCAAGTACCAAAATCATATGTACTTTCAAAGTTTATCTGGACATTACTGACTGACTCTGAAGGAAAACATCGTGAGGAAACCTGAACTTCTGAAGTAACTAGACAGTTCTCATTTACAATTTTGCCCTGTAAATTTTGCCGCGGCAAGCTAGTTATTATTATATAGTAATTATTCTCTTTGGTAACAAATAAAGTATTTTTGAAGTTATACTTCTTTTGGCGCGATTGGGAAAAATGATGAAAGTGAATTTTTACGATGCGCGTGCACACCGACAGAAAAAAGCAACACCCTGAAGTTAGTTGCGAACCTTTTACACTAGTTGCGAACCTTTTACACTAGTTGCGAACCTTTTACACCCTGAAGTTAGTTGCGAACCTTTGTGTGTCGTATCAGTACAAATAATCAGTGTGAATAAATAAAAAATATATTGGCGTTTATATCAATTCAAAGGACTTCTGAGGAAGTCTGAAATTACCAATCCGCCTTGAGCAAGCGTGGCGATCAATGCTCATACCTTCTCTGTATGAGAAGAGGCCTTTCCCTGCCATGATATAATAATGAGCTGATATTATGACCCGCATTCTAGAACCCATATCACAAGCTTTAACATATGCTTACTTTGGATTTTGGACAGCGCCGTGTAGAGTGGTTGTGTTATCATAATTTGAAATACCCTTTGTTTTAGAGTTCGTCATCATACTGGGAAGGTAGAGCAGATGCTGAATCTCTTCAGAGGATGTACGGCATATCGTTCCCTGAACCGAAACAACTCAAGGAATGGGAGATTCTACAGGAAGAAGCCGCTAAACGAGACCACAGGAAAATTGGAAGGGTATGTCGTGATTTTCTGTACTGAGGGCCTAGACAAGTGGCATTAATGGTAATAGAATAGAATAAATTAAAAAATGTATGGAATTGTAATTTTTTTATCTTTTCTATTCGCATCTATGCCTCTTGTATCTTGGCCCTCTGGTACCTTGTAAACGTATATACTTAAACGCTCTTTCCGTTGTTATATAGCTAGCTAATTTAATTATTTATCTTCCTTCCTTCTTGGGTTTCGACTGCGACCTTATTATTTCGGATTTTTATTCATTTTTAGCTTATATTTCTAACTTGGCTAACATCTCTAAAATATAAACTACCAATCTACCAAATTTTAATTTTATAGGTCAAGTACTCACTCGTAGTTTTCGAGATCACATGTGGCCATTTACGTATTGAATTACTGAAACACTTTTGTCTTTCGGTAATTCATTGTCAATTATAAATTATTAAGTGACTTTTGCACACTAAATTTTTTTTAAATCTAATGACCAAACATCAAAATTTATTTATTTATTTATTCACAATCTTACATTATTATTACACAATCTTAAATTATAAATAAATGGAAAGAATAATATTTTATTTGGTACCAAAGAGAATAATTGCACGCTAATATAATTAAAGTAGTGTTATAATCCCAACCAATTCCACAACCGCATGCACGACTGTCACACACAGTCCCACAGTGCCACAGATTAACGATTATACTAAGTACAATTTTTATATAAAAAATCGATTTGCTTCTGATAATGTTATGTTTAGTTGGAAATAAAAGTTGCTATATATTTTTTTTCTTAAACTGCTGGTATGGTGGCCTCCACTATGGCGGCTGGGAATTAATGGGATAGGGATAGTAAGGAAAAGAGGGAGGTGAGGTAAGAGGAAAGAGGGAAATTGGGTCTCCGGCGCTCTCACTCACCGAACGAAACGCAGTAATACGGATACTACTACTCTTACGTCGATCTTCTATGAGAGGGTAGTACTTCCCTGGTCGATGCGACCCATTCATGCTGAAACCAGCTTGGATCTACTACCGAATAACATCATGCTTCGATTCATTAGGAGTATTGACAAGGGTATTGGCAAGGTTGAAATGAACTGCCTGGTAAAAAAATAAAGACTGATTTGTTCCTTTTTAAAGACCCTCTCCCAGCCTCTTGCTGTTTTCTATATTTGTGAATATCTCCTAGTTGTTTTCTGATCGACCTTAATATACCAAAGAAAATTCTTACGTACGTATTAGATCCATGTTTCTGCATTAAAGCAAACGACTGTAGAAGTATCCACCTGCTCATAAAATATTGACGTTTCGTTAAAAATATTCATACTTTTGTGTTTCGTTCGTTGAATGACAGCAGGAAAATTATCCTGTCCATCCTTTTATTTTTCGTCTCTTTAATTCTTTTTTTTATCATCGTTTCTGATAGTACTACAGGCTTTAAGGTCATGCCCGTTAATCAAAATTGTATAACTTAAAGTGTAAGCTATTGTTATAGGAACAAGAGCTATTCTTCTTTCACGAGTTGTCGCCCGGATCTTGCTTCTTCCAGCCGCGTGGAGCGCACATATACAACGTTTTAGTTAATTTCATCAGGGAAAAATACAGGTAAATATGTACCTATGTAAATTGCCCTATTGAGACTGCCTCTCCATGAAAGCGGAGCGACAGCAAAGCGAATAAACGGAGTGATAGAAGTGCTTGACCACTGGAGTGAAGCGAAGATATGATGCAATCCTATTGGTTAATATTCTTCCGTTTCCCCGCTCCGTAGCCTCGCTCCGGTTCTGTGGACAGGCAGTCTAATTTGTCGTTAACAGCAAGCGTGTTGATGGTGTAGTTTCATGACATGCGAATGAATATAAGATGGGGTTCCATATACTAGAAAAGCTGTTGCTGCAGCTCTCCCTGCGTGAATGTCGGTTATCGCATCGCATAATATATTTTTACTAAACATGACCATTGATTTTTCATACAAACTTTCATCCCCTATTGCAATCCCTTCGAGTCATTTTTCGCGATAAAAGATATCCTATGTTGTTTCCCAAGGTCTATAAGATCTAATCTATCTTTATACCAAATTTCATCAAAATCGGTTCTTTGGTTTAGGCGAGAAAGCGTAACAGACAAACAGATAGACAGAGGAACTTTCGCATTTATTATATTAGTATGGAAATATGGATTGGAGACAATACAAATCACTGTTGTAATTTTACTAAGGGTAAAAGCATCATTTCGAACAATCGAGTCTGTTCAATTTGCGCAGTGATCTTGCTTTGTTATACCTTTTTAAATTCGATATTGTTTTTTTATGAATACAATATAATATTCATACTTTGTATCTATTTGGGACTCCCTAACTTCCTTTAAATAAGAAACTTACATGCTCAGTGTATAAAATTTTGCTTTTCCCCTAGAGTCTGTGGCTTCCAAGAAGTAATAACGCCGAACATGTTTAACGCTAAGCTGTGGCAAACCTCTGGACATTGGGCGCATTACTCAGACAATATGTTTTCGTTCGACGTCGAGAAAGAAACCTTCGCGTTGAAGCCTATGAACTGTCCGGGACATTGGTAAGTTTTACAATCAAATTTGTAATTTTGTATGTGCAATCTAACATTAAATCAGAACATACAGCAGGCGGACAGACAGCGACATATAGAGGTGTCTGGTATTAGCTAATATATGCGACGTCGTTCAGCGACACATCTTTTATGTTTACTAGTACATTATGTTACTACCGATCACGTTTCTTTCCGCTGTCTATTCCAATCTTAAAACCTTCAGTTAAAGTTCACTAAGGGATAAAGTCGCTTGATTTCCGTGCGATTGTCTGGCAACATTATCGACCGACATTTCGTTCACATTTGGTTTGTGATCGACTTGTATTCCGAAAGACACGAAGTCGCGCAAGGTCGGCGCTACCGGAGCGTCGACACTAACTTATATGTCACCTAATGAAGAAGTGGCGTAAAGTACGTGGTATATTGCAGCGTGGTGTTCGACAACCGCACGCGCTCGTGGCGCGAGCTGCCGCTGCGGCTGGCGGACTTCGGCGTGCTGCACCGCAACGAGCTCAGCGGCGCGCTCACCGGCCTCACGCGCGTGCGCCGCTTCCAGCAGGACGACGCGCACATCTTCGTCGCTCCGCAGCAGATCGAGCACGAAGTGGTGAGCGCTCAGCGTTCATATTATTTCATCCGAATCCGCCGCTGGGTGTTTTAGCGTCTGCGTGTAAGACTGATTTTGGCGGCCAAAAAACTCACTAATATTCTAGAGAAGATAGCGGGGTGATATAACTATTATGTGACTGAGATCGCTTGCATTTGGCGCCCCTTGACGTTACATCCGCGTGGTGCACGAAGCGCCGCGAGCCTAATAGATCAATTATTAGGCTTAAAAAATTAAAAACTATTGTGTACAACTGAAACACTCAATTGTACATACTTAATCAACAATAACAAAATAGTTTAGACACAACCAATTACTAACTCTCAAAATGCAGGTCTACGTTATGACAAATTGCTTAATAACACTGTACATAATATACCAATGAATTCATCTCAAATCTAAACAAAAGATGTATACTCATTAGCATCTTTCTAGATATGTCTAAAGCCTTCGATACTATCTCTGTTGCACTAATTATCTAGAAATTGTATAGACTTGTTATAAAGGCAACAAAACTTTCTCCTTTTCAAAATCAGCTATTAAGAAAACCACAGTACGTCAAGATGAATTTCTTTATAAGTACCTATTATCTTCCTGTTTAAGGTGTGCCACAGGGTAGTATCATAGGTCCTATATTATTTCCAATCTCACATACCTTACACATATTACTATTGTAAAACACTACTACATTTAACATACTTCTGAATACCCACCAGCTCGGCTGCCTGCAGTTCTTGGACCATGTATACTCTACCTTCGGCTTCACTTACCAATTGAAACTGTCGACCAGACCAGAGAAGTATTTGGGAGATATCGAGACTTGGAATCAAGCCGAAAAGGTATATTTTTTAAGATAGCGTTCGAATTGTTATAAATTCTTTTAAAATTTTACACTACTTCAGCTCTTTCAGTGGTTGTCGTAAGTTACGAGTAGTCACCACCATAGTCATGACTAAGGGTGCATTTCTATTGACGTGGAGGTCTGCGGAGTGGAGAGAAGTGGATCGTGAATAGGCCAATCACAGCATTTCCACTGATGCAGAGTGGAGATTTTGAACACTCTGATTGGCCAATTTTACGATCCGCTCACCGCAAACCCTAACACCTCCCTTTGAAAAAGGTCTAAAACACTGGGTTATATTTGGCTTGCCCAAGTCCCTCGTATGATTGAAAACCATGAAATTACTACTTTCGAAGGTCCGTCAGCTCACCTTTTGTAATTTATTTCAGGCGTTAGCAGATTCTCTTAACAAATTTGGTCGTCCATGGCAACTAAACCCAGGTGACGGTGCTTTCTATGGACCTAAGATCGACATCAACATACAGGACGCGTTGCGACGGTCGCACCAGTGTGCCACAGTACAGCTGGACTTTCAACTGCCTGAGAGATTCAATCTCACTTATATTAGGTATGTTACTTAATTTGTTCAAATCAAGCTTTTTTTTAGTATCAAAATGACTAGTTTATATACAGTTAAATCATTTGATGGGGGATACCAATATAGTTCTGTAACGGCGGTCGATAATGTCGTAGCTGAAGGTCGTCGTAGGCCGAGTGTCGCGCGTCTATGCTACATCGTAGAAAGAGTTTCGCTCAACAATGCTACGTCGTAGATCAAGTGTCGCTCGACTGCTACTTCTTAGGCCGCTATTAGACTATCTAAGAAATATGATCATAGATGTGTAAGTCATTTTTAAATGAAGAACATATGACGGTGTAATAACTACATGTGATTATCTATGATCATAGTTTGAGAGTCGTCGAAATATGATCATAGAAATTGACAGATATGAAATCATATTTATATGATAATGTAATACCGGCCTTAGACCGAGTGTCGCTCAACTACGCTACGTCAAAGACCGAATTCGCTCGACTATGCTACGTCGTAGACAGAGTGTCGCCGTCATAATCCGTCTGACATAATTCAGTTAACTGCATGCCCAAATGTAGAAACCTATTGTCTATTTCCATTTGTTTCTCCTTTATTTTTTATATGCATATTATTTCTTTTAGCGAGAGTGGAGAAAAGAAACGCCCAGTTATTATTCACCGCGCGGTCTTAGGTTCAGTAGAGCGTATGATAGCTATATTAAGCGAGTCGTACGCAGGCAAATGGCCGTTCTGGCTCAGTCCACGACAGGTGTGCGTGGTCCCAGTCGGTCCCATGTTCGATGATTACGCGGTGCAGGTGAAAGATAAGCTGTTCGCAGCTGGCTTCATGTCTGAAGTGGATATTGATGCGGGTGACACCCTTAACAAGAAAGTGAGAAATGCTCAGCTTGCGCAGTTTAATTATATTTTGGGTAAGTTTCTTGATGATTAACTTTTATACAATATCATTCAGCTTCAGGCCGAGTCTATAATGTCTTTAAAGCCTTAAAAAACAATTTTACATATTCTTTCAGAAACTAGACCAGTCAAAAATTAGAAATTTTCGGTTTATCAATATTAATTATTTCTGCACGGTTTTGGAAAGAGCCGTTTCTGACTGCCGCCGGACTAGGGTTACAAATAAAAATAAATAAAAAACAAAAGTTGGAAGGGTAAAAAAGGGGGATAATCACAGATTACGGTAGTAGATCCACGCTGATTTTTCACGGTAGTAGATCCACGCTGATTTCAGCATGAATGGGTCGGATCGTCCGGGGAAGTACTACCCTCTCATAGAAGATCGACTTAAGAGTAGTAGTATCCGTACTACTGCGTTTCGTTCGGTGAGAAAAGAAGAAAGAAGATTAGACTATAACCTATTATATTATTTAAACTCCTTTTATAACCTAAAATTTCATACTATTATGTTTTTTTATGATTACAAATTGTTCCTACTATATTTATAAATGTATAAATAATAAATGTATCATCTATACTAAAGGGGTAATATCTGGTAATAATATTTCGATTTTTAAAATTCTGTCATCAATAGACTGGTATACTATTCCAGAGTGCTATAATAATACCAGCCTGTTTACTGTCCCACTGCAGGGCAAAGGCCTCTTCTCATATAGAGAAGGCATGAGCATTAATCACCATGCTTGCTCAATGCGGATTAGCAATTTCAGACTTTTAAGTCCAGGTTTCCTCACGATGTTTTCCTTCATCGTCAGTCAGAAATGTCCAAGATAAACTTAGAAAGTACGTATAATTTGAAAAATCACATTGGTACTTGCACAGATTCGAACCCACTACCTCGTGTTTACGAGTAAGTAGGCTACAAATTAATATACATTTATCTACTAATATTCACTTTATCTATCCGCAGTGGTAGGCGAACGCGAGAAAACCTCAGGCACGGTGAATGTCCGCACTCGAGACAACAAAGTACACGGCGAGATGTCCATACAAGCGTTGTTAGAACATTTACACACGCTTGTGAAAGATAAGACCTTGTCTGAAGACAGCGAATTACCTAAACAGTAGGGAATACTTAATGAGGGTTTCTAAGCATATTTCTGCCACTAGTTGGCGCCACTTAGGTGAAAGGTCATCCATTCACAAAAATTAAAAATTAAAATTCATTTACAGTTTGAAATCAACAGAATCGTTCGCGATTATCTATCAAAGATTAAAAGCGCTTGGACAGGTGCCTGTACCTGACGCCTCTGTGCTGCCACCTCGTGGGCGCCATTTTAGAAAACTCTCATTGCGATGTTGTTTATAGGATATGGTAGTGATTTTGAGCTTAAAATGGAGCAAAATGTTGAGAACCGTCAGCTTACATTATGCCTGCTTTCTTAAAAGGTAGGCAGAGTTGTACATTATGTATTTAGAAGATATTTTTCGCTTATAAAAATACACTCATTGCTATTTAGAACTTATACTTTTCTAGCATGTTGATACTGTGGAGCCATCTATCCAATCTGACCAAAAAACCAACACGACCGAAAACACTACGAGTCACAGCATAGAAAACATAGATGGCGCTTGTCGGCCTGAATTGCAATATTAACTTTCGCACACCAACTCACTATATATACAAGTCCCGGTTACCAACTGTTGGGCTCCCTCGAGCGGGGCGAACCGAGACCCACTCGCCGAAGACGAACCATCGCCCTCTCGTAGGCGGCTAGCTGGGCCTCCCCCAACGGGGAATCACCCGGCTGGTCTGACTCGAGGGCGGAACTAACAACCCCCAGGACCTGCTCATAGTCATGAGCCGCGACGAACACCACCATAAGGAGCTACGCTCCACATGGTGCCCCACCCTCTACAGGGTGAGAAGAATGGACGTAACTGTTGGGCAGTAGCCCGCCAGCCACGATCATCTAGGCGGGTCGGAGGATCCTCCCTTGGTTTGAATGTATAATATATATGGTGTAATACCTCCACAATATCAAGAAAATAACTAGGTTTTCTGTTATGTGTTAAAAACTGGAAATACTGATAAATTTATACAAATTGAGGATTGGAGGATAATTATTTATAGCGTTAGTAAATACTCTCTCATATATTAAACAATTTATTCACCATCATACCTCTCATGTTAAACCATCAATATCTACGTGAATCATTGTGGTTAATAATTTACAAGCCAAGCTCAAAATCAGTGTCATAAGCTAAGTACTTTATGATATTAAAAACTTAAGTTATATACCTTTTTTAATTTTACGTTTTTACTGCTGAAAAAACTTATTAAAAAAAATATGAATGGTAGAAAATTATAGAATTTAATACAAGTTGAAGATTTACTTAGTCATTTGTGATTATTTTATAATAATGGCAACCCTAAATAAAAAGAAAAATTGGTAGAAAATTTACTAAACTTTATTTTTCAGCAGTGTAACAATAAATTAGAATAATGTTGTTTTCAAGGTCGAAGTAAGTTTTACCTATTTAAGATACAGTTGAAGAACATTATGAAAATCTTTTAAATATTTCACTTTATACAAATATTAGGGTCAGTGCAAACTATGAAGAAGAGTAAAATTAATTTAACTATATACCTACCAGGGACCGGTATTAAGTAGTAATGATTTAAGTACCTACTTGCAAAAATATCTACGAATATTTATATAACGCTAGATGCCCTCGCCTAAAATGTGTTTTGTCTCCCTCGGGAACTAGAACGATTTTGGGGAAAAATTAGCCTATGTCCGTCTCTGGCACCGGATCTTACCAATTTTTATCGAAATTGGTTTAGCCGTTTAGATGCCGAGTTGTAAAAAACACAAACTTTCGCAATCCGAAATACGTCCTAAAAGACAATTCTCTCTCTATGTTAGAATTGAAAAGTTTTTCTATCCATAGTTTATTCCAAAAAATATCAAAGCTTTACTTTTTGAATAGGACTTACAAGTAGCTTTCTAAACAAACTTAATTCAAGATTCTTCAAAATGCCGTTTTTCGTTCACCGCTGAAACGCTGTCACTAAAAGACATATTGACTTAATGTAAAAACGATTAAGCGCTGAACGATGTATAGCATAAAATTGGGTTTTGAATAAGGATCGTATATAAAAAGCGTATAAAGCGTACAAATCGTAAATAACACAACTTCTTGATCTAACCGTCAGTCTGCACTGATCCTCTGAGATTCTTAACAACATCTCCATAACTTCAACTAAAAATAGAATCTTTTATTGTAACATTAATGTTACTATTCGTTCTTTTAGTAATTTATTTAGGTAGTAATCTTCGCTTTTAGACTAGCTTTATCATGAAAAGTTCGATTTATAGATCTAAAAACTATTTTGGGAAATGTATGTTAAAAATAGGGATGATGACATGTCTAAAAATTGCGTTATATACTTACGCCATTTATTTAACTATGACGTCATAACTATGTATTTCATACAAACTCCGAACAAAAAGATTGACAGTTCTAGAGTTGTATTGATACCTTTGTCTATTAAAATGTGACAAGAAATTCGCGTATGCGACAAATTTGTTTTACATTGACATGCTTAAACTGCATTTAATTGTTCGGCATTTTCGCTCATACATCTCGCTGGAGATAATTGTTTAATCTCAAATCGGTTTATTATAAAATTAATAGATGTAGGACAAACACACACATTAATACAATAAATTCCCTCAACATCTCCTAAGGCTAAGACAAAGTAGGTCTAAAGGGCTTTTCGCGGTTTAATTACATCTCAACTTTAAATAATCTGACTCGGGTTCACAACAATAAGAAGAAGCGGAAAGTAAATTATAATTGTGTGATTGGCTATTTCAAGGTCAAACATTTGAATGCACAGAAATGCACCAATCAGAGTGTCCGTAAAGTTATATGCTAGCGAATACCTGTAAGTGGAATCTGGTATGGAGTTATGTTTTTTAACAAATAAACTACTTTGTGCCTCGATAAGAACCCTCTTTGTCGTGATCCTTATAATAGTACCAGTGTCTGATGTTGTTTATTTGTCCGTTCCATATACATTTAGCCCGGTGTTGGTTTGTGAATAAGCATTTAAAATGTTATAACTAAACCTATTTTACAATAAATTATTTGACGCCTACTTTATACTGTTTTATTTTCCATTAGTAAGTCACGAGGGATTGTAAAGCGTATTTTCAGTAGTTCCACCAGTGGCGCATGGTGGGACCACTAAGAATGACCCGTGTATATGTCGGTCTACACAGCTTATGTCACGATCCTCAGCAAAGAATAAAATATAATAATATTTATTATGCACATTTTTTAAGTATTATTAGAACAGCGCTAAGGTTTGAACAGCTGCTAGTACCTATATTTGTTTAAATATTAGAACAATACTAAGACATCCACCATAAGCTCATTTTGCCAATCCATTGCCAGCAAGTAGGTCGAAATTCGTCTGAAAACAGATTTCATTGGCAACGAACTTTTTTTTTTGTTAGACTGAAACTTTACTGAGACAGTACGATACATTAGTATTAAATAAATTCGATATATCTCACAAGTTTGACAATCTTAAGCGAAAAGTCAGCAGTGGATCCTGATTGAGTTTCTATAGGTACCTAATATTGTTTTACTCCTAGACAAAGCGGTGCTACGCGACGATCGATGATCTAGCTAGAATAAAGTTGGATAATGTATGTACTTCAATGATATTCTATTAACAGATAAGTTATAAACTCACAAAACAACCAAAAAAATTATGTTCCGCGCGGCAGCAGTTGCACACCATATACATTTTTCTTAACGTAACGCAGACTAAAGACAATACGTCCTAATTGGGACGTTTTTGAGTCTTTACGTTTACGCGTTTATAACATATCTGTATAGAATATCATTGATCTACTTCTAAAGTTTATGATAAATAAATGTTTTTGTCATTGTTATCAAATTAATAAAATACTGGTATGTGTAGACTCTTCTGCTATTAGTTTAGCGAGTTAGTCGACAGAATAAATGAAGATGTAAACAACTTCGATATCTTCTTTTTCCATATATTTCTTCGTTGAGACCTGTAAAAACAACTAATGTTTAAAAACCACATAATAGCGAAACAAGCTTTTCGTAATAATAATAAGATGTTATCATTAATTATAATGATGAGTAGGTACCTATTTTTTAAGGAGCGTGGAGAAATACCTTACAAGGTTGACCGAGGACCTTGGGTGACGGGTAACCGACGGATGAGGGCGGCGAACGACCGGCCAAGGTGGCGAAAATTTGGAGGTTGTCCAGCAGTGGGTTTCTTTTGGCTGATTTGTGAAGAAATGTCGACCCCATCACACGATAGCAAACTATAGGTAGCTACTGGCATAAAGTGAACCGAATGACAGTGATCCATTACATATCGAGACCTCAGAAAAATTATTATCAAAATAGTTCTGCTAGTTCAAATAATACTTCTCGTAAGGGTCAGTATAGTAAGCGATGTTTTGTATTAGGTAAGTAGATACTCTAAGGCTGCGATTATTACCGTAAATTAGATTATGCTTGATAGGTATTTGTGAACCCATACTTTTACAAAATAAATACCTATATTTGATTTGATTCATCTAGATAGCGACAAAAATATAATAAAAAATAATTATAAAAAGAATTAAACGACTTACAAATGAAAGACAAGAACCTCTCCAACGGCGATAACAGCAGACAGTCCTATCCCGTACATCATAAGTATAAGCACTGGCAACATGTCTACAATCCCCACACTACTGAATGAAAACATCTTGGACGTGCACTGCGGTTTAGGGACCACCATGCGTTTTGTTAGCATTGATTGGATGCCGGACTCGCGTATTTGTTTGAATCTATGCAAATATGCAAATATTATAATAACTATATTAGGTTGCTAAGTTATAGGTACGTGAGAAGAGTAAGTTTAAAGCTAATTCAAACATAGCGGTATTCGCTGCCGCTATGTGTAGAGGTAAAACCGTGCGGATTTCGCTCAGGTAAGTATTTAGTATGAAGTGCCGCGGCTAGAGCGAAAAGTTGGTAGGATAGTAGTATTACCGCATACCCCCTCGGTGCTATAGGCCTTAAAGTGGTTTATCACAATTATTATTACAAACATCCGTAACCCGTGTGTGTAGGTTTAAAAGGTGATGAAAGTTCTAGCTGTTGTCCGCAGTACCGCCCGCGTCAATGTCGGTTAATTCTCTGTTTACATTGACGAATTTTCATACAAACTTTCATCCCCTATACAACCCCTTTAGGCTATTTTTCTCAATAAAAGATAGCCTATGTTGTTTCCCGAGGTCTAGTCTATATCTAGGTATACCAAATTTCATGAAAATCGGTTCATTGGTCTAGGCGTGAAAGCGTAACAGACAGATTTAGTTTCGCATTAAAGAGACAAAGGAGATACTTTTGAATAGCAACAAATTTAATAATAAAATAGTCTGTGCTTACCTTGGGAGATAGGCATGAAATTATTTATGTAAGATGCTTATTTTGATGTGCCTAAATGCTATAAAAAGTCACTTACACAACTCTCAGAAGCTCTAAATACGGCGAGTCTTTCCTGATCGGTACGAATGGATCAAAGCTGTTCATAAAGTCCACTTCCATCAGGTCACACTTTTCATTCTCTAAGAACGTCTCTTCAATGCGACGGTATACTGGCTCTACTATTGAGTGAAATGCGAATAGACCCTACAAAATAATGATATTTTCCTGTTTTAAAAAATTATTGGGCTGAGGAACAGTTAAAGTAAAGATGTTTGTTAATTCTATTTTTGTGTGAGGTTCGAACATTTAGAAAACGTCACATCATCAGCTAAAAAATTCTACTGGTGGACGACGTTCTCTTTCAAAAACGCCGCCATTTTGTTTAAATTCTCGATTTATCAATGGCCGTCCAACACATCTGCCATCTCGTGGTCGCCACTCCGGAACTTTTCATCACTATACGTTATCGTGTTTACCAGCGATTACTTATAGTAATAGTTATGTCATTTATCTTAGTTTTTCATTGTTTTTTCTACGACTTACATGTCTAATTCTCTGGACCCCTTCGTCCATACTATAGAACTGTTTCTTCTCTTTTTCTGGATCAATTCTTTTGTACACCGTAGCTCGTACGGGATCATTATATAACTGCAAACATATCGATACATGTCAGATAGGACTAAAGAATCTAGTTACCTTCAATAATTAATTATGGTAATTTATGCAATATTAATTAAACCGCTTAAAGCACCTTGAACATTGAGGTTGAGACATTCGTGAAGTTGACGAGAGATATTTTATGGTACTAAAAAGGTTACTAAAGTCTTCGACAATTACTTCGATGTTTCTAAGAGCAGAACAAGCAACAGCTATAAACCTATTAAAGTAGGGCTCCGTCGCGGATCAATGCGCGAGCGTTTCCCGTGACCCCGGCACTCTGGCCGTCTAGAGGAACACCGTGGGTTTTAGTCGGTATGCCGGCCGCGCTTTGAGTGCGGTCGGAGAGTCCGACATAACCCCTTGCCCCGGCGGGTACGTACGCGTAATGCGTTTCCCATTAGGAAAAAAAGGCCTCCATAGTGAAATATCAAGATAATCACAATGATAAAAATTTCAGCCACCCTAAGTTGATCAAGATTTTGCAGTTGGACTTTAATAATTCTATTTTACATCTTCGTAATTATCTACCATCACCTTGTGTAATGTTCTTGCTGATAAGTAGCGTCTCTTGATACCTAAGCTTCTGCGAACCCTATTCTGTCAGCATAAAGTCGCAAATGAAAAATACAATAACTTACTCCAAAAACGAAATGGTTATAATCCACGTCAAGAGCAGCCAGTGTGATCTTGGTGGCTGCTAGTTGGGCCAAATTCCGAATAGAGTTCGATGGTGCTTGTAACAATACAACGATATTTGCAGAGTACGCGGCGTACAATGCCATTAACGCCGTGAATACTACAAACACTATCATACGTCCTGGAATATGGAAGCTAATTATTGTCAAAAGCCAAAGAGTCTTTAAGTAGGCTATCCAAAGTTTGACTGCACCGCTGGTCTAGTGGTTAGTGTAACTGACTACGACGCCGGGTGTGGTGGGTTCGATTCCCGCGGAAGGCAAATATTTGTGTGATGAACATTTGTATTTGTCTTTAGTCTGGGTGTTTCCTATGTAAGTATTTTAAGTATGTATTTACAAAAAAAAAAAGGATGTATATGTATTATATTTCAGTTATCTAGTACCCATAACACGAGCTCTGCTTAGCTTGGGACTAGATGACGGTGTGAGATAGTGTCCACATATTATTATTAAAAGTCGTAAGTATAAACGATAGTGTACCTACGTACAATATTTTTTAATGAAACTATCTAAATTTAAAAATCCATTCTAAATCTAATTCTCTAATTCGCTGACTACAAAAATAGTGAGGGTAGGTTTATTACAGGCATCAACTATAAGTAAAATGTCACCCAAGGCCGTGATTTCAGAGGCCCTAGACAAGTGGCAAAGATTTCTATTCTATTCATAGAATACATTAAAAAATGTATGGGATTGACATAAGCTAACGCCAACATAGTCGTAAGCTTATGTCAATCCCATACACTTTTTATTTTAGGCCTCAGACCGGTTTAATACCTACAATAAAAAAATTGACAAAGCCACGACACTTAACTCTGTAATTTTTTTTATGTGCGATACCTAGGACAATCATCAACATACTTGTAAATCTTCTTCACTATCAAGACAGCAAAACGAACTAGGTAATTACTGAAATTACTACGTTGCACACTTTTTTCTTTATTGCCTTACATTTAGCATTAAAATAAAGACAAATTACCTACCTGAAGTTTTCTTTGGCTCCATGACACAACCCTGCTGACTGAGAGCACTAAACGCTAGCAGCATCGCGTCACTTATACCGTCCAATCCAGTCGCAGCCTAGATCAAAAGGGAAACACGACGTACATCCAAACGACTAAGAATTATTCACTCATCAGTTATCACTCAGCTTAAATTATTGAAGCTAATTAATTATATCACTAAATTATCAATTAATCTATGCATAAGCCGCGGCAATACAGCGTGAACGCAAACTCGTTACAAAAATGCGGGTAGTAGGTAAGTCTCAGTATAGTTTGCTATAAAATGTACTCTGTGGCGATGACAAGATAGATAACTAAAATATTGTGGGGTGGGGGTAGGTACAAAATAGGAAATATGGTTTTTTACACTAATACCTTATTTTGAAATATCATAAAGTTGCCCCGGAAAAAGTCAATATCCAAAGGTGAATTAAGTACTTCATGAAATTCCAGCAAGCAAAAATCTCTAGATAATTTTAAAATATTTGTTAACCTCGGCAGGTAAAAGTAAGTTCACTTTGGACTTATTGACATTTACATGGCAACATTCTCATCCGTAAAGGGCACCTTATGAGAGCTACAATTCTAAGTTTTAACTACTAAACTAAAGCGAGCTACATACCATCAGTTTTCACTGTACAGTTCGACTGTTTGTTCTACACACCTAACGATTTATCTGTACAGTTCGACTGCACAGTTAAAACTGCAGGCCAGTCGGATGACAATAGAGGTCACAAAGTACTATACTATATTTGTTAGCAACCCTGGCAACCCTTACAAATCTGTTTGATCGTAGACGGAGCATGTACGTAATAAATCAATGGTTTCATTGATCATTTTGTTTGATCATGATACGCTATTGTTTGATCAAAACAACTTGTTCTCTACATAATCTGTGATGGAAACGTGAAGTTGTTACTTTGAACTTCACGGGGTGCGGGCGGTTCAGAACAAGCATAGAAGGAGTGTTAATCGCCCTCATATACTTATCCTATTTTTTCAAATAGGCCAGATACATTAAAACGAAAGAGACAAATAATATTGCGAAGGACGGCTGGCGTACACTGTAGAAACGTCAAATTGGTTACCCATAGGATGCCGAACTAAAAAGCGAACTAATGTCAAATGTTACAAGTTGACAAGGCCCTTAGACAATTTATTCGAGCTATACTGCCGCAGATTAAATAAATAAACCAGTTATTAATCAATCAACTTCAGTTATTTTTTTAACTCGTAAATATAGCAAACCGTAGATACCAATTAAATATATTTAAAAACTATTTAACTTACTTTACCATCATTAGACTCCCATTTGGCAGACAGGTACAGCGTCACCGTTGACATTAGTACACACACGGACATAGCTATCCAGACGTTTGAGGAGAAGGGCATGGAGAATATATTGGATACGTAAGGCAGCGGTGGCTGACGGAACACAAAGCGAACTCTGAAGTTCGCTAACCTATCAGTGTAAACCACCACGTCGAGTCTTTCTGTGTTCGAGACTATACAGTTGGAACCTAAAAAAAAAATTTCAATAGAAAAGAAAATATTACTATTGCGTTTCGTTCGTTAAGTCAGACTGCCGGTGGTCTAACTTCCCCCCTTTCCTTTTTCCTCACCTGCCTTCTATCCCTTCACCTAGCCCCACTGCCTTCACGGTACGCAGCGGATTCGCAAAGTTTCTGGTATTAGCAGAAACAATGCCAGAGACTCTAGAGTCGTCCATGAAGGGAAGGTCAGTTACCACTTACCATCAGGTGGGCTGTTTGCTCGTCTGCCTCTCTGAATGTAAATACTTGGTTGAAATCGGTTAGGTAGTCTGAAGTTACATCACAGTTTAACATCTTTGTTTGCGTAAGGTTTGTCCTTTGTTTGCGTAAGGATCATATAAAGGTATAGTCTCCACGGTTAGCGGAAGAATACCTGTAGTCACTTTTCGACACCCGCGGGAAGATATGAGACGGTTTCTATCTTGTTCACACTGACAAAATTGGTAAACAAAGACCCCTGATGCACTAAATGTTAACAATTTCCCAGACATTTATTCATCTTTCACTCACCCAAGTCTGCCCGTCCAGTATACAAGTCATCGATCATACCAGACCAGTTGCCGTTCACTTTGTAGCCCCATCTATAGCTGAATATATACCCTGGAGTCGCGTTCAGCATTTCGAACGCGAGCTTTGCGTTCATCCAGCAGATTTTGGGTATGAAGTCGTATTCAGGTTCTCTGGATAAAAAACCTTTCGCTTTAGTACCTACTATTCGCAATCAAGATTTACTTAATCTGTTTTTTTTTTTGGTTTTTGATCCATGTCCTATTAATATTTGTGCTATTAAGATACTAGGTATATTTTATTTTGTGCTTGTGGCCTTGTTAAATTGGTCAAAGCACTTCAATCTAAATTAATGCTCCTTGGGCTCTTTGTTATAAATTCGAGTCTTTTCATGATGCTCTCCTTAAACTTAGGGTGAATTCACGTAAGAAAAAAGAGCTTATCGATGAAGAATGAAGCCGCAGGAGTAGCAGTTTAATCATATTCATCATCATTTTAGCCTAAAGACGTCGGATATAACGCTGGATATATCCGGCAGTCAAAGTTCTTCAACTTTGACTTGACCAACAAATTCCTAGAATTTAGGATTTGCTTCTTGCAGGTTTGCTTCACAAATCTAACATAATTTATTTTTTGAACATCATGATTAGTCATAAACTTTATCAGCCAGTGCATCAGAGAAAGAGATAAAGGATACAGTTTGCATAATGTCTATCAACCATTGAGAGTATACTAGCTCAATAATAAATCTATATTTTATGCCAACATTACGTTGTCGCTAATAGTTAATGACACCCCAGGGGTATCGTTTTGGGGACGTCGTTAACAATGAACGACTTCACTTAGAGCGATTGGTAGCTGGCCACAAAGTAAAACAAGTAAATCTAAATTAATTACTTACAGCCGATCTTCCCTGGGTAGATGATACCGCGTGCTGTTACTGTCCTGTATGACATTAGACATGGTGATCTTCTGCCCCATCACATCGCGTCGTCTCCGGAATAACTCTCTGTAAGGCCTCACGTCCACTAAGCTGCCGTTATAATATCCTCGCAAAGTCGAAACTAAAGGCCCGTTTGTTGATGGCTGATGAACTTTTAAATAAGATTGCGAATTAAAAAAAATGTTATTATCATTATTGACTTTGAAAAATCTACTAAATAACAAAATTTTGATTAACTATTTGCAATTCATATACTTAATCTAATGATGGTTAGTGATTATCATAACGGTATGCAACATTAAGGAAACCAGCAAGGCTCTATAAAAGTTTTTGTACAAAACAAATCTCTGAAACTCTAGTCACCACACACACAATAAAATGAGAGTGAGAGTAACTGTTTACATAGTTTTACTCACGTTCCATTAGTTTAATAAAATTCTTAAATCTTGAAGCAACAACCAAATCGCTGTCAGCTAAAATTGAACTATTCCACAATTTATTCATGTATATTTCTTCATCAGAACTTGTGGTAATAAGCCAGCGATATGGAGAACGAAACAGATTTCTTGACGATGCCTTAAAATAAAATAATCTTGTAAAATTATGGAAGACCACGTACGTAGAGATATGAAATATCTGATAATTAACAAAATTAAGTAATTACACATACCAAACTGATAATCTCTGCGCTAGCAGGGCAGTCAAGATCTATTACGTAAAGTAGATTATGATAATAATATTTCGATTTATCGTTCATGGAACTTGATATTCTGTATCCAATCCTGGATATTTCATTTGCCATATTAACTTGAATGTCTGCAAAATATGTTATAATCAGTGCAAACCTTCATAGGTAAACTTAGTAACTTTACTACACTAAGTACCTATGTTCGAATTAAAAAAAAAAATATAGTAAGTGATAACTTACTTTTACCCCAACACACGTGATCAAGTATCAAATAAGTTGGCTTTCCTTCATTCTCAATAAAGCATTTAATTAATTGGACCCAAATGTGGTCCTTGGCGAACACATTATTATTTACTACCACAGAAAATATTATTATTAAACGAAAAATCATTTTATATACACTATACAGTTTTATTAACAGCACGGTACTTGCCCGTTTGACACTAAAGCCGATTATAATGATTATTATACGAAACTGTGAGTGAATGTGTTATGTCAACATTGTTAAAAGCCTACCTCAAGTCAATACATTTTTGATGAGACATGCAGTTCGTGGCTTCGTGGATAATTGCCATAATTGGTACGTTACAAAGCGAAATATAATTTGTGGATTGAATAGATTTTAGAACATGTAATTAGATGTGATTTTCTTGGGCTTGCATTAAAATACTGGCTTAAGTCTGTAAAATAATAATTTGTAGCGTGTCTAGCACAAACTACTTGACTGTGTTAAAGCTAAGTAAATATCTTGAAATAATTTCGTAAAATAAATGTTGTTTGCTGTTCCTATCACGTGGAGCAATGATAAATGTGGCGGGCAACCGACGAGAGTGGGTCACGTCAGAACTTCATTTCGGAGATGCTTGCGCCTATGTTGAACAGTGCACTTGCATTATTTTATTGACAAATTTAATAAGTCAGCTTATTAAATTTTATAGTTTAGTTAAATTTTTTTTTACTTTTATTTTACACAGATATCTAAGTCTTCTATATCGTGTTTGACAGTCTAAGAAAAGAGGCAATGGCAGTAGGTATTGCAAAAACAATTACAAAAAGCATGAATCAATATTGAAAGTAGGTTTACGTAGGTATGAAATAAAAAGCACCAGTACATAAATATACCATTTAATTACACGATACAAAATAAATTAATAAGTATACAAAATAAATGTACCTAATTGTTTTATAATCACACTTTGGTTTGGCATCAGTTTACAATAGAAGAGTGTGTAAGAATGCCAAAGATGTGCCTGCTAAAGCAAGCATATAAATATATATTAAACATCACGATAAATATTATTATTTACTTAAACAAAACTAATAAAGAATCGAGTTAACAGATAAAAATTGTGGAATGTTATTTTAATTTAATAAAATTTCTTTGTATATTCTCAAAAATATCTGTATATCTTACTCAAACATTACTATGGAAAGACTAGGGTACAGAGTTGATCATGTTCCGAATGTTTGAGACCAGATGAAAAGTAATGGACCAATACACAGACTCACAAATAGATTGATAACTTCTCGTACGTTTAGATCACATAAGTGACATTTATGAACGAAAAAAGAAAATTCAATTTACCTACAATCAGTTTGCTGATGAAAAGAACTCCCTCTAGCCAAGCCTTTAACCTGTCGTATGCTTAGGAGCAGATCTGCACGAGACACAATGTTATTTCTATTGTGTCTGATATTATAGCATACGAGATGTTAAGCATCTAGTTCCGAAAGCTTAATGTAAACGGTTCTTTTATGAATCAGTACCTTACGTACCTTTCTTTTTCTTTGTTTCTTTTTGGAAGGTACCATCAATATAAAAAGTTGTACCTACTTAAACTTTTAGTTTAACTGTAGTCATAATAGAAACTTTAAATCTTAAGAATATTTTTAGCGTTTCAATACTTATAGAATATCGAAGAATGTGCTGCTTATCAGCCAGTCAACTGGATACACAAACATGAATTCTAAACATATTAGCATAAAGCTTAAAATCACAAAAATCCGTATTTAATTATTATTATTATACATTATTTATATATTTAAAAAAATATATTATTAAATAATATATTATTAAATAATATATTATTATTTCATGTATCAAGACTGAATACGAACTGCCTTCTTCAAAATCACTAGGCTTAATAAAGCTTTTTTAATAACTGTTTAACATACTTATATTTTACCTATGCGGATAAAAAATGTGATTTAAAATGAGCAACTTACTAAGCAAGAAC
This sequence comes from Parascotia fuliginaria, assembly GCA_963082885.1. Taxonomy (NCBI): domain Eukaryota; kingdom Metazoa; phylum Arthropoda; class Insecta; order Lepidoptera; family Erebidae; genus Parascotia; species Parascotia fuliginaria. Next base: position 3,255,397 of record OY720190.1, on the reverse strand, counting down.
ACCGTTACATGAAACTGGCTACAAGAAAAACACATGAAAGGTATTTAAAACTAATGTCATACATTTACTGTGTTTTTGCTTAGCAGAGCTATGTTTTATCGAATTTGCATTACAAAATATTGGTGTATTTAAGCCTAAATAAATAAATAAAAAATTATTATTTGTTAATAATATCTAAGAGATTATATCTCAAGTAATACTGTAGTTACGTCTCTTTAGAAGTAACAAGTAAAGCGTGGTCCGTTTTATCACAACTTTTAGAATCTTCTACCGTGGTATGTGGGCACTCAAAACTTCCACATAAAGAATATACCTGAAATAAATATTATTTTATAATAGATCTACCTTTTTTAATACAATCTTAGTGACAAATATACGGCCCACCTATATGTATATGGTATGTTGTAGATGGCTGTGCTGAAATTATGTTAAGAAAACATAATCAACCACAATGATATGAGATGTACTAGTCTCTCGGGAAAACCTCGACAGATACTTTATAATAAGTACTATCCAACCAACTGAATCATGACCCATTTTGCTAATAGTTAGTAGTGCAAACGATAGATCTTAGTGTGGTTTTATAGTGACGCTTTCGCCAGCGCGGTTAGTAAGCGTCGCAGGCCGTGATCTCTTGGATCACTACATAGTAAAATACAAAAATAATTAAATAGTTGCTTGGCGTAAAGGTCGCGCTTACCACCCGCCCGGACTGTAAGCGTCACTTTAAAGGTTAAAGCACATTATGTCGGGTCGCAAAGTGCTTGTATAGCATATTAGGACGGGCCCGGCCGGGGCGCAGCGTATTGACAGATTTTGAGTACATCGCACGCAACAAATTCCGCAGCGAAATATGCGGTAAGCTGCGCTCCGGCATAGTGTGCGATAGTTCATTAAATAATACATACAAGCGATTTGAGCGGATTTTTGCGCTGCGTCCCGACACGCTGCGGCCCTACATAACTTTAAAACGCACTTAAATCTATCGTTGCACTTATGACATTTTTAATAATAAATTAATAACATAACAACAGTGTACCCAATATAATCTCAGTATCAAACAAAATGATAACAAGCTCGTTGCCAAGGAAATCAGTTTTAGGTGAATTTCGACCTACTTGCATTTAGATGGATTGGCAAAATGAGCTTAAGGTTGGTCATGATTCACTTGGTTCGATAGTACTTTACACTATAAAGTTTCTGAATAAAAAATTATATGTTTTTTATGCATTTTCAAAATTACTTCACTTTTTTTGATAAGCAGTCAGTGGTTCAAAAATGAACACCATTCCAAAAGTCATTGTGTCAAACTGCTGGAATGATGGCCTACAATATGGCTACTTTATAACATGCTTTTACAAACTCCGCATAATAAAAACCTGGGGTTTAAATTAAAAAGCGTACTTACAGTATAAAACAGAATCGGTAAAGCTATAACCAGACCCGCCAGCACATCCCACCAGTGGTGCCTGTGGTCCGTTATACGGGACACGCAGCAAGCTAACGCGGTACCAATAAATACTAGTTGGACCGACAAAACGCCCAGCGTCACTGGTGAAGTACGACGATATAGGTAGTACTGGAGACAAAATGATAAGAAATAAGATTTTTTTATAAATATAAATTCTGCTATAGATTACAAGGGATTCGGTCACCTAGGGCCACATTCCTTAAACGGCCTTTTCCCTTTGATGGCCTATTCTCCTAACGGCCACTTCGATAAAAGGGCCACGATCACATTTCCCCTAACGGCTCAATCCCCAAATGACCACGTCCCTAGTGGCGACTACTTTGTACGGTCACTTCCTCAAATGGCCACATTTCTCTTTACGGGTAAATCCGTGAAGGGCCAACTTCCTTGTCTTGATGTCAATTAATATCCAATGGATAGACCGTTCGTAGAATCCAAAATAATAAGTTCAACGTTTAGGCAATGTTTTTGTTTTTTTTTGTTATGTTGTTATTTTTGTAATACATATTAATTATAACGTCATACTTTTATTTAATTATTTTCCTATGTTAAAAACCTAAACACCGCCCCCGATTTTACACCATGATATAATTATGTTCACTCAAACACTTGCTAAGATTAAGATGAATAGATCAATAATAAATAAAATAGTAAAACAAATAACATTAATTACTTGTAACATACAGTTAAAATACTTGAAACCTAATTTGTAATTAAACCCATTTAACTTTTTTCTATTTTGAGTAATTTCGAGATTGATGGTCACAAGGGTAGAGACATCCTATAGAAATGCCTGTATACCCTAGTAGAGGTGGCTTGGTAGGGTGTAAACCCGACTTACCCGTACAGTAGGTATAGCCTTGAATTAAGGTACAGTCGAAGTTACATATCTTTATACTTTTGGGCCTTGTGTCAAAGACGTTAAGGTCTCAAAGTGTAAATATATTTTCCTCGACTGCACTATAGTGGTCATTTAAGGAAATAGCCAAACTAGGAATACACAGTGTGGTCATTAGAGGAGGTGGCCCAATTAGGAATTCACATAGAGGGTCATTCGAGGAATGGCCTTACCAGGAAAAGCACCTAATAGGAAATGGCCGAACAAGGAATTTAGTCGGTGGTCGTTGGAGTAAGTGGCCCTAGGTGACCGAATCCATTACAAGATCTATGTCGTAGGGTACTTTTAAAAACATACAAGTAACGGAAACAAAGTACATCTAAAGCCGTAACAACATTTTATGATTTGTTTGGGTTTTTTTTATTACCTACAGTGACAGACGAACCAACAGCCCACCTGATGCTGATGATAAGAGTCTGAAATACTCTGCAGGCTTCTGCAGGAGCTCTACGAAGCCGCTGCCTACCTGTCTCGTGTAGGAATCATACCCGATAAAATATAATGAAATGGCTCTCTGTATAGTATCCTCTTTCAATCTTCTTTGGGAGAATGAAATTACTACAAAAAACTACTCTAACGTTTGTTGATGACAAAAACATAAAACTAGTCTACGACAAAGCCTTTCTTTTCACTCAGTTAAAACTACAGCCATTTACATATTTTTTGCGAACTTTGTACGGAAAACCTATTTTTATTCAAGGCCACTATATAATTTTATAAAAAGTAGTATTGTGTCATTAACGTGAATAACTGATTCTGACTTATTTACTATCACTTATCACTTTTTGACCTTGAAATAAAATTCGTGACGTAATATGCTCCATACGTAAGAGTTCTTTGTACTAGGTAAGTACTATCGAACCAACTGAATCATGACCCATTTTGCTAATATTTCACTTAAACTGTCAAACTTGTAAAGATCTATCGTTTAGAATGCACTTAGGACATTTTGAATACTAACACAACAGTGTACCTACTCAGTAAAATGTCAGTGTCTAATAAGCCAAGGAAATCTGTCTTCAGACGAATTTCGACTTACTTGCGTTTGGATAGATTGCCAAAATGAGCATATGGTGGGTCATGATTTTCTTGGTTTGATATTACTCTATTCAACCAAGCATGGGAAAAAAAAGGTAAACAAACCAGAAAGAACTTTTTATTTCTTTTATTAATCGAACGAGTTTTATAATCTTTATTTTGTTAAATTTTTTCTCATGCCCGAATAGGATATAGAATGATATCAAAAATTATATTAACGGCGCACATATTAGCACAAATATAAGCTCTCTACCGAAGTTAAATATTTCTCTCTCCGATCATTCGTTTAGAATTTTCCTGTTGGAAAAACGTTACCCTAGCAGGAATAGTTTTTTACGTATTATATCAAAACAACAACATGCACATTTTTTTATATTGCGCACATTTACAGAAACTTCGGCACTAATTATTAGTGCTACTCATATCACTCTAGGAGACACTTTCCTGCTAGAGTAACGTCCACTTGAGAAGCACTATTCATAGAATACTTACGACTAGAAATATTCCAGTGTGGACAGCAAGCGACGTGTGACCTGATGGAAAGCTTTTATCCGACTGACTTATCCAATGCGCTTTAGTGCATGTATAGCTAGATACATACTCTGATCTAAGAACAGAAAAGAAAGATGTATTTGTTATACAAATGCTAACAAAATAGTAAGTTACAGTTCAGACTTAGGTAAACAAACATAAGGTCTCCGTGATGGTAAGCGGGGACATGCTATTTTTATTCATTTTATTTTTAAATTGTCGATAGAGACAGACGAGTAGATGGTCCATCTGATTTACTTTAGGTACTTATTTATATACTGTTATTAAGTGGTAACCACTGTTTTAGAAATAAGATTCATTATTCGACGAAAGACGATGACGTTGACGTGAAGAAGTTCCTTTCCATGGCTACAGAGAAGAGGGAGCAAGGTAGATCGCAAACTAACTGGATGACAAATATCCGGAAGGACATTGACGATGCTTACCAGCCAAGTCAATAGCGCCGAAAGATTAGGAAAGCCGACCCCGCGTAACGGGAAAAAGCCAGGGCAAAGAAGAAAGACGATGACGTTGGCGCTTTAACCCGCTGCTGCTTCCATGAAAAGTATCCTCGTAATTTTTTTCTCCTTCTACAATCCACAACGGTTTGTTTGTTTTTCTAGCATTCTGAAATGCGTAGAGGACTTAGCCATGTCTAGGCTACGGTAATCACAATTTGATAGGATTTTCCCATAAGGAAAGTGATAGCATAGTTCTCAAAATAATCAAAAACACTTACTCTGTACAAGTGCTGGCTTCCTTAGGATCACAGGTATCAAAGAAGTGTGGTCTAGGCGATCCCACTAAAAGCTTCAACGTCTGCACTATGACCAGGTTCAGCAGAACACCATACAAATACTCCTTGTACCAACACAACGCTTGCTGCTTAGGCTTTACGATTTTGTCACTGTGGTACTTACGTTCTACGATTAACATCTGAAAAATATGATAAATAAATAAAAATGAAAATATGTGTAATGATGACTAATGAATCTATTCACAGGTTGCCCTGATAGAAATCACTAAGCAATAGAGCTGACATTGCACAACCAAATGTCAACAAATAATACCATGGACCTATAACATGTATAAGTAGTATCAAATTTAAATAATAATGTACCATAGACAATACCATACAATCAAATGTATGGTATTATTAAAATAACTACCTAAATGAAATACATATTAGAATATTTTATTCATTGGCTAAGTTTGGTACCTACTATATTCAATCAAAATGAAAAAAAAAACACAATTGTTATACTTACAACTGCGAGTGGTAATAGTATTGTAGTGGCCATTAACCACTTCCAGCTGATTGTGTCTCCGGTAAATGGATGTGATAACGCCGGATCATTGCATGTGAAGCCTATCTGACCGCCAGGTACCACTCTTAGTTCTACCAGCAGAAACAGCAAGAGGCCTAGAAAAAAAAAGGAAATAAGTGGGAATATACCTAGGTGGATAATTTATCTTTATCTTATGGTTGGGATCTTGAGGCCGACTCTAGAACATGTCGACGAGAGTCGTGCCTGCGTGCATGTGTGCGTACGTGCGTGCATGCATGCGTGCGTGCGAACGTGTGTGTGTGCTTCTTACCACTCAGCGCCTTAACGGGTAAACTGATTTTGATAATATTAGTATGTAGGTAGATTCAATGTCGGAGATCGACATAGGCTACTTTTTATCCCGTAAATTGGTTTGGTTTCCGAGGGATACAACACTTAATTTTACGCGCGTGCGAAATCTACTTATAATATGAATCTCTAAATATAGACATTACGCAAGTTGCTACTAATTAAGTGTTGAATCACAATGTACTTAGATAAAATGTAGTCATATCTGTCACTCGTTCACGACCATAGGCTTAGAGTAATATAAATGTGAGCTATTAAATTGTTGTAAATAATAGCAGGCAGCGTAAAAGGAAATTTCTATACAGAACATCAAGTCATGTGACAATCAAACCATTTTGTCAGTATTTTCCATAAACTATGAAAGTAGGTACCTAAGGCTATTTAAAGCTTGGGTGGTGTGTATTAATGGTTGCTAAACAACTTAAAATAGATTACGAATTTACGATCGAGACAGACAGACAGCACACAAAAACATTTTTGTCACACTATGGGACGTTTTGCAAGGCTACAAAATCATTAACACAATCTAGGTAAGTAATAACAGCCACAAATTATTCTACCTTATAAATATAGGTAAGACTCAAAGCAAATTCGTGTTACACAAAATTTTGACCTGTATGGGAATCGAACCCACTCAAGCACACACAAGATTTGCTCAGCAGCACACACGTCCACTGCGCCACCGAGACAATCAAATTTCACGAAAATAATAATACCGTTGAATACAAATAATGGCGCCATAAAAGCTTATTTAAAGCGGTATTCGCTGCTGCTATGGGTAGATAGAGGTCTCAGAACAGTGTATAGTATTCTGTGTTGGAAGTACATACCGCGCAGATTTAGAATGAAGTGCCGAGGCTAGAGCGGAATACCGCATACCCAAAGTGGATATTATGCTCGTTACCCACTCGAACTGGCGAAAAGTTCATACCTTCGTCAGCGGAACTCACGCGATATTCTACCCCACAAGGATAGCAAAATTCGCTTTGGTGTGAACAGCAGTATTACCGCATACTCACTCGGATTTCCCTACCGCAAGCGGTAGCGAATACCGCTCAGGTTGAATAGGCCTTATTGCACAACAAGTGTTACAGTTTTTCAGTGTGATACTCTAAATTAGTCAAAATAATGAAAATGTATTTATTCATACATTTAGGTTAATTAAATTAACACTTATGAACATTAAAAATTACAAAATGTCAGCCAATTATTTACTACCAGTTCGCTGATCTATGAATTGATCAAAAGCTAATAGGAATACCTACAATACATGTCCTTAGGTCATTATTGGTTCAATATATTTATTTATTTATTTATTATTTATTATAGCCTTCTTTCAGATTTTCAATTTTCTTTTTCAAACAGTTAAGAAAAATTTATGTTTTTATTTTAGTCAGTATAAACTATTAGTGATGAGATGTCATCATTATTCTGTTGAATTGGCATGACCAAGCAATTTTATAAATTTCAATACTTATATAATGTTTTTTGGTAAGTAGGTACCTAGGTACTTGTAGCAAAAACTTGTTACACTGACTGGCAAAATATAATAAAACGTTTATAGACATAAAATCTGGCTAACAATCCCTAGGAGATGCGATAAATTCTCTGTACAGTCTATACATTTCCTTTATGACTTTACATCATTAATTTCTTTGATTTTTTCTTTACAAGTGCACAGTTATCAATGAGATTTTTAGATTAGTTAATTGTGATGCATCAACAAATAAAAATAGTTATATTTAATTGAAACGAAAGAATATTTTTGAAATCATAAGTGAACTATCTAAGACTTTTTAATATAATTAAAAAAAAATACAAACCTCTATGCCATCGATTAGTTTTTGACCACACTAACTTAACTATTTCCATCATTTTGCAATTCACACCGATTTGCTAAGTAATCACTGTTTTATAAAAGTACTACTAGCAGTAAACACATAAATTAGGACAAAAAATAGCAAAACTCGTTAGTATCACACTGCCGCCGCGAAAAATTAAAAGTAACACAAATTTCAGTTAGCCTCTCGTCACAATGCCATTATCTACAGTTTTATCATTTAATAATCTACGACTATTTTACGACGATATATGTAAGCAACTGCAGACATTTTCGCATTATTACTAGCTACTGCGGGCAAGGAAAGGCAAATTGAAGATTTATAAAACTTAAAACTTGGCGTTTGGGAAAATCCGACTTCTGTCACTATCATCATAAATAATTATAACAGTTCAGAAATAAGACCGTATACATTACTTTTACATATTTTCTGAAGATTTATGATTTAATTATTGTACTGCACAGTTACAACTTAAAAATAAGTAGCTGAGAAGTCCTTTTGTTACCAATTTATATAATTGTTTGTTGTTGTTTAAAAATTGCTGCTAATCTGCGGAAACTGTTTTTATACGTCAATACAATACTTAGTTGCTGAACGAAACATAATGTGAAGACACTAATCTAATGATGACAGATGAACGTTTTCGAAGCTACCTGTAACAATTTTCGTGGGTCCGTGGGTCCATCTTTTGTTTTCACGGAAGATGGTTGTTATTTAATTTCATCCACATTTTTTATATTTTTTTTATCATTGTATTATACCATTAATATCATCAACAAGAATATAGTTATAAACTTGACGCTGGCAGAAATAGCTGACACAATCGTCGGCTCTGTTGCCAAAAAAAAGGAGAAGAACAATAAATTTTCGTGCCATATTATTATCACTAATTGTCGTCTCATAGATGTCGCTACAATAAAACACTGAAAACAGAACTTCAGTGAATGTGCAGGATGCAATTACTTAATCCATGTAGTACGTTTTCTTACTACTAGATGGCATTACCTACCATTTTTTGAATCTCAAACTATTCCTTTCTGTCTGTCTGCCCATGTGTCTGCCTGGACATCTTGATTTGAGTTCACTCCAGACTTGCGCGGGATGCACCTTCCTCTATCAGAGAACAGAACTCTAATCTAGCAATTTTCTTTCTATTACTTAATGGTAAATTATAGTCGCCTCCTTTTTTTTTAATTGCTAGTTCTAGAAACGAGTATAACAACAAAGGGTTTTTATTTTTAAAATTTTTAAGTGTTAATTTTATTGTGTAGTAAGTACCTACTTACCTATAATCTATTATGTATACAGATTAAGCCTAAACTAGGTAGGTATATGAGAAACAAAAGCTTGAAATGCTCGAAAGTAATTACTTAATTAGGTATACTCCCGACCATATCCAAGACACGATCAAACAGTCTTCAATACCTATTAAATAAAAATTACGTAACCCATGACACATGGATTTATACACATTCTGTTGTTCACTTTGACTTCATTTTGTACTTAACTATTTTTACTTACCTATTTTTACTAATGATTAGAAATCAAAACTAGATTATTATCTTCCTCTTTCCTCACCTCCCTCATTCCGTTCCCCTATCCCCATTCCCAGCCGCCATAGTGGAGGCCACCATACCAGCAGTTAAGACGATGGCTTTTGGTACAGTGGCCGCCACTTCTGGATTCCACTGACTGCTTACCATCAGGCGGAGTGGAGTCACTTTGGTAGGCTATAATATAAAAAAAAAAAAAAAAGAACTACTTTTTGCGGTCGATTAAAGACGTCATATTGATCAAAAACCAATAAGTTTTATTTTTCTTTATGTAAGTACTCTAATAATAAGTTCTTTTAAAAACCAATGTTGTAATTTATTAAAAGAAATAAGTAAGTTTAACTGTATTTTTTTATTTATTTTGGATTTGCTCTCGCAGTTCACTTGTTTTATTGTGATAATGAAAACATAACATACTTTACAAATTCCATTAAGTCAATATTTCACAAATTTTCATCTCGCGAGAAAATATTCAAAAGATTTAAACACGGACTGAAATGTACATAATACTGATCTAACAGTATTAAGTACATTTCAGTCCGTGTTCAAATCGTTGCGTTTAGAGTTCAACGCTTAATTTAAATTAAATTTATTTATTAGATTGCATTGTTTGTACGTAAATCGAGTAAGTATTAGTAGGTAAACGTATTATTATTTATGAAAATATTTTTTTTTTTATCTTTTTCTTTTAAATACTATCGCAGCTACTATTTATTAATGTACCTACCTACATGACATTAAATAGTACCTACATACATGTATGTAGGTAGGTACCTATTGATGTTACTAATTTTATTTTTATCATCCTTGTTCCCATCACTAGTAAATTCATGAAACCATAACCATCTTCACTCTGACCAGTCAGGAGAAGAGAGCAAAGATCGAGCAGAATGGAGAACCAATAGACAAAAAACTGGACTTTTTAAACACAAGTTTCTCTATCCTATCTTTCGCTTGCAATTAATTGCCATAATGGGTTAGTGATTTTACCACAGTGGTATAAAAATCGCAGGTGCTCAAAACAATATATCGAACACAAATATTTGTGATCTGCGAAGCCACACGACATACTTATTTCTGTGCACAGCCCTCAACTAAATTACTTACTAGTGTGTACGTTGTACCTACTTAAATATATATAATCTAATAGGCTTTTAATTATTCAATACCTACATGTCATACAATATCAAATAATTTTAGTTCTCAAACATAAACTTCCTGAAAAGATATATTTCATAAATTATGTAAGTGTTTAACATTTTTGATTTATTAATATTGTTTTTGTAATATGACAAATTTATATGCAATCTAATAGCCTTCTACTGGCTTCTAGGAAGTTTCGTCGTTTATTTAGATTCTAAAGTTAAACCGTGTTCGCGTTGTCTATGGCCGTGTAACCTGTCACAGATATGCACATTACTTGCTGCGCCCTGCGACTTCGCCCGCGCGGATAATGATATGTGTTTAATTATTGTTACTTAAGAACCACACCTAAACCCAGAATAAAAAGTATCAGACCAATAAAAAAGTACTTTTTTATTAGTCTGAGTAAAAAGTATCCTATGTCCGTCTCTGGCAGCACACGCACACGCACACGCACAAGCACACGCACACGCGGACACACACACACACACATACACACACACACACAAACTTTCAAGTCTCGGTTTCGCTAGGCTACGATAGGTATTATAGGCTTAATTTAAAAATCTTTGCTACCCTCGGCTTTACTCTACAATCATGCATTGTATAGAAACTCTTGAGCTCTTAAGTTACTTCCCGTTGGAACCACCACTGACTGGTATAAATCTTTCAGAAAAGATAAAATCTGATGCGCGGCAAGTTAGCGCAGAAACAAACAAACAAAAACAGCGACGTTGTTTTAATACTTTAAAAAGATAGATACTTACGTATACCTAATAATTAATAGATACGTAGGTATTATGTAAATATTACGTAGGTAAAACAAATGACTTCCATAAAAACTCATTTAAATAGTACTTTTTAGATATAATACTTAGGTGCAGCTTTTTGACGTTCGCCATTAAGATTTTTGAAGAGAACATGTTCGTTAATTTGTTTAACTGTCACAGCTGCTTATTTAAGAAACTAGTTAAAAATAAATTTGAATAATGAATCATTAAAATAATACAAATACGGTAGGTATTTGTTCTATTTCATTATTATATAAATATTTATATTTTAATATTGTTACGTGTCAGGATGGGGTTCGATGCAAAATGCCAGTTACGCGATGAGCCTTTATTCAAGACTCGCACAATACACTAACAGTAACAAAATAAAGCTATTAACACATATACTGCACTATAACGCTTCGTATATCGCTCTTCGTAAACTTCCGTATCACTTAGATGTTCGCTCGAGATCGCTGTATTCACAACTGAACGAAGTGCCGACGTTCGAATCCTTTTTATAGTCATTTAATAGGTTTCTAGAACCTTCCCGTTATTACTACAATGATGCCGACAATTCTCGATAACAGAACAATGAGTGTAGGTACTTAGCTGCGACGCGTAGGTATGCCTACCGCCGATGAGCTATTGTTAAACGTGTAGGTAGGTACATGCGAACGTTCTAGCGTAGGTATTTGTCGTATACGTGTAGGTAGGTACTTGCGAATGTTCTAGCGTAGGTATTCGTCGTACACGAGTAGGTAGGTACTTGCGAACATTCTAGCATAGGTAATCGTCGTAACATTGCCCCCCTCTTAATCATGCTCGTCCCGAGCAGCGTTAGAACTGTAATAGGGTGCTAGACGATCGATGTGGACGATCTTCGGCTTCTTTCTATCGCCCTGTCTTATGCGATAGGTCACGTCATTGATCCTTGTGATCACTTTATAGGGACCCTCCCAGCGGGCCTGTAACTTCGGTGACTTGCCGATTTTCCTGAGAGGATTATGTAACCACACGAGCGTACCTTCCTCGAAGCCATGATTACTTGCTTTCCTGTCATAACGAGTTTTCATCTTCTCACTAGCCTTGAGGTTGTTATCTCGCACTAGATCATGTGTCTTATCCAGCTGTGCCTGCAAGTTTGCGACGTATTCTACTGTCGGCTTTGGCGTATCAGGAGGTGTTCCGGTAATTAAGTCTACTGGTAGACGTATCTCTCTTCCAAAGTTGACTTTGGCCAGCGTAAATCCCGTAGTGTCATGAACCGCGGACCGATATGATAGCAGGAAGAGTGGAATGTAACGGTCCCAATCTCGTTGATGGTCTTCGACAACCTTGGCCAGATGGTTTTCCAATGTCTGGTTGAACCGTTCTACCATGCCGTCAGACTGCGGGTGCGCTGGTGTTGTCCGTGTTTTATGTATGCCGAGTAGATTACACATCTCTTGAAACAGGGCTGACTCGAAATTTCTTCCCTGGTCACTATGCAGTTCCAACGGCACACCAAATCGACACACTACTTCCTGAATTAACTTTTTGGCCACGGTCTGAGCCTCTTGGTTTGGTGTCGCAAACACTTCTGGCCATTTAGTGAAGTAATCTTGAACTACTACTATATAGCGGTTGCCGTCTTCTGTCACGGGAAATGGTCCAGCTACGTCAATGGCAATTCTCTCCCATGGGGCTCCGACACTGTACAGCTGAAGCTTGCCTCTTGATCTAGTACGAGGTCCTTTTACCGAAGCACATGTAGAGCACTTTTTGCACCATTCCTCGATGACTTCCCGACAGCGTACTCAGTAGAAGCGTTCTCTCACCTTCATCAAAGTCTTCTTCACACCAAGATGGCCACCTGATGCACCATCATGCAATAAGCGCAGAACAGGTGCAACTTTGTTTCTCGGGATCACCATCTGTAGAACTTGGTCCTTCCCGTCAGGTGATTCCCACTTTCTATATAGCACGCCTTGTTCCAAACTCAGACTGTCTCACTGAGCCCAGTAGGCCTTCGTAATTGGGCTTGCGGCTGATACGTCCTGCCATTTTGGTTTCCGACCCTGAGCCTTCCAGTCCATTATTAATTTAAGATCTCTGTCCTCTTTCTGTGCCTTACTGACTTCGTCTTTGTCCCAGGATTCTTCGGTCCCCTGAGTCCTGACAATTTTCACTACCTCCTTGGACTCATGCTTCAAACAATGCTTACAATCCTGAGAGCATGGACGTCGCGATAAGGCATCAGCGTTGGAGTGAATCCTTCCACTGCGGTGTTCTATTACAAAGTTGTACTCCTGTAGTTGTTCGATCCATCTCGCGATTTGGCCTTCAGGATTCTTAAACTGGAGTAGCCACTTTAGTGCCGCATGATCTGTTCGTAGTGTGAACTCTCTTCCCAGCAAGTATTTATTAAAATGTTGTAAGGTCTTCACAGTTGCTAGTAATTCACGCCGAGTTACACAGTAGTTTCTCTCAGGCTTTGATTTTCACATCTGTAGCTCCGAGGACGGTCACTGGCTGGCCAGTCGCTGTTTGCAATTTGCAAGATGGTCGTGCGTCTTCCCACTGAATTGTTCGCTGCAGAAGTTCTGGTCGTACGATGGTCTTCGACGCGCCCGTATCTATCGTAAGGCGAACAGCTTTACCATTGATTTCTCCAGCTGTTACCAGGCTATTACCGTCACATGCCTGTGATACTTGTACTGTAGAGGCTTGGCGTAACGGATCTTGACTAGCATCAACCTGAGTAGTAGCTGACACCATTCTACTTCCTCTCTGGTCCGGACAGTTCATTCTTATATGTCCTCGCTTGCCGCATCCGTAGCACATAGGTTCACCGCGTGGTCTAACAGCTGCAACAACTTCCCGTACTTTATGCGACTTGTAGTCGTTTCGCACAGCTTCCACCTCAAGGGCATGTGCTAAGGCCGCTTCTAAAGATGTATGGTGTAAGATAAGATAAGATAAGATAAGATAAACTTTATTTGCAGTAGATAGGGTTTTTTACATAGGCGGTACAATAATTTTAGTTCAGGCCTATTTAACTATAAATTAATAGCATGCAAATTGTTACATTTTTATCAGTAATATAAGTAGTCAGTAGTATAAGTAGGTAGGTACAATACATTACAGTATTTTTTCATTTATTTTTTGTAATTGCTTACGTTTAACTCACTAAATAAATAATGTCACATATACATCGGGAGCGATACCAACTATCGACCTTATGCAGTGTTTTTGTGCTACAAATACCTTATTTATGTCTGTACCATTTCCCCAGATCAACAGGCAATATCTGAGTACAGATTCTACATGTGCATGATATGCGGTTAAAGCCGTTTCCTTGTTTGTAACTTGCGTTAGTTTATAGAGGGCATATGCGAATTTGTTTATTTTGCCACACCGTGTGCCAACCGAACAGTTGTTCTGACCTCAAACTCTCTTATGCCATCCACGAAAGCTTGCACAACTATGTGGTCCACAGATGATGTACTGGAGGCATAGGCTCGTCGTACCAGGCGTTCAATTTCAGCAGCCCATTGTTGAAGTCCCTCACTTGACTTCTGAGTTCGATCCTTCAGCTGAGCTCGATAAACATGCTCCAGGTGCTTATCGTCAAATCGAGCTTCCAATGCCTTCAGGAGTGCGTCTAAGTTTCGTCGGTCAGCAGGTAAGTTCTCTAGGATCAGCAGTGCATCTCCTCTAAGTGCCAAAGTAAGCGCCGTCAGTGCGTGATCATCTTCCCATCCATTTCCTTTGGCAACTACTTCGAACTGGTGTCTAAAGGCCGTCCAGGAAGACGAGCCGTCAAAGGAGGGAAGTTTAAACTTGGGACCTTCTGCAGCTCTTTAATCATTTTGTCATGATGGTTCATGGTGGTCTGGACATCTTCGAGAATTTCATCATGTTTGCTGGTACGTTTTTTCACCACTTCAACGTCTTCTTGAAGAGAACTGATGACGGTGCTGAACCCTTCCCACTTAGAGTCCATCATTTCTTGAAGGTCCTCACGGATAGCCCCCTTAAGATCCAGAAAAGCTTGGTGTTGGCGCTGTTCAGCTTGGCGTTGGCGCTCTTTAGCTTGGCGTTGGCCTTCCTTCAACTCCTCCATGGCTTGACGTTGCCGATCTTCAGCTTGGCGTTGGCGCTCTTCAGCTTGGCGTTGGCCCTCCTGTATAACGGCTAAAAGGGACGACATACCTGCCGACGCCGCAGAAGTGCCCGGATCACTAAATACTGCTGCGCTAGTCTCTTCACTATCGGCCATAATCGAAGGTTCACGAGTTTCGTCTACCGCCGCCTGTCGTCGAGTGCATACTCCCTCGTCGCGCGGTGTGACTGGCATTCTCACTTCTGTCACCAATTGTTACGTGTCAGGATGGGGTTCGATGCAAAATGCCAGTTACGCGATGAGACTTTATTCAAGACTCGCACAATACACTAACAGTAACAAAATAAAGCTATTAACACATATACTGCACTATAACGCTTCGTATATCGCTCTTCGTAAACTTCCGTATCACTTAGATGTTCGCTCGAGATCGCTGTATTCACAACTGAACGAAGTGCCGACGTTCGAATCCTTTTTATAGTCATTTAATAGGTTTCTAGAACCTTCCCGTTATTACTACAAAGATGCCGACAATTCTCGATAACAGAACAATGAGTGTAGGTACTTAGCTGCGACGCGTAGGTATGCCTACCGCCGATGAGCTATTGTTAAACGTGTAGGTAGGTACATGTGAACGTTCTAGCGTAGGTATTTGTCGTATACGTGTAGGTAGGTACTTGCGAATGTTCTAGCGTAGGTATTCGTCGTACACGAGTAGGTAGGTACTTGCGAACATTCTAGCATAGGTAATCGTCGTAACAATATATTAATAATAATAATACCAGCCTATTTACTGTCCCACTGCAGGGCAAAGGCCTCTTCTCATATAGAGAAGGTATGAGCATTAATCACCACGCTTGCTCAAGGCGGATTGGCAGTTTCAGACATTTAAGTCCAGGTTTCCTCACGATGTTTTCCTTCACCGTTAGTCAGAAATGTCCAAGATAAACTTAGAAAGTACATATGATTTGTAAAATCACATTGGTACTTGCCCGGATTCGAACCCACTACCTCGTGTTTACGAAGTAGGTGCCTTATCCACTGGACCATTTCGACTTTTTATATATTAATATAAATATTTAAATATTATTTTAGTATAAATATTTAAATGTAAAATAAATTTGTTCAAATTTATTTTACTGAAATGAAATTCTCTACATGTAAGTACCTATTTTACCCCGTCAAAATAGCCCACTGGACCACTCGCTTCACTACTCACTACACGAGGTAGTGGGTTCGAATCTGGGAAAATACGAATGTGATTTTTCAAATCATATGTACTTTCTAATTTTATCTTTGACATTTCTGACTGAACATGGACTTAAAAACTGAAATTACCAATCCGCATTGAGCAAGAGTGTATGTCATGTCTTCTATATCAACAAGAAGAAGAAGAATACCTTATAAATACAATTTCAATCCATTACCGACTGTCTATGAGGAAGGGCAAGAGATGGGGAAAGGAAGATGCCGGAGTCCTCTGCTGATACGAACTGAACGAAAGTCATTGGTATGTAAGTCGATATTACTTTAACAGAGGTTAGAAAGTAGGTACTTACTTCCTCGGTCGATCCGGTTGATTCCAAAATTATTTTTTAGACTCAAACTCAAAGCATTTATTACATTTTGATCATAAAGTAGGTATGATGCTTATGAAAAGACAAAATTACATGAAGTCAACCAGTTCTTTGACGAGGTAGAGCTGTGAGAAGAACTGGCAAGTAATCACGCCACTCTTTTCAATCGCCAGATAATTAATTACAGTTTCTTGTATGAGTTGCAATTTCAACATTCAACGCAATCAAAGAACCATACAAAGTAATTATTACAAATCAATCAATTAATATAATTACTAAGATTAAAAAAAGGAAAGTGAGGATTTCATTTAATGCACCCCCTGGTCATATTGAACGACAAGGTAATACTGGAGCAAGTATTAAATCTATGCCATTACAAGATTGACCAGTCATCCCAAGTTGCTACCGTTCACGAGCATGACGCACGGACCAGCTGTCATCATACTCGCCATATTAGAGGGAAAGTGATAACCCGGCCAATACGACACTACAAGCAATGACATTTTTGTGAGCATGAGCATTTTATGTGAGCTTGAAATTTTAACGCAAATAATTTGAAAATTATCAAAGAAACACCTTACGCACTATAGATAAAATATAAATTATGAGTTGAAATATTATTATATTTTCGAAAAATAAATCTTGTACGCATAAGCTAAAATCAAAAATTGCTGAACCGCAACTTGCGTTTGACTCCTTTCCACAGACGCAAATTCAGGCTCACAAACAAGGAACAACAATAGGCACCTAAAGGGTTAAAAACTCTAACAATGTCTTATTTCCTTTTATACCCTTTACATAATAAGTTAATAACGAACAATCGGTCATTGTTTACGTGCGTGGAAACACGCGTCGACGGTGTAGAGCAGGGTTTCTCAAACTTATGGCTCTACGTACCCAGAAAGTGCACAGAAGACAACGAACTCCTAACTATACCTCCTCCCCGAGTAAATAATAAATTTAACAGCTTCTTATTTCAGCGCGGGCGAAGTCTCAGAGTGCAGGTAGTTTATAAAATATGGAAATATTATTTAATATTATTGTGATGTGTGAAGATTGGATCAAGACGTGTTACACTATTACGACCGCACTACTGTTCCAAACGTTATGAAACTTGATAAAAAATGCACATTTTTATTGTCTATGGCCTGCGAGTAGAAAAATGAATGAATGTTTATGACTGGTCGAAAAGAAATATGGTGGCTTGGCAATATTTTTAAACCTAAATATATAATGGGTGAAATGGAAACGATTAAGAAAAAATAATCCAAAGCCTGAGGCCCTGCAAGAATTACTTAAAATATAGAAATGTCACTTCAATCAATGGCAGTGTTGGTTGCAGTAAAACTAAATATACGGGAATTCACGCGATCATGCATTAAGTATTTACATACCTTATTTTGGTCGAAACGTCATTCAAAATAAGGTATGTAAATAGTACCTAATGCATGATCGCGTGAATTCCCGTATATTTAGTTTTACTATATCATGCAACGCGAAAGTTTAAAAGTAAATAGTGTTGGTTGCGCTGAAACCATTGCTATTGTACTCAGGTAGTGTTTAAATTCATATTTTACCGTCAGGCCGGTACCTTTATTACATTTTGGTTTATAAACCATAATATAAAAAAAAATATTTTTTTTCATCATCATCAATCAATTTTTTACATGAATTTTGGGGTTATGTGAGGGAAGTGTGAATGCAAGGGTTTGTGGATCTTTTTATTGCCTACAACTTTGCCATTTGCCATTTAACTTTTTACCATAGTACTTGTAGTTTCCGGTTGGTTTCATTGGGCTATAATTTTTTACCCTTTCAAAAATTATAAAACCCTGGACTAATATACTTTTTTATTTTTACCTTTTTTTAAGATAATTATAGGAAATTTAATATAGTGCCTACATTTTTTTTTACCTTCACATGTTCCACTAGTTAGACATTTAGCGGATAACTGAAATTGTCTATACGACGTTATTTAAACTACTTATGGTACCTAATTTATTTGTAACAGCTGTTGTTATTCCATAAATAAATAAATACTTCTCCCATAATTTCCTACTGGCCAAAAACACACAGACTTTGTCACGTACAAAAACAAAACCGGTAGAAAACTAAACAAACAGCCGTTTCCTGTCAAACAATCAAAGTAAGTAGGTAAAGCTTAGATGCGGTGGCTGGCAATTTCTATTTGTACCCATTGTGAACTTGCCCTTATCTTAATAACCGTCTTGATCCATAAGTTTTATCTAAATCAGAATCGTCGCGCATCTTCTTTGAATATATTAAACTCTGAGGTATTGTCCTAATAGACAACTGCGCGATCATCTCCTGAGTAACCGATGCCACCAAAGCATGGATGCGCATGTGCTATAACTGACAAAAATTAGGTCCTGATAAAATGCGAATTGAATACGCTATCAGTGCGCTAGTAACGAGACGCGACAGCTACGACACCTAAGTACTTATTCGATGATTGACCGCGCGTTTGTACAAACGTTGATCTTGCGAATAAAACTGAAAAGCTTCCTAAACGTGATATTCTTTGTAACCAGCAATCGAATATAAATCTTTTCATTATTTTCATAGCCCAATTCTTGTCAGCTAGGCTATTTAACATCACGCTACGACACACGGTGCGGAGCGGAGCAGTACCTAACCAAGCAAAGACCGTACCTAAACGTAAACGAAACCACGCTACCTATAAGCTAGTAGGTATATTATCTACTATAAACTATGGTATAAACGGTGTACTATAAATTATTGATGCTTACATCTAATTTTTATCTCCCAGGACAAAGGAGTTCAACGATCATAGACAACACACGATGCGTCAATAAACTTTTTTTATTTCTTACGCCGTGTGTGGCCACGGCAAACTTTTAAAAGTCCAAGCCGGGATGTTGGTAAACCTCAGCCACTTAATTTATAACCCCTGTAGATAATACAGTCTACTTTGGATTAGTATTAATGAAAGAACGTCTGCGTCATTGATAAGGGTATTTTTATGGCTGTTTTGCAATGTACTCTTTCAGTTTTGTAATTTACTAAATGCGGTCTATTAAAAGTTTAGAATTAAGTGGTTTAACAGCCAATAAAATGTTCTTGTCGCTGTTAAGTATTTAAATTATTCAAATATTAATGTGTGGGCGGACAAGGTGTTTTACTATCTACAACACCGTGGAATAGCTACTGGTTTATACGTGGAGGTTTTATATTACTACGATAAGAAGTATGTACCTAAAGATCAATTAGATTACACTGCTACTTTCTGTAAAGGAAAGTAGATTGTTACGTACTCAAATATAATATTATACGTTCGAAGATGTCATGTAACTGAGCATAATATCATGCTTTTTTACCCCAAAGTAGTAGGCAGAGGTACACTAAATACACGTTTCGCCAGATATGTTAAGTCCTATGTAACAGCCGCTCCTGTTTACATTTACTGTACGCAATTTCTGGCTCTAAGCTAATCAACGATAGAAAAACTCAATATCCTCTTTCCTCAATTTGGCGATCGAACCTGGGGCTAGTTTATATTCAAAGGCAATACCTAATAACCATTTTCTACAGATATGGTTACACTGGGGCATATGACTTGGCCTTGATGCCATTATTCTAGACGGGAGACCTAATGACGCCTTAGTTAATACCAGAAGAAACAAGCATTGCTTGCGTACCTACTGAATAATCATCGTATCGTAACTACTAATCCACCATCGAAGCGGTAAAGTCTACGATAAATTCAAATTTCATTTCAATTCCTTTGGTACTTTTGTTCCAAAAGTAATAAACTTAAACTTAAACTTCTGTAATAAACGTTTTTAGGCGATTGCAGAATAAGGAGGCACACACTAAATTTTGTAATCGCGACGAAACTCTTGCCCTCGGTTCTTGTTCCTTGCACGCACTCCCATTGCGCCAACAAGCCAGTCTAGAAATCAATTTATTTACTTTTAACGATTTTATCATAGCGACATTCAGTTAATTATTAGTAATTATTCTTAGTTAACATAGTTAGAACTACGACTGAGAATGGTGCTTGTAAGTTTATGTAATCGTAATTTAATGTAAAGATATGTAATTAAAATATAAAATGGCTGGATACCAGCCATTTTATATTGAGGCGATTCTAATTATTTCCTTGATTTATACATTTAGATAAATTGTACTGGTATTTTAGAAAGAAACTTAGGAACCGTGTTGTAGCACTGATGTTGCAATTAGCTTCTTAGTGACAAAGTAAGCAGTCAGTTCAGCAATTAGGCACACTGGATCAAAATGAGATAGAAACATATACAGGACCCCTATGAAAACCCCATATAGTAATCTTATTATAACCTTACTCGGTCTCCATCCTTGTTTTTAATGGCAAAAAAGAAAAAGACAAAACACAAAGTAAGATTAAAATAATACTGATTTATGAGGTGGTGGTAGTCCCTGGTGAATAGTTTCAGGTTTTTATTATCTACCCGAAAAGTGTATTTTTTTATATTACCCTACTAAATCAACTGCACTCTGCCTGACGGTAAGCAGTCAGTGAAATCCAGAAGTGGTAATCACCATTCTAAAAGCCATCGTTTTAAACTGTTGATATAGTGGCCTCCGCTATGGCGGCTCAGTGTGATGCTTTTTCACGCCCCGCTTAAATTACATAGGATCAAAGTTAAATAAAGTATGAAGTAGCTATCGAATCTTTAGCATAACAAGGAGTGTTTTTGGTTTGCAGTCTTTTGATTCAGTTAATATTATGAACGCGCCAAAAGACTTATTTAGGTATGTCGAAGCCAATGCTTTGCAGGACCACACTAGGCGGCGCATTATTGTCTCGTCGTCCCCACAGGTTAACTACTGCATGTTGGGTTGTTGGCAGGTCTATTCATAATATCAGCAAAAGACCACTGCTGGCCATAGGTATTCCACAATTTTTACTTCTGGACCGGCCGTGAGACGCCTTCATCCATCTTGCCCGTCTTATGAGGTAGTCGGTCCACCTTGTGTGGGGTCTGGCCACGCTGCGTCTGCAGCTCAGAGGTCTATAAGTGAAGATATTTGTTTTCATAGTGTCTTGTGAACACACACTAATGGTTTCTTCGTTTTGCGTAGTAGGTAGATAATGTGTTTTAAGCCTATTAATCATTGTTTTTTATAAAAAACTAGCTGCGCCCTGCGGCTTTGCCCGCGCGAAAATTGCTATGTGTTTAAATAATGTAACTCGGGAAACAGAGCGATTTTCGAGATAAAAAGTAGCGTATGTCCCGAAACCAAATCTATGTACATACCAATTTTCATCGAAATCGGTTTAGCGGTTTAAATTTAAAATGGCGGTTAACTATTCATAAACTTTCTAAATCACCGCGCAATTTTCTTAGTTTTTCTTTCATAAGAACCTTCTCCTGACAATAACAAACACAACAAAAAAAGAATTAACGAAATTGATCTAGCCGTTCACGCGTGATGCCATGACCCAGGGAAATAGGGATTCATTTTTATATTATTAAAAATAAAATTGAGTACCTTTTCTTCCAACTCTTCAATGCAAACCGGACGTAAGTTCATTAGCTTTCGTCACACCTGGAGGATGTGACGTAGTATATGAAAAGAATTGAATCTACACCACAACGCTCTTGTCTCTCCAACACGTTCAATCTGTTTTTATTCAAGTTCAGGGTATAAATGAAATATTATTTTGTTCACCTAATAATATTAATAGTTTTATTTTGCTATCCTGTAATTTGCAAGCGTATTGAAGCATAAAATCTGTAAATATAGAAATACAAAACATTAAGCTTACCACTATTTACATTATTAGTAGTAAGTTAAGTACTTACTATGTTTAAATATTAACAAATAGACCAATCCATTCTCTCGTTCGTCATAACATCGTCGCTTCGAACTGATGTTATTTTAAATTGTTATTGTATAAAGATTAACCAGTTTTAGTTAAAACACGAATAAACGCCATTGTTTGTACTTCCGTACGGTTTGTTTGGATATCTAATTATATGCGTTTGTGTTACGAGTAAAGTATTAAACTGGACAATTAGAAAATGCCTGTCGTGTTGAACGATCATTGAATTGGGCAAGTGTAAGATTAATTACAGTACAAAGGCTCTTTACAAAACTTGTGGATAGTACGTCTTTTGTAATCGAGCCTTGAAAATTTGCCCATTTTCCAAATAAAATATAACTAGAGGCCCGCCCTCGCTTCGCTTTTAATTCGATCTTACAAAAAACTTCTACAGAAATTATCATAGCAATAATGTATAATATTTAAAGCGCCTCCGTAAATCTAAATGATGTATTAGATATACGAAGGCCCTTAAAATATTGAAATTCTGAAAACGAATAAGAATAATATGTTAAACATAATAAAATATATAGCCGTTACTCGCTAAATTTATTGATTTCTAAAGGTGAAAGAATTTTTCAAATTGGTAACGTAGATTATTAATTAAATCGTTGCAAACAAAAAACATACACAAAATCGAATCTTTTCTCTATAAAATATTAGTTTAGACTAAAAACAAATTTAACTTCCCAGTAGACAAAATATTTTCCTAAAAGTACATCAATGTACGTCAGGATCAGTTTTTCAACTGCAAAGCGGTTTGATGATACATCGTTAAACTCTATTTTGCTATGAACTGGAATTAAATAGGTAATAAAGTGTTGAAATATTGTGAGACTCTTACACTGATCTGTTGCAACATTTAATCCTCTCTGTTACTCAAACTTGTTAATATGAGAGCATTAATGAGATAACGCAAAGCTCAACTACATAACATATTTACAACATCTTCAGTATTAAAGTTCCGATACTAAATAATAGGCACGCCTGTACCTAAAGCAAAATCGCTGTTTTCAAACTTAATGATGATGCTTATGAACGTCAGAATTATAAGAAGTCAGCCAATTAACCAGTCAGGTCGCTGACGAGGCTAGAGCCGTGAGAAGAACAGGCAAGAAACTCGGGCCTCCTTTTTTCAATCTTCAGATAATTAGAGTTTTTTGTATGAGTTACAATTTTAACACTAAGGTAATGCAAACAAAAAACCTATAAAATAATTATTACCAATCAACAAACTAGTATAATTTACCAAGATTTAAAAAAAAAGAAGAGAGAATTTCAATTATTTAGTTTCATCTAGTATAATAATTTGACTAGGTATTTTAATTAAAATTTTAAATGCACCTCTTCGTCACATTGAAACGACAAGGTGATACTGGATTAAGTATTAAGTAGATGTAATGCCAAGATTGGCCAGGTCAGACCAGTTTTCTTTAATACCTACCTATTTCTTCGCAAACTTCTTTTAAACCACATGATACGATTTTTAATATCGTTTTGAGATTTTCTTCCAAAAGGGTTACGTGTTATAGGTAATATTACATTTTATAGTAGAGAAAAGCGGATATATTTTCATAAATTTGTTATAATAATGATGTAAAAAACATAAGAACACCTTTCCAAGGTGGTATAGATCTCTTATATCTATAGAAATACTAACTACCATGGCATCATTAAAACATTAAATTAAAGTAATGTATTTCAAAATCTTACTAAACCATAGGTTATTCCTTTAATTGCCCATTAACAAACTTCACCCGCAACATGCGTACATTTGGAATGAAAAACCAAACAATACAAACACAGCTTAGATTAGCGGTTTCACTTGTAGTTCGTCTGTTTATATGCAACTGTCGACATAATAGATGTGCCTGTGACGGTATAATGACGGTAGTAGGTACACATTGACATAGCAGAACGCCTTGACTATAGTCAGTTTGAGGTCAGTAGTGTATGCTTTAGCTTGGAAATTAACCCTTTCATGGACACTACTGTCGACACAATTGATGTTTTATTGCCATCACGGCCATATACTTTTACTGTCCCGGAAAGTGTTAAAAGGTGGTTTGGAAAGTAAATGACTGCTCCCAAAGATTTAAAATCGCGCGCTGCGACGCCATGTGAGGTTAGTTCGATGCATACCCAAGGCAAATATTAAGTATACCTACCTAGGTAGGTACTTACCTTGTCTCCGTCTAATTTTAAAAAATCCAGTTATAAGCCGAGCTTGAGACAGCATCTCATAAAGATGCCACGGTATGACTAAAACGTTGTAGGCACGATTATTTGGAATGGCATTCACCATTCTTGAACTCATTGACTATCCAACCGAGCAGAATTAGCTTATTTTATTAAATATAATAATATTATATAAAAAAAGTTAAAAAAATGTTACTAAAACGCTAATACCATAAATATAAAAGCTCTTGAGAACACCTGATAACCTTTTGCATCAAATTGACGTAAAAAGTAACTGTATAATATAAAAAATATGAAAATATTTATGTCATAAAGTTTAAATTTTAAAGTGTATCGAGTGTTAAGTTGATAACCCACCGGTACAATAAAACTTGCATAGCTAACAAGCGGCTCCGGGTGACTTGCGTAACGCGTCTAAATCATTACCCTAGGTACCAACTAACGCCTGTCTTAAAATACTTACGCTGAAATTTTATATCTTAAAAATAGTTTTTTTTTTTGTAAACGCCAAAGAGAATTAATAATTTAAGTAATTATAATTAGGTACTAATTATAATTTAAATTATTAGGTACTAATTATAATTTAAATTATTAATTAGTAGGTATATATTGTATAATTAGTAAATAACAAGGATAAGGATAAGGCTCCCTTGTTAATTTACTTTACTTCCTTGTTAGTTAACATTTATTTAAAATAGGAAATATAAAATGAATATCAACATAAATAGTTGTTTTTCTTTTTTTTTATATTTTACCAATAAAACCAAAAATCACATATTTGTTTCTTTAAAGTAATTAAAAATAAGAAATTGTGCATTATTCAGTTAAATAGGTATTACTGCAACTAAAAATACCATTTTCCTAACTTTATAAGTTTAGAAACTCAAAAAGCAAGCAGATACAAATGCTGTTAGTAGCGATAAGAGTAAATATATGTAAGAGAGTAATATCTAATCTTTGTAAGTGTTATATCAATAGTTGTGCATCAGTATTCTATTACTTACTATATAAGATATTGAAATATCTTGTGTATATTACACCGGCTATTGAATGGAGTACCGGCGGACACAAAAGTGTATGTAGAAAATAAATGTGGTAGAGTTTACAAAATGTAAAATTTATATTGTGCTTAGTACCTAAGTTACCTACAACATATAGCCACAATATAATCACGCCACTTTTATAAAAGAAAAATTGTCAAATTAGAAGCTAAAAAATAAATAAATAGCAGGTCAATAGTGCGTAGACGGTACGACGGAAATAAAATTTGTATAAAAAAATTATAATTTTTATTGTTTCTCTCACATAGTAGGTAAGTAAAGCAATAGGATATAAAATTACAGAATGAAAATGAAAATGAAAATATATTCATTCTTATAGGTTAATTAAATTAACACTTATGAACGTCAAACAAACAAGAGTTGACAAATTGATATTAATATATAAGAAATGTATATAAGTAGTTTAACAGTTGTTTAGTACCCATAACACAAGCAAATATAATTGCTTAATTTGGGGCTAGATGGCGCTGTGTGAATGTGGTAGAATATTATTATTATTATTAATATTTATCACATATTGCTTAAGATATAAGTATATCAAGGAGTGGAAAGTGTGTGATCCATCATCATCTCGTCCAACAGTAGACATAGCCTAACAGTGGGCAAAATGATAAATTTATGAGTAGGACTCTTGTCCGTGGAACTGATGCCATCGCCAACACTTCTCTCTGTCTAGAGCTTTCACCTTAACCTCCTTATATGACATGGCATCAGCACTTTATTTAACTCATATAGCTTATCCGTCAGCAGTTCCATACGTCACTAAAAAAATTATGCGCTACTTGAAATCATTTCAAGATTATTGCCCCAAATATTAGCACTTTGACCAGTGTGACTTTTGGTTTTTACAGTGTTTTGACATAGAAATTGACCTCTTTTGATAGAGTTGTCATTTGACTGCGGCAATCGTTTCTATTATTCGAGTTTTCGTTTTCTGTTATCACTATGATCCTTGGATTTTTTGTAGATTTAGTGTATTGTCCGCGTCACTTTGCATGCTACTTAAAATTGTAACTTACAAAAAACTGTAATAACCTGGCGATTAAAAAGAGTGGCTTGAGTTTCTTGCCAGTTCTTTTCATGGAACTACCCTACGTCAGCAAACTGGCTGTAGGTTAATTGGCTGACATTTTGTAATTTTAACGTTCATAAGTGTTAATTCAATTTACCCAAATGTTTTTCACTTTGACTTTTTTTAATATCTTGTTTCAACAATAAACTTCTGTCATCGTCAGTCCCAAATTCAAGTTGCCCAACACTTCAGTGCATTATAGCTTATTAACATAATATTAAACGTTGCGACATATCGAGACACTGAACCCAAAGTATATTCAATATACTGTTGATTCAGCTGATGTTACCATGGTGTACAGACAACCGAAGGTAATTTAATAAGGTGGAAAATGTATAAGGAAAGTTCAATAGTTGCTGGCATCTATTTAACAACTACGAATTTTATATAACACATAATGACTTATTTATACGGTACGACTTTTTGCTCGACTGCCGATGTCAAGAAGGGTAATGTATGTATGTAGGTATGTATTTGATTATGTATGTCTATTTCTTTGGCACACTCTACAGTCTAAATGGCTTTAACATATGAGGTATCATTAGATTCCTATTAATTGTGGGAGTGACAGGGTATATAATATTGCAATGTAGCGTCGGCAAGACAAAAATCGTTTTCTTTCTTTTGTTTGTTTTAGGCAGGTGAGCTTTTCTTTTTTTAAATAATATGTTTTGCTTGTTTCGGAAGGGATAGACAGAGGCGTATCTATAAAACCCACGTTCCTGTGAAATACATAGAAATAAGAAAATATCTGGGACATAATTGTTCTCAGTAATTGGATTTGATCGACGCAAATACTGCCACAGCTTGTAAAAAAGTAAGTAATTATTTACATTCGTAACACATTAAATATTTATAATACTTAGCATTAAGTTTGACGACATACTCGTAATATAAATTAATAATTTAAAAATGGGATTTGACACAAATTACGCCATTAATGCAAAGAAACAAAACTTAGATACTTCTACATCTATTCATACGAAACACATACGTCACTAGCAAACCGCCCCGACTGCACATCACGATCATAATCTTCGATAAGAAACCTTTGATATTCTCGTCTTCAGTCTTTAATATGCGTGTAATGCCTACATTATTTATTTATTTTTATTTTAAAAGCTTTCGAAATAAGTGCTCTTTAAACAATAGTAAAACCTGTATCAACAATTAGACCGGAATCAAATCAAATCAATCAAATCATTTAATCAGTTCAAATATAATAAAATATTTAAATTTATTTTTGATCTCCTATATAGTGATCAGACCGGAATAGAAAATAAAATTAAATTGAACCGATCCCCAGGTATCTCATTTTGAGAATCCGATCGGAATAATTCTAGAAAAGAAGAAAGCAAAGAAACAAACAGGCAAAAACTACGACTTTTCTTTTTACACTTTAAAGATTGCGAAGTGGAATAAATGCAGGTGATTTTCGTGCCTCTATAATGGTTTGATGATGGTAATAGCACGAGTTGCGTTCTACTAATGTTTTGTACGCGAACAATTGCTCAAGTATTATAAGTTATTATTGCCAACAAGTAATGACAGGTCTTTCATGCTTCATAATTTCGCTATTCACGACTATATACCTACACGACTTTAAAATCTAACACTTACATCAAAGTAATTCAGGGTATCTATAATTTAGTAAAAAGTAAATTACACAAATCTTCTCTAAAACAACAGAACAATATAGTAAAATAAAATAATTTTTAACAAAAATAAAGCTAAAAAGTTAAAAAAATTACATAGCTCAAAGTAATTCGTATTTTGATTTAAATAATCAGAAATAATTAAATACGTATTTTATAATTTTGAAGTTGGTGCCAAGTAAAACAATAACTAGGTACCTATAGGTATTATCAATCTTAATTTGCTATTGTAGTAAGGTTCAAGTATTTACTTGCAATCAACTTTTGGAACTACCAGTCGGAATTGAATAATTCTTTTTGCGTATGATAGCCCAGGGCTTGAGGAAGGTTATGTAACATGACGCTACTGGCTAGTCTCCCGAACGCCTTCCGCGCATACGCTGTGTCGCTCCGCTCGCTATCGTGCTAAGCTAAATACGTCTAAGTCTTTGTATCTGTGCCTAATTTTCTATCTTCTCCTTCTATGAGCTATGCTACGTATATTCTCGCTGTATCTTGTAGGTGCAAGGTGCAAAATAAACTATACTTCTTCATTTTCGGTGAGCTAACGAACTTTCATTTATCTCATACATAATTACCTGAAGTAACTAACACTATACAGCTAAATTGAGAGAGATAGAGCAGTACCTAAGCTAAGACGCAGCTGAAACCGCGCCGCGGAAAGATAGTGTAAGTATAATATAATGCTTACTTTGGCTCTCGATAGCGTTCTGTGTAGTTGTTGTCATATTATTATGTTGTTATTATTATTATTATTATTATAGCTCAAGTATGTAATTTGAAAGGAAAACACTTAAGAAACCTGTGATAAGTGAAAGCTTACAGGTGTTTAATTTACATTTACAATAATATTTGATAATACAGTACTTTATAACCAATAAATAGAAGTTGGAAAATGTTCAATCAATGGCATCGGCAAATGAAGAGACGTATATTTACTAGCGGAAGTTCAAACGACTTTATTATACAACATCGGAGCAAACACCTGATGGTAAGTGTTAACCGTAACCTATGGAAATGGTTGTTTCCTTTAGAATTGCAGAAACAATGATTAGAATAAAAACCAAGTTGTTACCATGTAAGTAGGGATAAGGATATGAGAAAGGAAAAGTGAAAAGAAAGAGAATCGGAAAATAAATGGGTCTCCCAGAGGCGCTCATAGCTCGTTGCGCTCATTGATCGGTAAACGATTAGCGGGTTAAACAACATAGAGTGCGGCTGGTACATGGATGGGTGACCGTGCAGTGGTATTTGATCTGGGCTCGTTAAAAGTCGGTCCCGGTTATTACCAAGTTGATAACAGTCGTTATGTCAAGTCAGATGTCGCTATAATAAATTATCTGATGAAATTCTGACACTATATTAACCAGTAATCACCCGATAATTGATCTTGAATAGGCCTCTGACACTCTCACTCCCCAATGAGTCACTAAGCAAAGCACATCAGTTAATACTTTACGACAAAGGTACCTCTCCGGTCGACTGTCCCGTCCCATTCATGCTGAAACCAGCTAGGATTTACCAATACGGCCAATTCGCTGACCAAACTCAGGCCCTACGCGTTACAATGTCATAAGTCATATTTCAACAACATACAAGCGAAGCTACGGGATGTTGCATGTTGTGTATATTTTGTAACTTACGTGCATCATTGCATAAATTATCGCATAAATAATACAAGATACCTTTCTCGTACGCAGCGGGGAACATAAATTCGTGGGTTATAGCTTTTTAACTGGTAACTAAATCATGGAAACTATTACTGTGGGTACTCGTCAATATAGTTTATTGTAGGTGTGTGGCGCGAACTGAACTATTCTGCGTGTGTTTTGATATAATTGTTCTTGTCATGATTCGCTTTGTTGAAATTAGTACAATATGGCTTGCTGAATATCTCCAACTACTTATTTTGACTGCCTCTGTGGTTCGGTGGTACTGTGTATGGACTGCCACGCAGAGGACGCGGGTTCGATTCCCGCTCAGTGCAAATATTTGTGTGCATGAACATGTCTTATGCATTAGTCTGGGTGTTTCCATGTATAATATGTATGTATTTACAAAAAAAAAGTATTTAAGTATGGATATCCGCATTCTAGAACCCATAACACAAGCATATATAATATGCTTACTTTGGGTCTAGATGGCGTTGTGTGTAGTTGTTGAAATATTATTATTATTCTCTTTATTTATATTTTTTTCTTATTAATTACATTTTTAAACAGGTATATATTTATATAAAACAAAAAATACACATTTAAAAATATAAAAAATAGATTACCACCGGCAACGAGACTAGAGTCCAAGCTACCGGCGGTTAGGGTTCCAGAGAGAGGAACCTCCTTACAATACGTGCCGTGTCGAGAAGCACTGCCTTCTGGATCTGGCCCTTGACCCATCCACCTAATACGAGCCTCTTTAGGTGTTGGTCGAGGCTCTTTGCTATTAAATCATTTACAGTAATGACTATCGGCACAATGACAGCAGAATCCACATCCCACATGTCAACAATCTCATGGGCTAAATCAAGATATTTTATTTGCTTGTCTTTCTCAGCCTTCATGAGATTCTCGTCATGAGGGACGGTAATATCAACTATCATTGCAAGGCGTTCAGATCGATCCACCACCACAATGTCAGGCTTGTTAGCTATAATAGTCCTGTCTGTGATGATGGAGCGATCCCAGTACAATGTCGCGCGACCATTCTCGAGAACTGGCTCTGGGTCGTACCTGTAGTACGGCACCTCGACATCCAAAAGATTGTATCGCAGAGCAATTTGCTGGTGGATGATCCTGGCTACTTGGTTATGTCTGTGCAAGTACTCTCCGTTAGCAAGACGCGAACAGCCAGAAACAATATGCCTGAGGGATTCACCAGGGCGATGACATACCCGACATATGTCAGTAGTGCCATCCCTCAAGATATATTTCCGGTAGTTGTTCGTCATGATAACTTCGTCAGCAATTGCACAAACAAACCCTTCGGTTTCTCCAAACAGATCGCCGAAGCGTAGCCAGGCAACGGAGGCAGCATGGTCTATATCAGGCCCATGTAAGGCCCGATAGAATCGTCCGTGAAGCTCCTTGCTCTGCCATACCATTCTACGGTCGTCTATAGTGAGTACCACAGGCCTACGCCAGCTCTCCTTAGCCAGGGCTAGCGGAGTAAGTCCACTATCCACTGCAACCATATCACGATGCACACCCTCGCTCATCTTGAGAAAATAGTCTCTAAGGTTGCATATCTCACGATTGTGGAGGGTTTTGGCGTTTAGAAATCCACGGCCTCCACATTTTCGCGGGATATACAACCTCATGACGTATGAACGCGGATAGTGCATACGAAATACGGTTAACAATGTGCGGACTCGCCTATCCAGGGCATCCAATTCGGTCTGTGTCCACTTGAGTATGCCGAAGGAGTACATAAGAAGAGGCATGACCCAATAATTACAGGCGCGCACCTTGTTGCCGCCTGACAAGTGACTTTTTAATACTTTTTTAAGGCGGCTGAAAAAGCGCTCCTGTAATGATTGTTTCATACCTGTCTCTTTAATGCCCAATGACTGCGTCTGAGTAGAATCAGATAGTTGAATTCCATCAGATTCTACTACCCTGCCTCGCTTTACATGCATGATTGCACACTTGTCCACTCCGAAAGCCATGTTGATAGATTTACTAAAGTCTTCAGTTAATTTCAGTAACTCTTTCAGCTGGGGTTCAGTTGGCGCAAATAACTTAAGATCATCCATATATAGCAGGTGGGATATTATCTGACCACCTCTACGCAGCCTATAACCTAACCCTGAACTCTCCAGTATTGAGCTAAGAGGGTTCAGTGCTAGGCAAAACCATAAGGGACTTAGACTGTCACCCTGGAAGATACCCCGCCTAATCCATAACGGTTCGCTAATAGCCGGGGTTTGTCGACATCCTGGATAGATAAGAACTGTTTTCCATTGCCGCATGCATGCCTCCAAGAAGGTGCGTATTGTAGGGTCTACTTTATATAACTCCAGCACCCTCAGGAGCCATGAATGCGGCACGGAATCAAATGCCTTCTTATAATCTATCCAGCATGTCGCCAAATCCTTTCGGTTGCAGCGAACCTGCTGGCTAATGGTCGCATCGATAAGGAGGAGCTCCTTAGTACCACGGGCCCCTTTCCTACATCAATTCTGAGAGATAGACATAGCTGAATTAAATTCTAAATGCTTAGTAATTTTGGTTCGCAGAATGGACGTAAGAAGTTTATAGACCGATGGTAAACACGTAATCGGTCTATAATTACCGGGTTCCGTAGTACAACCTGTCTTATAGAGCAGGTGAGTATAACCTGTCGTTAGAAAGTCTGGTAGCAATCCACTCCCCAGTGTAGATTGAAATTGAGATGCCAATCGAACATGCGAGCTGCGTAGCCATCTCAGCCAGAAGTTGTGCAGTCCGTCCAGTCCCGGTGACTTCCAGTTAGCCATAGGACGGACTCCCATGTTCGCTTGACATCTCGCATCCAGTCACCTTCAGAGTGATTAACTGGTACCGACCAGATGCTACTCCAAAACTCTCTTGTGACAGTAGCATCTGACAACTTACCATCATGGGTCTCAGAATTTGATTGCTCCCAGCTCCTATATACCCACCTTTGGTCCCTTTGAAATATGCGGTTGATCATATATTATATCGATCCACTCGTTTTCTGTATCTGCCAATTCGGTTAGCCCATGCATATACCTTCTGCTTTAGGAAGTCGATGCGCTCTGTGACCCGAGATAAGTAGTCGTGGGGACTAACTCCCGTCCCCGAGAATGCTTGGTTCACAAAGCGCATCACTCTCGGACGTATATTTCCATTCCTAAAGCAGATTAGCTTGCCAATAAGCACCCTTGCTCTAGCAATACGCTGTTCAATCCTGCACTGCCAGACTGGCGCAGCAGTCCTGCGTGGCATAGGGGTGTTAGAAGTTGGAAAGTTGACACCCACCAATCGACACACCGCGACAGCCGCACAATACAGAATTGAATGCGTATCACTTAGATTTTGACTATGATCAAAGTAGTCCGGTAGAAGTGAGTCAAGGGTACTTACTAGCGCTAGGTTTCTTCTATGCATCGGTAACCGAGGCAGACGAGGTCTAAATTCTAGAGGTGTGTATCGATATTCATCAATCGCACATTTAAAAGCGTCCCAAACCTCCTCATTGCATTGAGTGTCTACAATAGGCGTTCTGTCATCTCCATCCAGGCTAACAACACTCTGCATTTGTGGCGTAGTCCGTGAAGTATTAGTCTCAATCTGACATTCTTGGATGGAGATGGCAGCGGTAGATTGTACACACTCTGAGCGCAGCCTATCAAGTACAGCATCATCCAACATCCGACAGCGTTGGATGGCTCGTACCTGATCCGATAACCGTTGAGCTGTAACATTGGTAGATGGTTCAAGATCCTGAAACAGAGCAAGCATTCTATAGCGATACGCAGTGAGGTTGGTTCCTCCCTCTGTTGCCGCAAAATATGCGCGCATGACGTTCTCATTTGTTGTCGAGGACCATCGCATGCGCTGCACATTACCGCCAGCAGCGGGGACCCTATTCGCAGCCAGTGGGCCGCGGGATCCCAGGCACGCTGGTGGTCGGCCTCTCCCCCGCCGACGCACAGGTGTTGGCGACGTCGGAGGGAAGAAAAACTCATTACTCGATGTGGAGCTCGACGACTCAGCAGGAGCCGGTATTGCTGCCACAGGGTCTGGCTGCTGCGAGGCGGAGCTGAGCGACCAGTCCGGAGGTTTTTTGATCATTTTAAAAAGGATTTCTTCAAAAAGACGATATTTTACTTTTATATTGTTTTTTTTTTTATTTTTTTTTTTATTATTATTATTATTATTATTCTCTTTATTTAATTATGTACACATAAAATTACATTTTTAAATATATATAAAAAATAATAGAAATATACATTTAAAAATATAAAAATATGGAGACCCACCGATATCGAGTACAGGGACCAAGCTACCGGTGGTTAGGGCTCCAGAGATAGGAACCGCCTCACAATGCGGGCCGTATCAAGGAGCACAGCCTTTTGCATCAGGCCCACGATCCAGCCACCTAACGCGAGCCTCGCGAGATGTTGATGGAGGCTCTTAGGAATCAGTCCATTAACTGATATGACTATCGGAACAATGATCGCCGAATCCACATCCCACACGTCGACAACTTTGCGAGCCAAATCCAAATACTTTATCTGTTTATCTTTTTCTGCTTTCACGAGATTGTCATCATGTGGAATGGTGATATCGATGATCATTGCAAGGCGCTCTAATCGATCGATCACCACTATATCAGGTTTATTGGCAGCAATAGTCCTATCAGTGATGATAGATCGATCCCAGTATATTGTGGCACGACCATTTGTGAGAACTGGGTCGGGCACATATCTGTAGTACGGTACCTCAGAGACTACAAGCTTGTACTTCAGAGCAAGTTGCTGGTGGACGATCCTAGCTACTTGGTTATGTCTATGCAAATACTCGCCGTTCGCAAGACGAGAACAACCAGAGACAATATGTCTTATGGATTCTCCGGGGTAGTGACATGCCCGACAAATGTCTACCGTCCCATCCTTTAAGATAAACTTCCGGTAGTTGTTCGTCATTAGAACCTCGTCCATAATTGCACAGACAAAACCTTCGGTTTCTCCAAAGAGATCACCAAATCGTAGCCAGGATACAGATGTTAATGAGTCGACATCGGGCCCGTTTAAGGCCCGATAGAAGCGTCCATGTAATTCCTTGCTTTTCCATACATCCTTGCGCTCCGCTATACTAAGCACAACAGGTTTGCGCCAGTTCTCTTTAGCCAGACCCAGCGGGGTGAGGCCGTTATCTACAACGACGACATTCCGATGCATATATGAATTTGATTTTATAAAATATTCTCTGAGGTTGCACACCTCACGGTTTTGGAGAGTCTTGACAGACAGAAAGCCACGACCTCCACACTTCCGTGGGATGTACAACCTCATCACCGATGATCGTGGATGATGCATACGGAATGTCGTCAACTGTGTACGGACTCTTCTATCAAGAGCGTCCAGTTCAGTCTGAGTCCATCTGACTATGCCAAAGGAATAGGTTAGGACTGGCATGACCCAGCTGTTAAAGGCCCGCACCTTGTTACCACCCGATAAAAGACTTTTAAGAACTTTTTTCAGGCGGCCAAAGAAACGTTCCTGTAACACCTGTTTCATGTCTTTGTCAGATATACCCAACGCCTGTTACATACCCAGATATTTATATGTTTCGGTTGCAGATAGAGGTCTAAGTCGTGTAGAATCAGACAGTTGTATCCCGTCAGATTCCACAATCCCTCCCCGCTTTACATGCATGACTGCACATTTATCTATACCAAACTCCATCTTAATAGAATTACTAAAGGTTTCAGTGACCCTAAGTAACTCTATTAATTGGCGATCAGTAGAAGTAAACAATTTTAAATCATCCATGTAAAGCAGATGGGACAAGACCTGACCTTCTCTTCTCAACCGATAGCCTAGCCCTGAACTCTCCAGTATAGTACTGAGAGGGTTCAGTGCCAGACAAAACCATAAAGGACTCAGGCTTTCACCCTGAAATATGCCCCGCTTGATCGTTATCGGTAGACCGTTGCCCAAAAACTGTCGACATCCAGGATAGCGGAGGATGGTCTTCCATTGCCGCATACACGTCTTCAAGAAGGTGCATAGAGTTGCATCAATTTTATACAACTCCAGCAGTCTCAAGAGCCACGTATGTGGCACCGAGTCATACGCCTTCTTATAGTCTATCCAGCATGTAGACAGATCCTTTCGGTTACGGTGCACCTGTTGGTTAATGGTCATGTCAATGATCAGGAGCTCTTTCGTACCACGGGCCCCATTCCTACATCCATTTTGAGAGATAGATATGATGTTGTTTTCAGTAATGTGTTTTAAAATTTTTGCTCTCAAAATAGATGTAAGAAGTTTATAGACAGTAGGTAGGCAAGTGATCGGTCTATAATTCTTGGGATCTGCGGTGCTTCCAGACTTGTAGAGAAGGTGGGTAATACCGGTTGTCATAAACTCGGGAATAGAGCCTGACTCCAAAGACGCGTGGAATTGCGACGCCAAGCGAGCATGTGAGCTGTGGAACCATTTTAGCCAAAAATTGTGCAATCCATCCAGACCGGCTGACTTCCAATTTGGTAACGAACGGACTGCATTGGCCACGTCTTCTGTTGATATAGACGATGGCTCCATGTTGTTAATAGGCTCACATAATCGCTCGACGCCATCAATCCACTCATCCTCTGTGTGATTGACGGGCACTGACCAAAGATTGCGCCAGAACTCAATAGTTGCATCTTCATCCGGACGGCGCCCATCACCCACGTCGGAATCAGGTCGCTCCCATCGCCGATACACCCACCTCTCGTCTCTTTGAAAAGTTACATTCTGATTGTATCGATCCACCCTTCGTTTGTAGCGACGAATACGGCTTGCCCACGCACACACTTTCTGCTTCAGGAAGTCGATGCGCTCTGTGACTCGTGCAGCATAGTCATGAGGACTAATATCCGTCCCCGAAAAGGCCCTATTCATTATTATTTTTATTAAAATTTATTTAGATCACATCATGCGTCACAGGTGTCTCCCTGTGCGATCGTTTAAGAAACGAAAAAATCTGCAGGAGAACCAAATTAACCGATGTGGCTTGCAGAGTTGCCTCTCTGAAGTGGCAATAGGCAGGATACATAGCTTGCAGAACTCACGGCCGTTGGAGCACAAAGGTTCTAGAGTGAAAGACGCAGCGTGGGCAGACCCCTCACAAGGTGGACCGACGACCTTATATGGGTGGCGGACAACCGATGGATGAGGGCGGTGAACGACCGGCCATGGTGGCGAAAATTGGAGAAGGCCTATGTCCAGCAAAGGACGTCTTTTGGCTGATATGATGATGATGATGACCATGCGAACGTCAAAATAACAAAAACAAAATGTCAGCTAATTTCCCTGTAGTTAGTTCGCTGGCGAAGTAGTAGAGCCATGAGAAGATTACACACACACAACACGACCTTGGCAAGTTTTAAACTACTGTAAGGGTTCTATATAAGGCAATGACTGACTGACTGACCACAGGACTAAGTCTTAGACAATAAAATAAATTCCCTTGCCTGCCTATAAGAATTACTTTTTTTACATGATGTGAGCCAGCATAAAAAGACATTCACAAGACGCGTAGGTATTTGTCAAAACTAAACTTCTTTTTCATTCAAGGTGCAATATAATCGCTTTAAGTTTATAACATGCAATAGTGGTTTCCCCTGGTAGTTAATTACATACAGACAAATGAATGAGAATAGCGACTCTCGACACGACCCACATTTTATCACTGAACGCTGAACGAATGACGCAGTAGATATGTAGGTACGTGAACATTGAACATGCATCAAACTAAATGAAATATTTACATTAATCTAATTATTTAAACAGATAGACAGATTTTCAGGACTGTTGATGAAATATGTTTTTTTACAGATGTGAGTGTTAGGTGTTAGTACATCAAGATAGTTTCCGACATTGGCGGCTGATGCAGAAAGTAATTATATCGGGTTATTCCCAAAGTACTCCAAAAAGAGTTCTCAAACAACGCCATGCAAGAGCAGAATGGGAACAAAACAATATTTAAGCATTTTTGAATATTAATCCAGTGGAATAACTTTGGAATGAAAGTATGAGATTCTTATCTTTTTAGAACAAAAGAATGGAGTACTTTGGGAATAACTCATTATACCTACGTCTATACAAAGGTTAGGCCCAATCGTCAATGTTATATAGATACCTACGAGGAACCACTCCCTTTTATGCATTCTTTGTAGCCTTGCAAATAATGACTAGAAAATACAAGATTCTCTCCCGATGTAAAGCTATTTAAATAATTTATGCAATTATCAGATGTAGATATTTAAAAGACAAATAAATTACATGTGGTGTTTAATTAACATCAAAATACAAGAAAACACATTTAGATTGCATCTTAAATGTTTTGTAAAAGAATTAAAATAAACACTTCTGTAGTTGGTTTCTCTAGTACTCGTCACGACTAGTGTTGCCCGTTCGGGTAAAACCAGACATTATTCAAGCTTTTTGAAATAAATAAATTGAAATTCGGTGACACACCGAACGCACAAATTGACGTAGGAAATCTTGGATAATGCCAAATTAATATCTTTAGTGAACTTATGCCAAGAACTAGTTACTTATTTTCTCCAAAAATAACAGTGAGGAGTGCATTTGTCTACGTCCTATCTTTTACTACCTTATAATACAATTGTACGTGTAATTGTAAAAACGTTTAAATTATTTGTCTAGTTTACGTACCTACCTTATTCTATTTTATTTTTTAATTGTACGTCGGTATAACAACACTATAACTAATAAAAATTCGCATTGTGGACAAACCTCCGTAATTTAATGCAATGCAATTAGTATAATAAGTTTGACTACATTGTAAAAAATAAAAAAAATAAAAAAAAACAAAAGTTAAAACTAGTTCTTGGCATAGGTATTACGATATTTATT
Organism: Parascotia fuliginaria; assembly: GCA_963082885.1. Classification (NCBI taxonomy): domain Eukaryota; kingdom Metazoa; phylum Arthropoda; class Insecta; order Lepidoptera; family Erebidae; genus Parascotia; species Parascotia fuliginaria. Next base: position 3,216,398 of record OY720190.1, on the reverse strand, counting down.
GAAAAAGACCCGGATTAATTAAATATTTCATCAAACTCTAAGTTAGAAGCTGTGTTTTATTTTAACTGTCTAGGGAAAGAAAATTTAATCGAAAAAAAAATAGAAATATATTCTTAATTCTCCTTTAATCTCTCTGCTTCGGTTCTTGGGTACGTGAGTATACCTATTAATAATTATGTTTTAAAATCGTTGAAATATTCGACTTTTCTTTACTATAATTTTACACATAAAGAAATCGTGTAGGTCTTAGGTATTACACGTATAAACTTTCAGGATAAATTTCTTTGAACTGATGTAAGTAGATGTGATGTCAACGAATTTGCTTACTATTTAGAGATTATTAGATTCTTTATCAAATTCGGAAGATACTAAAATAATGTTAATGACAATGGAACTGTCACCTCACCCTCTAAAAGCAATGAAATGCAGCTTGTTATTACAATGATTCTTATTGGTCCAATGCACGCAGAGTCAATTGTTTTCACGTAATGCGAAGTAAAAGCAACTTTAACCTTATATTAATAAGATACAATAACATCAAAACTTATTATAATAGTCTCATTACAATTAGTTAACTTATTTTAAACTCTATTTTTTTAACCAGTAAGTCTAAAATTGCTTGTGCAAAGACAGAGGCCCTATTGTTTTGTTCATAAATTACGTTGCCATGGTAACATAATTTTAATTGATAACAATCTGTATCGGAATATTAAATCGATAGCACATCGATTTTATTGATATGGGTTGGGACATGAAGATATTTTATTTAATTGTGATACAATGTGCAACTATAGAGCAATAAGGTAACGTTAAATTTAGACTAAAATGTGCAAACACTTTACTACTCTATTATGTCACCGAAGCCGAAATATTTCTAGGTACCTAGTACCTACCTACCTACTGCTATCTTTCACATACTTACCTATCTTCACTTTTACTCACTTCACAAACCGAAAGACGCAGTCATCCTTAGAAGGTAGACTTTTATTATTAGTAATTTTAAAATAGGTTTCAATCTAAAAGTTTTCACGGGTGTAGTGGACAAATAGATTTTATTATTGTAAGTTTAAAAGCCATATGCCGTGTTTATTTAGGAGTGTGATTCTATATTTAATTATTTTGTAAGCACATCCTTAGTATTATGTAGATAAGTACGAATTTTACGTTTCGATTTGAGCCTTACCTAGCTTAAATTGGCCCTAGGGCTATCCCTATTGACACAATTTCACCCGCACGTCTAGCGAAAGGCCGCTACTTGTGTTACTACTAATTGAATCAAGCTACAGACTATAATAGCTATTAATTACATTTCCCTATCTGTTTGTTTAATTACTACACCTGTCGTAATTTCTTTGTGGAATTAGCACTTTTTAATTTTGTAGGAAAGTGTGTCGTCTGCTGTATCGTAATGGTGGGTTCTGTAATTTGTGGTAATATGTACTTTGCATGCAGTGGTCATAAGTACCACTGCAGTATATTATTTTAAAGTAGCTTAATGGTTATGTCTACATGTGTGGCGTATGTTCAAAATTTAGCAAAGCTTTAGGATCTCATCTAGCTATACTTACTATCATTACCTGCAGTCTAGTGAGTTTGGTTCCTATTTAAGACCATTTAGCTTGGGATTCACAAACGTCGTATCAGTGTATTTTATGAACCAAATATATGTATAGAATTTAATTCCATTATTAGACTGCCCCTAAAAATGTGAGCTTTAAATGAAGATGTGGGTTCTACGAGGAGCAAAACTATGTGATCCATAAATTTTAATGCCGAGTCTGAGTATATTTTTTTCATATTTATAAAGTCTACCACGACACAGACTTTTTTAATATTGTGGAAGTTGTGAGCTACAATTTGATCGAGCAAAAATCTTTTTCTTTACTCACTTGACCAACACTGCACTCCAAGAATGGGTGCTGAGTGGGCGTCTGAAGTCACGACACGATTTATGCCTCTGCATTGCTGTACTGTGATTATTCCTTTATTTTTATTCACTATTTTATGCTGCACGGTTAGAGGATAGGTGCTCGCCGGGTGTGTAGTTCAGGATCTAGGGTTGCTACAATTAAAATTTATTTTAAAGAAATAGGCATATTTTAATTTTTTTGATAGTATTTTTTACGAGGGCATAGTCATACTGGTAACACAATAAGTGGCTAGAAGTTATTACTAACCATTCCTTCTATGAAATAAAACTGTGTGTGATACATAAATATTAGGTCTGTATATTCTACTGAACGATTGCCAGATTTTGGTTTTAATCAGTGAGTCAATTAATTAGTCTATCGCACATCACTGCTGCATAAGTCTCTACCAATTTACGTCTTAACAATTGGTTTAACGCCGCATTTTGTTTCATTAACTTTAAAATATCTGGGGGCACGGCAGTGCGCAGTGCCTCCGCCAAATCGAGCAAAAAAAAGCGGCACGGGAGGCCGTACCATGCTTCTCTCCAAGCAGTTCGAGCCATTTTTGACCCTTATCATTTACCCTTACATAAAAGTAGTTTCTGTATGCCAACCCTATCATGCACGTTCACTAATTTATCGTCGACGGTGGCATGCACACGGCCCATCTCCGTCCCCGCAAAATATAGGCGCATCAGCCTTATTGTAGTACCAGAGACTCTAATAACGAATAGGTAGCCTTAACTTCAAGATATTGAAATAATATTAATTTTAAAATACCTATTAAGTATACGTATATTTTAAAGTAATTTAATAACTAAAAAGCAACAAAATTATGATATATACGAAACTACTAACACTAAAAGCAATGGGTTATTCCCTGAGTACTTATCCCGATTCCCGAGACCGCCGTCCGTGATGTTTACATTTGTCTTTTCCTATTGTTTTCAACTTGTAGCGTCGACATATATAAAAAGTGCTTTAATGTACGAGTATGTTTGAAATACGTAAGAATTATTATTTCTACAAATAATGTTTACTTACAGAATTTATCAGCACTATCACCATTAAAATTGTCAATAAAATCAAAAATTCGTAACCTCACGAGTTTCTACTTCCTAGTACTAGGTTCAACGCCTTATTACAAAACTTATCACAAAATAAAAAAAATACTTACAATAAACCTTCCCTTCTTAATTTCGAAATTTTAAAATTCGAATGGTATCGTTTAGAAACACAGGCAGGTGTCATTTTATTGATATCTACGATATGTTATTAAACTATTACGAAAGTATTAAATTGATATTATTGGTGAACACATTGCTTCACAGTCTCTTTGCCTGTTTCCAATCCTAACTAACACGACAGGTGGCACCTGCAGGGCACCGTCTCCGTTGAAAAGATTACTAGGCTGCCTTAATAAAAAGATATTTAGTTATAATAGATACAGATAGTATCTTTGAGAGTATACAAATAGGGTTATTTTTTTAATAACAAAAATATGTAAGTAACAAAGTGTGGGTAACTTGTACTTTCAAATGTAATAAGAAAATGAGCTTTGTTAAAACGTATTAGGGTTTATAATATCTAAATTTGTTTGCCTTTTTGCTCGTAGCGTAGCTCTTACTTTTACACATCAATTTTAATTATTTTTTATTTATGATCTCATTCATTGCATGGGCATTTTAAATTTTTTTTATTCAAGAATTTGATATATGTATTTTAACGGTCAGTAATAATAATATTTCTAATAGATGCGGTAACAAGTTATTAAAATTCTATAATTTTTCATTGGCTGTTGGAGTCGTACCGTGCTGACCCATGGGGATACTTAATTAAAAATAATTCTTAGAGAAGCTGCAATGCGGGCGTTGTTGTCCTTCGATTTATTGTTTTTATTTATAGATAATTAGATTTCATGTTTAGAACTTTCACATGTAACAAGGGGTCTTGATTAATAAAATATAGTAGGAAGGTACCTATCTAATGCATTGAATACTTATGGGGCAATTAAATTCTAGTCGATTTCAAAGTCGTGGTCATTAAGAATAAAGAATCACCATCTACTCACATCGGTGAAGTAAGAATACCCGTCTGTTATGCGTAGTGACCCTATTATCTAGACCGAGAGATTTTTCTTTTATTAAAACTTTGAACCTGTAGCAAATATCATCAATTTAAATACAAATTCACTTAGGTATTAATTACTTAGGTTTTTGAAATACCACAGTTTACCACAGTTTTCACATGTTGCTTTTATAATTTTTGTAGCAATGTGCTAATTAAGGCAGTCTGTAAAGCTCACATTTTTGTAACAAAAACTGATTTAAAATTCATCTATACAGTTAAGAGTATTGTCTGCGTCACTTTGCACGAAGAAGATACAAGAAAATTGTAACAATCTGACAGTTAAAACAAAACAAAAAAGACGCAGGCCACTCTGGCCCGAGTTTTTTCCTAGTACATCTTACGGCTCTACCTTGTCAGCAAACTAGCCGTAAGGTGTAATGCGTCTCTGAAACTAAGTGTAGGTTAATTAACTAACATCTTGTTTTTGTTATATGGACTTTCTTAAATGTCACTCCAGTGATTTATATTATGGATTTAAATGAATAAGCCTTTTTTTTTCATGCCATTGACAAATGACATAACAGATCATTAAATTCATTATTAGGATGATTAACATTAGCATAATAATAATAATAACTGAATAATTTTGTAGAACTAACACTAAAATTAATAAATTTATTAGGTGATTAGGGAATTGCATACATTAAAAGTAGGTCACGAATTTCCCTTCTATTTTAGTGTCCGGAATGTAATCTGTTTCTCTAAATTATATCATAAAGTATCTACTTTATCTGTTGTCATAGTTGAAGAATTTAGGTCTAACTAAATTTATATTCATTCTGTTAATATGAATAATAAATTATAAGAATATGTTTATAAATTCTATGTTAATTATTATGTTTGCATTGTTGAAATGAAGAAGCCTAATGAAGAAGATGATTATCATTCTTTGTGTTATTTTTACGATCATACATCCTCGTATTTGCAGCGATTCGATTCGAAAGAATTTATTCATAATTCATGATTAATAATTCATTTATTTCTTTGCAAACATAGGTAGGTACATATATAGGTAATTATAACATAATAAAGATTCTCCATGTTTTGCCAATGCACGGGCAAGCAAATATCTTTCAAATTAAAGCTAAAGAAATGATAAGGATAAAATTAGTCTTAACAGAAAATTTGATGAAATTATAAATAATATTTGAAATAAATGTAATGTCAAGAAAAAATTAATACCTATTTGAAATTAAGTATTATCAAAAACAAAAAAAAAATATATACCAGCCTGTTTACTGTCCCACTGCAGGGCAAAGGCCTCTTCTCATAGAGAAAGAATGAGCATTAATCACCACGCTTGCTCAAGGCGGATTGGCAATTTCAGACTTTTAAGTCCAGGTTTCCTCACGATGTTTTCCTTCACCGTCAGTCAGAAATGTCCAAGATAAACTTAGAAAGTAAATATGATTTGAAAAATCACATTGGTACTTGCCCGGATTCGAACCCACTACCTCGTGTTTACGAATCGGGTGCCTTATCCACAGGGCCATTTCGACTTGTAAAAAAAAAAAAAAATTTTATAGTAATTGTAATTAAATAAATGTTAATATTAATAGAATTTAAGAAATAATACATGTCTTAAAGTAATAAAGATGATGATGTTTATTGTCCATACGGGACAGGGGTTACCGCCTAAATATTCTTTAACACTATAAAAAACTTTTTCTGTAAAAAATTCCTTGAGCTTGTGTTTAAATAGATACAGGTTGTCGATTTCAGCAATACAAATTGGAAGCTTATTGTAAACCTTGGATGTCATACACAGTACACTACTTAAATTCATTAGTGTTGATTTACAGTTAGTAGACTGAATTTTGTGTTTGTATCAAGCACTTCTCATAGTTTCAAACTTTTTAAAGTTTGTTTTTACAAACACCGCCACCTCAAAAATATATAGGTACGCATGGTAGCGTTAGAATTTTCAGTTTCCTAAAATAGGGTTGACAACTATCAGTTCTTTTAAGTTTGCAGATTGCTCGCACACACTTCTTTTGGGCTATGAAAGCAGATTCCCAATCTGTAGAGTTGCCCCAATATATTATGCCATACCTCAGGGTAGATGCTACAAACGCATGGTAGGCACTTAGGCAGTTAAAGCAGTGGTAAAGTGTACTGTTTTAGCAAGGTTATGAAGCATGTAGGAGTAACTATTTAATTTCAAGCAGACAGATTCCACATGTGCGGCAAATAGAAGTTTTAACAATGTGTTGCTATGTTTTGCAGTTATTTAAATTATAAATTGATGCATAGATTCATAATAGACATAAGTGTTAATGTCAATCTGCTAGATAAGTCTCTTCCATGACCTCCATATTCTGTTTTTAAAGTTAATTTGAAGTCTAAATGAAGCTGTTTTCATAAGTTTCATCACGTTTGCTGATGCCTGATGGAGACCGCAATAAAGCAATATTATATGCTGTGCGTTATTTGGTATTCCATTAGACGCCTCTTACGAAACCCACAGTCGTTCCATATTCTTGACCGAGACCACATAGTCTCTTATTAATAAATAGGTAGCTAACATATCCATATTCAAGAATTGAAAAATTAAGCAATAATCAGAGAGAAGCAAATGTCATCATACGTCGCCCATGTTGGGCGCCATTATCAGTAAAGAATTAAACACCCTAATCTATATTAAGTAATACTTCATCAATGGTATACTTAGTCTTAGTGTTGAGGTTAAATTGTGTATACAGTCCCTGCAATACTGACTAATGAGCTATTTATACAATAGGTACTAAGGAAAAAAATAAAATTACAAAATTAAATTAATTAATCGATTTATTTTTATAATACAAGTGACACACATACACAAACGGCCTTGCACATCTACACCTTAAACAAAATATTTACAAATTTCAAAATACTAATTCTAATTGTATACTAAATGCACAGGAATGTCAAATTCTTATCAAAAAAGACAAAACTCTAATTTTGTTTAGATAATAAATTTTATCCGACTGAAAAAGGATGTGTTATGTTTTTTATAAATAAAGGTGGGCGGTGTTAGGTTAATTATAAGAAAATAAATATGTTATATACTTACGACTAGACAGGTACTATGCAGTGAATACTGTCAAAATATTATTAATTATTATACATAATTATTAATTATATTTTATCAATAAATTAATAAGTTGTATTATGCCATCAAATTACTACGTGATTTAACAATGTATACTTCAAATTGTATCATTTAGAATTAGTTATAAAATATAAAAGTAAAAATAAATTATGAAAATTTTTCAGATTTAAAATATCTAATGCACATATTTTTTATTATAAATGATTGAAAGTTATCACTGGGCTCATTTATAGTAACTTAACTTTAAACTAATATGAAATTATACATCTATTGCTTGATTCAAGTTTAAGAAAATCTTCACATTTTAGTTTAAGACTATTTTGTAAACTAACGTTACAATACAATAATGCTCTGAGATTCAAATAAAATAAATCAAACAGTAATTTCCCAAATTTAATTGTGAAATCATTATCAAAACTAAATTATATTTACCTTTGATTGCTCAACACTTCAAACATTATAATTGTTGCAGTACAGATCTTACATCTAATCAATTCACAATCTATTTTATGTTTGATCAATCAAAGGCAAATAAATGCAAAATTTCGTTAACTAAGAAATAATAAATTGTATGAAACATTAACTGCACTATTGTATGCCAAAATTAAAACAGTGAACAAAAATAGAAAGAGGCGACATCAAAAACATCATCGTTTGTTAAACTTTTCATCGCCCCTAATAAAGAGGGTGTCTACTAATTGATTGACGAACTCCATTTGTCAATGTGTAAACAAAGTTAGTTAACAACAAAGGGGGCCTAACAATATAATGCTTAAAAAAACATCCCTCTATTAGATAGGGCAGATCAAAGAATTACTTAGCAGACCTTCAATTGAAAACAGTCCAAAGTCTAAATTATATTACGCGATTTTTAACTCTATTCTCATCCAATGAAAGGAAAATATTCGAAAAAGTGTCTCGTTTTTAAGACTTTTTTGCATTGTCGATATGTATTAAGTAACTTCTTTTAATTTGTTTACAAAAATGCACAATTTTAAAAGTTTCTTGACGACATTTTTGTTCGTTTTTCACAAAAAAAAATAATATGTATAGGACAGACTCGCCTCATACTGTTTAAAAGAAGTAAAAGTCGAATAAATTACAGTGTACCTACTATGCACATTATGTGTGCAAGTATAGAATCTGTGCAAAATGTTTTAAGTGAGTAATATTTTAAAAGCACAATGCCTTTAAATGGCTAGAGCATTTTCTACATTCAGCTACTCTATACATGAACATTGTATTAAATCAGCCTAAAGCAATTTGATTGTAGATTGCAGACCATACTTTCAAGGCTTTATACTAAGTCTAAAATGTCTAGTCAAAGCTCCGTCAATTTAGAATAAAAATTACTACAACTAGTGTTCAAATATTTACAATTTAACAGAACATTTCCTATGACAAGCTTAAATTTAGAATACGATTCAAAGATTTGCTCAAATTTTATAACTACAATTGCATAATGACTATCACAGTAATTATAGAAAAATACTTTCTAGTATGATTATTTACTCTTTGCAAATTATATCATCATTGAAGTAGGCAACTTATAAAGCATTAAGATAAAGCAGTGATCGTTATTATGGGGGCTAAAATACCTACTGCTCGAAAAGTGGAGACGCCTTAGGACTAAACATTTTTTCGGCCCAATTGTCTCGGTTTTCGGGATATTACTAAAATACATACACACCTACGACACCTACCTATACCTAAATCTATCCACTTTTTTGCCTCTGTTCTTTGAACTTTAGGTATTTTAGTCCGCATAATTTCGATCACTTTTACAATCCAGTTTGAGACTATGTTTTAGTGTATTTTGTAATTTTACGATTGTAATGTGTCTTGTGTACCTAAATAAATAAAAGATCACTGGATCAAAAAAAGTGTTACTGATGTCGCACTATCGTAGCGGTTGTATAATGAGTGATGCCACAGATACTGATTGTGTTTATATGCCGACATTGTTGTTTAATACTTTATTTATTTTATTTTTATTTTATTTATGCACAGTATATCAAAATGCATATAAATCCCATAGCCTACTACATCAGAGAGCCCAATATCGCTGTTCCGTTCCAGTACTTTATGAGCCAGTTTGCAACGAGTCAATGATCCTACTCAATTTTTTATATAATTATTATGACACCAAAACAACACCAGCTTTAACCGGTAAATCTCTAATTATCAATTTCAAAGTTACTACATCTAATTCGCAGATCTATTTCATTGCGTTTCATCAACCACGTAACGTACCAAATTCCAATACGTCATAACAAAAGAAGCTACTTTCTCACTTTTATTTAAGACTTTGAAGCTTTCCTTATTATTATTCTTTTTATTTTAAGAAATAGTACATAGTACATTTCAATTGTAATTTTATAGCATTACAATTGAAATGTTAACATTGTTCTATTGCATCATTATTTGCTTTAATTTTAATATCTAAGACTATTAGTAATCTCTTCATATTTATAATAGCTACAATGATATCCTCTAAAACTAGTTCAAAGTTTTCATTGATTTGATTCAAATGTCGAAATACGTCAAAATTGCTAAATCTAATCTACTATTAACACTAGTCCGAAACTATATAAATAACTCACTGCTTTAAAAGAATCAGATGTTTCAAGAATTTCTTTGTACTAAACTTCTACGATCAAAGTATTCAAAAATTTAAAATTTTTCAAAAGTACTTTTTGTACTGACAGTTTGATAGCAACTTTCTTCAACAATATTTGAACTCACAAAAATTCCACCAATATCTTTCCATGCAGCATTTTCCGACGAAAACAAAACTCGTTTCGTATCCCGAAAAATTAATTGTAAGCACACTGTTTGATCACTTCACTTTAGTCCGTAAGCCGTAGCTTACACCGCTTGTGGCTAGGGCACCACAACCCGCTGTTCTCTGTCTGAGAGCAACCGTCGGACTGATTGGTGGTTGTTGCCATCACTGCTGGAGATATCGCTGGTACTTACCACTGCTGGCTGCGAGAAGTTTTTGCATAAGACTAGTACCTGCAATTGAAACGTGTTTATATGTTAAGCATTCACTTACGATTTGAGACTATTTAATTGTTTTTTTTTGAATTTGAAGAGCTTAACTACAGGTCATTTCCACAATTAGTAGGACCGATTATTTTGGATGCGGATTCCAACTTTGTGTAAATGTTTTTTTACTGTCACCTTGTATATTAATTACCCTATTTATTTATGCCTTATATCATTTATAACTAAATCATGAGTTTTGTTATGCGTATTGCCAAAAACCCTTTTTGCGATACTTGTAATAAAAATATGAGGTGAAGACTTACGGTATATAAAACAGTGAGGACACCCATAACAGCTCCAACAAGGACATCCCACCAATGATGCCGGTGGTCAGTGATCCGACTGAGACTGCACACCGCCGCGTATACTAAACACAGCACTTGTAGCAACGGCACTAACAGTACCGAACGGTTGTGCCAGCTGAATGCTCGCCTTTGGAGGTACCACTGGAAAGAAATGTGAGATTAGCATACGTGATTCACAGTTCCGAAAGAATTGAGGATTATCAACACAGGTAACATGATGCTTATCAATTAGCCATGAAAAAAGATATTGGATCCAAAACATAAAAGTACCTAAATTATGACACTGCTGACTGGTCAAGAAACTTATGACATCAGAAATCGAAATTCGTAAAGCGTAAGCCCTAACGTGGCGGACAACTTATGGATTTATACGAAAACAATGCTTAGAAGAGAACTTAATGTAACCAGCGATAGATATCTTTCTACTGATAATTATAATGATGATGAAACGAACCTCAGTATAATGACACAAATAGCTAAAACACTGTTTGTGTAGTTTTAGGTTAAGTATTATAATTTATGTAATGTTGTGTAATTAACACAAATCCTAAATGTATAACGGTTTATGTTGAAAATAAGTTTAAAACAAAACGAGCATAAGTGTTGTAACTTCTAAGAATATGTTTCAAATGTAAATAAGACTAATGCAAAGAGAAAACGAGAATATTAGGCATTACAAAAGGAACTATTAAGACGTTCTGAGTGAATCTGAGTCTTTTATTCATGTAACATACCAAATTCTAAATAAATATTTGGTATGTTACAACTAACGACAGAGCTGCGAACAGTAGAACTAACATTGACACTAATGACAATTTTATTATTTGTTTTATTTAAACAGGTTGTATCGTGACATCGAATATTGTCACAATCATAATTAAAATTTGTATGTGAATGCCATTAAAAAAAAAAATTAAAATTTGAACTGAAGATAGTTTACCACTCATATACAACTAAGTGATACAGAGGACATTCATATTTAAGTCTTCCATAAACATCTTCACTATGACCAGTCGTGGACCACACTTATTCATCAATTGGCCGCTACTCGCTACCTTTATTAGACCGTTAGTCAATGTGTTGTGAGGAGCCTACTTTTTAGTCTGTCTGTTTGTCCTGTGACCGCTACTCCAGAACTGTTCTTGCGTTAATCGAAATTGTCGAATACTTACTGCTAGGAACAGTCCGCAGTACACAGCAAGTGACGCATGCGCAGACGGGAAGCTGCGACTGGAGTCAATCTGCAGATACCGTGAATACTTCGTTGAAGTACATCTGTAGCTACTTACGTATTCAGAGCTGTTGAAAAAATAAAATCATTATCCTTTGATATATAAAGTAATATAATATCACAAACTTACCTAAGACGCAGTCCAACCGAGAAAGAAGAACACCAAGAAAGACACCACACCTTGAAAGCATTGTTGAGTGCCATGGACTGCTATATTAGTTGCTTAAGTACAAGCCGAAATACTCTCAACCATCATAAGTATAATGATATTCACAATTCAACCAATAGCGATCTTAAATTAGATTTCTATATTGCCTATTATACGGTGGCAGATGAACCACATGCTGCCGTCACTATTGCTGGTGTAAAAGCACATACTATTAGCAGTAAACACCTATGTATCTGACTAGACCAGCATTGCTACTAATTTTTATTTTTGATAGATTTACCTTTTGAGGTAGACCTTAGTAACCAGTAGCAAAAAATTGTGAAAAAAAAACTAGGCATTGCGCATTCTCAGGAAATAAAGAGCGCAAGTCAAAAAGACCGCTGGCCACAAAATTAACTTTAAAGTGATTGAAATTATGATGAAGATTGCCGAGACATGTATTTTTACTTTTACTGAGAGTGCGATTTGATCAAAAGCATATCTTCAAATCAGTGTAATGACTACGAGCATGAAAACAACCAATATTAAACAGATGAAATACTTACTCATTACACGTACTAGCAGCATCGGGCTGACATAGATCAAAGAAGGTGGGTCTTGGTGACCCCACCACGCACTTGACGACCTCGAGTATCGCGAAGTTGACAACAGACCCGTAGATATAGTCTCTGTATATGAATGCAGCTGTCTTCGCACTAGTGATGTACTTGCTTTTCTTTAAGTTGTACTCGTCCTCGCGTTGTAGCATAGCTTCCACTGACCATAGCTGGAACAATTAAATTTAATTAGATTTTTGAGGTTTTATGAAAACATGATGCGGTACTAGTTCTACATATCCTTTTTAAATAGGAGTAGCTGCTAAAGTAAGGGTGTCAATATGACTCTTAAACTGTTCGTTGAAACTTTGACTACACCGATCTTTATACAAAACTTTTGGGATAGATTCATTGTGCAAATTCGTTTATTTAAATAAATTGCACAAGCAATTTACAGTCAATGATGAAGTTATTCAAATCGCTGTTATCCGCAGTCAAACAGTGTTAACATATAACTTGTTATTTGTTTGTTTACTGCATTGAAAGTCTGCAAGCATTGTTAGCTTCAAACAATTATTTTATTAGTAAAGAGTACACTCAACAAAATATTTACTTTGTTGTTATCATCCAGTCTTTGCTAGAAACGTACACGCGCCAGAGGTTCTCAAGTTCCTAGAAATTATATTCACAAAATGTCAGTTAAACATGTTTTATACATCGTTTTATCAGTAACGTATGCTGCTTTAATTTTAACTTTAATTATATAAAAAGTTTGAACACGATAAATCGAGGCAACTTAAGAAACACTGGTGTTACGATTTTAAAAATCTAATAAAATTGCAAGAATTAAGCACTGGATTTAAATGAATGGAAAAGCATGAAAAACCCCATGCGTTTCCGTTCTTTTAAATGTATCATTAAAGATGCACACCAGGACTCACTACGATTTATGCTTCACGCAAACTTTATAGAAAAAGAAACCACAACACGTTACACAGATAATTATATAAATAGCAAATAATCATAGGATATGTTAGTTACCAGTGCGATATAAAACTTTGAGAAACATAAGTGCCGGAGGGCAGAAATAAACCATCACCTACACAATCATTCAACCCTCCACTCAACTGTCATAACAAGTGCTAACTAGTGAACAATAAATATGTCTTTTTATTAGCTAACACTAGAACGTATTTCTCAATATTATTGCTTCGTAAATTAAAAATCTATAGAGAAATGTATTGGTTATGGTCTTAAGTATAGCTTGAAGCATCACCAGAGGGCACTAGAGTGTTAGTGGGATTTCATTGATATGATGTTTTGTATTGTTATTTGGAAAATAAAACGGCCTAGGGCGAAATAAACAAAGGGGGAGGAATATATAGGCCTAGGAGATAATTGAACTTTTGGCACTCTCACTGACATCGAACAAAACTGGTTTGACTGTGCTAGTTGCATGTCTAAGAAAATATTTAAAAAAAACCGTCACCTATGTCTCGAATGCCCAAATGCTGAAGACATAAAAGTAATTCTGTCGCTAAAATCATATTAACGTGGTGACACCAAAAATAGTATGAGATTTACCCCCAGTTTCTGAAACGAAAAATTAACTAATAACCTGTTAAATCTCATGTGAAGTACCTAAAAGCATGCTAAAAGCATGTTAAATGCATGCTAAAAGCATGAATAATTATTAAATTAGATCAAATTAAAATACTCATGCTTTTAGCAAACCAATTTGTACATCACATGAGATTTAACAGGTAATTAGTTAATTTTTCGTTGATCTGCCTTTCAGAAACCTGGGGGTTAGACACAGAAGTGACGTATCATTATTAGAAGAGAAGATCCGCAGATCCGTGTATCTGTCTATCTTTCATAATTGCTCCTAAAACAATGAAATAATAATATACAGGGCACAGGTGTGATCAATTCTCAATCACTACATTAGCGTTAACATTGTGAGGTATTTCAACTATCTCATAAATAATCAAAGCCTTGATTAACATAAAGCAATTGTGTTACTTTTAATTCATAACTCCACAATAGTTTAAACTCTTATGAACTGATGACGATTTTAAGTATGCTAGTCTCAAGCGAATCTAAGCTAAATCGAAAGAATGCATAAATGCTATTCATAAATCCAAAACTTTGACGTTTTATCTAACATATTTTGAGAATCCGATAGGGTTTACGTGTTTTCAATCAGTTCTCTAACAGACACGAATATTTTACAAAAGGCTATAGATAATAAGGCAGCAGATATTGTTTATATTAGTTCACCAGATCTCCATAAAGTAAGATACCTTATTGTGATTCTGAAGATGACTAAAGGCTATTTCTTGTGCATGAAGTCAAAAAAAAAAAACCCTTATAATAATACTTACAAGTAAATAAGGTACGACAATACTGATGGTTGCTAGAACAGTGATAGAGAAGGTGTCTCCAGTGTGAGGGTACATCAGCGCTGGGTCGTTGCAGATGAAGCCGGTACGTCGGCTCGGCAACGCGCCTACTTCCAAGAGTATGCATACTGCTATAACTGTGGACAAATAATAGTAATGTTAAATGATGAAATAAATAGAATTGTTTTTGAATCGTCAAAATTTTATGTTAGTTTTGTAGATTTTTTTTCTAATAACGCCTCCCTCATTTCCATTCCCAGCCGCCATAGTGGAGGCCACCATACCAGCAGTTTAAGAAGATGGTATGGTGGCTATCACTTCTAGATTCCACTGACTGCTTCCCATCAGGCGGGGTGGAGTCACTTTGGTAGGCTAATATAAAAAAAAAAGTATATTTTTTGCACTTATAGTATAAATTTATAAAGGTATATAAATTATATTACCTTAAGAATTTCTTATGGTTCATGCCAAAATTTAGCAATATTAGCCTTTAACTAAATTTATTTAAAATCGTAATATTTCGCTCTAAGATCGTGACTGGTATTGACTTTTGATCTTAATTACAATCTAAATCATAATATCATACAGAGGTACATTGGTCCTAAATACTGCTAAAGCTAGATTTTGAATAGACAACAAAATATTAAATTAAAATCACACTACGCTCCTTGATAACTTGAAAAACCATAATTGAAATAAATAATACAGTGAAATGGCGTTACATTTAGTTTGAGAACACTTTCTAAACACACAGAGTGTACAAATAACTGTTATTACCTTTACAATCCTATCTCCTAGGTTTGAGTCCAAGGCGTTTGTTGACCAGAAAATTGTAGCGATTATCTAAAAGGTTTTCTATAACGCGTACACGTAGCGATTTAAGGTATTGAGTTTTAGCTGCTACTGCTAATTTATAAGGCCTGGATGCTGTTATAAAAGAATTTCTACATTTAATCCAGTCTGTTATGCTATTTTAATTATTCGCTGAAGGGTACGTATTGTGGGTCATTCATCACCATATCGTCCGTTTCTTTCTTTTTGTATTATGCATGAAGTGAACGACTTTAGTCTACCTTACTCACTCAGTATTTCGAAACATAAAACATAATCAGTCAACTTTAATCGCCGTACATTTATTGTGACAGTTCGTTTTGTCATTTAGCCCAGTATTAGTACAATATGGCCTGAATACTTCGATATGAAGTAATAATTCGCAGCCGCAGACATACGAAGGTGGTTACAACTAATAGAACTTTAATGGAAATATAATGAGCATTCCACTAGTGTGTTTAAATTATGTTCTATGCCTTTTTATTCTTTTGCTTAACCTGGCTTTGGCACGATTATGTTTGTCCATCGATATTTTGAATTCAGTTTACCGGAATGGTTAAAGTATTTTAAATATTAGGCATCTGTAAAAGATTAATAAATTCAAAAAGTCTAAAAGAGAATACCTAAAATGACTACCTAATTAAGGATTGAGGACGGCAATTGATTTTATTTAATTATGATTTACTCTGAGCATACTGTCTTTTAGATAATTTGGTTAATAGAATGGCACTGATTGATGCACAAAATAAACATAATGACAAAAACGCTACAATTGATAGCAATCGTTTTGCATTGAAAGAAAGAAAGAAAGAAAGTAAGAAAATATATTTATTTGACACAGACAAGAAGAGACACAAGTTCTTACAAGGTCAACACAAATACAAATAAATACTTATAATAACACAATTAAAAAGTTAAGTTAAAATTATTGTGTGTCTCACGCCTGCGCCAAATAGGCCCAGTTCAACAGTATGCAAGACCGCTAGTGTCTGACGCTGGTTTTCAACTGGACCTATGAGGTGGTCACGGACGTAAATCGTATACTTAATTATAGATTTTATTTGTATAATGTAATTAAATGAAAATATGTGTAGCAATAAATAAAATAAATAAGAGATACATTTGATAATACCAGTTATAATAAAATTATCCGAAACATATTGAATTCGAAACAAATTGTTCACAAAAGCTCTTATGATCGTAACAGGCAGTTATGAATCACAGCCAGGTGTGCAACTTATCATTTATTAACTATCGGCGATACAAATCTTTAATTTGACAGCCACTGTGGCGATGGCGGTCTAATGATCAATTGCAGTAGTAGCATGGGTCTCTATCGATTCTGTCGTATACAAAAGAAACATTATTGTTACTGCTTGTAGAACTATGATTTATGTGTACCGCCATCGGATTTTATTTTGAGGATTTATTTATTTTTTAGATACAATTTCATCCCTTCCACTTGTGGAAGACATATAACACACAGTGGAAGGGATGGAGAGATGAGATGCCCAGAAGTTGGACAGAAATGATTATCTATACTATTATATAAAGCGGAAGAGTTTATTTGTTTGTTTCAACGCGCTAAACTCAGGAACTACCAGTCAGATTTTAAAAATTCTTTTTGCGTAAGAAAGCCCAGTTCTCGAGGAAGGCTATCGTAACATCACGCTGCTTGCGACGGGAGCGAAGCAGTAAGCAAAGACGTGGGTAAAACTACGTCGCAGAAAGCTAGTAATAATAATAAAGATACAACTTCTACGTTAGATCAGAAGCACGCTGTTGTGGGAAATTTACTTTTATTTACATTTTTTGTACAGTTGTCTTTAGAAGTAACATCCAGACTGGAGACATACACTCCTATTTGTGGATCATACAAAGATTTTGTTGTGTGGGACGTGAATTCACTAATTCTTGCACAGCTGTCGCTTGCATTACCAGTCAAAGTATTTTATTGCTCCATTACTTTCACAATATTAAATTTTCTCCTTGATTTTTCTCTCCGTTTTCAAAGTATTTAGAATATTGTTTATATAACTGCATTACCTGGTTCTTACATAGCATTTGTGATTTGTAGGATCATTATATATTGTAAAGAACTTTCTAAATCCTTTATCCAGTTTTATTATAATCGTTATTATACAATATTATTGTGTTCGCGCCTTAAGCGAGAGTTCTGTTTCCCTATGTAGTATGCGATAAATAATGGTATTGCAAATGATAGCTAAGAATTGAGAGTTTAAACTTTATTATACAAAACTAGAAAGACAGGATCTTTGGAGGAAATTATGGAGCTGTCTTTAGTTAGAATAGCATTAGACATATCGTATGGCAGGGCTCTGATAGTATTGTTTGAACGTCAGTGAACATTCAAAATTATCAGTTGCAACTTCAAAAATACGCGCTGTCATTAATGTCATTGTTAGTTTCATTATCAGCCGCTATGTTGCTAGTATTATCATTATCAGATCATTTAATAAATATTGTAGCATAATATCTTAACATAATAGAATTAGACGTATTGAATAGCAGATCTCAGTTAAGTTTAAACGGCAGTGAAATTCAAAATTACTGAGGCCCTAGACAAGTGTCAAAGATTTCTATTCTATTTATAGAATAGATATGAAAATGTATGAGATTGACATAAGCTTTGGCGTTAGCTTATGTCAATCCAATACATTTTTTAATCTATTCTATGAAGAAATCTTTGACACTTATCTAGGGCCTCCGTTACAATTAAAACACTGTCATAAATAGTTCCATTATTGGCCGCTAGGTCGCTAGTAGCAGATACTATCCCTAAATAAAAATTCTAGTTACCGATTATCGCGAAAGTATGATAAAATACTAGATGCGTTAGATACTCTAACCTGTTTATAACGAAGTAAAGTTGGTGTGAAAATTTACATTATTATTTAATTTACATTACTTCATCTATACTATAACTAATGATCCGCCCTCGCTTCGCTTTAGTATCAAAAGTTTCGGTTTGCCGGTTTGGTTCATTCTTATTGCTTCTCGGCTCATATAGGTGATAAGGTAGATATAATTATATTATAATATATAAAAACATTCCTCGAAAAACGCATTATGTAACAGTTTAATTTTTATCAAAATCCATTGAGCGGTTCTTGCCATTAGCGATATTATACATATAGGCAGACGTTTTACACTTTTATAGAAGTAAATATATGCATGCTAAACAAGCTATCTTGACTATATTAATGATAAATTAACGTGCTAGAGCATAATTTAGTACTAGCAGTCATTTTCTTTATGAAAGTACTAATCGTTTGATAAATTATGAGCTCGATACTCGTAAAATGATCACGCGAAAAAGATCTGTAAACATTTATGTAGCCTTCATTGATGTATGTGTAGTATTTAAATGCTATATTATGTTCGTTGTATTCTCAGTACAGATTTGGTCGTTAGGTGGGTATTTAAGTACCTAGGAGGGAGGTAGGAGTACGAGAGTAAATATTAACTAGTATGAATGGGTCAGGTCAACCGGCAAAGCGTCTAACCCTATTATTGGTTATCGAGATAAAGTAGAAGTATACACGTTAACGCCGGATGCCCAATTACTTCATCGGCCATTTCCGTTTACTTCACTGTTGACAAAGGTGTGGTTGCGTTTTGTTAGAATACCTTTATTCAATACTTAGAACAGAGCCTTATCTGTAAGCCAAGGCCAAATAATCTTAGTATATACATCCTATACTTGTTCATTTGTTCACAGTAGTGCCTCCGAAGGAATTACTGACCTTTTTTCGTCACAGTAGTTCTTTTAAAGGGACTAAAGGAATAGTGTGATCAAAACGTACTTGTTCGCCACTTAACTTTATAAAGGGGAGGCAGATGAACGATAGTATTATGATCGACGTAAATACGTGATGAAAACACTATTCATATGTAGGTACTACACTAGTTCTCGACATTCACGTATGCCATGTTTTTCATTCTCGAAGAATCCATTATTGGTGGTTGAGTGCCTTGCTAGGGCTTATTTGATGCAAATTGAGAATTTTCCTCCGTTCCTTATGATAGCATGAGCAGATTTTTATTTTTTTAACGTAACGTGCTGACTGTACTTTTGACAAATGTCATGGACCTTATGGGAATTCATGTAAGGATATTTAAAAACATATATTAATTTGTCAACCCGATGAGAAACAACGAACAAAATCATCGTGGACCTCTGGTAATAACCCCATTTACCGTTGGCATGTAAAGAAAAACAGGCATAAATTTTTCATTTCATGAATCTATACCTAGTTTTCGACGTGCACAAGTAAGTAGATGTAGAAACGCATACGTATTTATGACAATTTGATCTATTTGCGGTTGTACAAGTAAACCAACACAGGTGTTACACCGCATGTAACAGAATATTGTAATTATTGTATTTAATTACTATTGTTATTAGGTCATACGCGAATATATTTCCACATTGTTTGATTTAACTTAAGCTAAGATTGAGATTTTATAAGTATATAGTCTGTTTAAACATTAATTATGAACTGGTAGTTAAGTAGTAGATATTTAAATCTTAATTTTAATCTTTCATCTATTAGACTATTATTATGATAGACTTCAAGTTAACTTATATTTTAGGTTAAGCTACTAACTTATACAGAGGATTTAGACAAGATTTTATATGTATGGGATTGACATAAGCTAACGTCAATGCTGGCGTTAGCTTATGTCAATCGCATACATTTTTAAATCTATTCTATGGATTGAATAGACATGTATGCCACTCGTCTAGGGCCTCAGGTCAGTTGGCAGGCTAAGCGCTTTAGCCGAGCTTATGCAAAAGCGTATCCCTTAAGGGGATCAATGTCACTATCAAAGAAGGTAGTGCTGACTGTTTGTAAGTCATTGACCTCAAAGATTTAGTCGTTGTGTAGACCTTATTTAGATGATATATGGAGTGATATGATGTCATTGTTTTAATAATAATGCAGTTATAGGTGGAATGTACTTTAGGTAATATATATTAGGTAGTTTGAATCTACATGTATAGAACCTGTTTGAAAGAATGTCATCATAATCACTAGGTATGTAAACCGAAAGACATTCACTGCTGAATAGGCACAGCCTCCTCCAATTTTTGCCGCTTTCGCCGGTCGTAAACCACCTTTATTCATTGGTTGCACGCCACATTTATCAGGTCCTTGGTCAATCTTGTGAGGGGTCTGGGAGCCAATCGTGGCAAATACCCCTTAATGAAAGGGCACCATAAAATATTACAACAACTACACACAATGGCATCTAGACCCAAAGTAAGCATATAGTATAGCTTGTGTTTCTAGATTTTTTATTTTTATATAACTTTGGTGGCAACCAAGCATACGGTCTACCTGATGGTAAGTGGTAACCGTAACCTATAGAGATGGCTGCCTTATGTTTTCCAAGCATAACAGAAGCCTTTGCCGACCACGGTGAAGGGGATGAGTAAGAAAAAGGGAAATGAATGAGGATATACATACTTAAATACATTTTTATGAAACACCTAGACCAATGCATTTAGACATGTTCATGCACACAAATATTTGCACTGAGCGGGAATCGGACCTGCGACCTCTGCGTGGTACCGTCGAATCATGTCTATAACAATATTATAAAGTGTAAGTATAAAATTATTATAAAGTGTTATAAAATTATTGACTGTTTAATTTCAAAGGAGAAGAAATTCGTTTGCTCTACTGTCAATTGCAATCTTATTGTAAGTGGCAACTAAAAAACAGTTTGGGTCGATGTGTTCGTATTCCTGTAAAACATTTATCAAAATAATATTGAAAACGTTACTCACGAATACAAAACATATTTATATTACAGTGCTTATCATCTTATTATGTATGCAGATAGAACTGTCAATCCAACTGGATAATCTTCTTGTCCAATCGATGAAGTTGACATTACTTGAATTGTCTTCAAGAAAGCAACTAATAAATTCAAATAAAATAACTGCATAATATTTTTAGCTATTCCAATATGTTTTCGTATGTCGAGATTTCTACCAAAGGCGACAATCTGATCTAAGTTTATTTATAAGCTTAGTTATTAGTGAAGAACTTTACGTGGCAAGCTATGACGACCTAGAGTGCCTTGCGAAGGTTAAACTATTCGTCCGCAACAAATTTTATCAGTAGTACCGTAGTACGAGCTTCAACGTAACATATCGTTGGTAATTCGCTATTTATCGTGGACATGAGAATTGAAAAGAATATCCATACTAATATTATAAATGCGAAAGTAACTTTGTCTGTCTGATTGTCTGTTACGCTTTCACACCTAAACCACTAAACCGATTTTGATGAAATTTGGAAAAGAGATAGATTAGACCTTGGGTAACAACATAGGCTCGGCGCGAAAAACTTGTTTTAAGGGGTTGAAATAAGGGATGAAAATTTGTATGAAAAATCGTCAATGTATAAACAGAGATATAACCCACATTTACGCGGGCGGAGCTGCAGGCAATAGCTAGTTTGTTATAACTTACAGATAACATGTATGAAAATAAATTAATTTGTAGTTAAGACAAGATCCTCGTAGTAGGATGAAACAATATTTGCAACATTATTATAATTATATTTAAGACAAAAGTAGTATCCTATACAGTACAGTATGAGGTTACTTTTTCATACGACGCTGCTGCCTACCCTGTGATAATGAAACCAGCACTAATCTCAGTTCTATTCGTCCGGTTTCAAATCGATTTAGAATAGTGAACCAATTTATCTTGTAATCGACTAACTATTCATCGAATAATTACTCGGATTAAAATATTCTGTGTAGAAAAGAAAGTTGGCTTTCCCAAGGTAGAAGGTTGAAGTATTTTAATTGATTATAGTTATTTATGGTGTGTAGTATTGTCCTTGCTTGTTGCTACATGGTTAAGGTCAATGGTATCTAAAATGCCAAGGACGTAGAAGTAGTAAGAACTATTTTTAGTCAATAATAGCTTTTGTAGAATGGATAGTGATAAGCTATTTCTTGTAGACCAAATCAAGACTGTATAACAACTAATATATTAGGGACATTGAGCTGACTGAAGTGGCGACAGTTTATCACATGCACGTCGGCTTCCCCTTGATCCACTGACAATAAATGATACTATCAGCTGACATGATCAAAATTATTACTAAGTTTCATCAAGCTAAGCAAGTTATAGATTTAGTATCGCTATTCATATGAGATTAATTCATGAGTTTTAGAAACAAGATGATCGCTTCGCTATGTGATGTTGTTCCCCGAATTTGGTTTGAAATGTCATATAATATTTATTTTGTATCACGGGTCAAATATCAGGAAAGTTGAGGCAATTATCTATTATTTCCTAAATATAACTGTACATTATTACGTAAACATAATAAGCTGCCAATGACTATTTATAGAGATTTCCGTGTTAATTGACACACGGAAAACGTCTGTCGATAACGAAAGTGTCATGGCGGCTTAATTAATGAGGTACCTACTACAGCAGCACGTATTTATTATAAAAGTGATTAGGCAATGAGTTTGGACATAATTAATGTGTTAGTGGATTTCAGAATAGTGTTAGATAATTAAATTTGTAAGAGCTAGTTAGAATCAGCTTGCATGCATCGTCTTCCAATAGGGTCTATGTTTATCAACAGACTTCTAACGGCCGAGATATACCTATCTTTTTTTTAAAAGAACTTGACCTACCAAATTCACGTAATCTTCAAAAGTTTAAAGTAAAGTTTCTTACATGCTCTCAATCAATTCTGTAAAGACAAAGTTATAAAAAAGTTTTTATCTAAGTAGGTTCCTTTCATAGTCATACAATATGTTGACATAAATTAAAATAAGACGTCGGGATCATCTGTAACTGTAACAATGGGCGTCCCCAAATGAGCAAGGTTCAATTATTTTCCCCTATCCTTTCTTGCCATTTTTCTTTCTCCCCAAGTTAAAGTTCCTTTTTATATTTGCAATCAAAATTAATTCCAATTATTCAAAGCTAAACTAAGGTCACCAAAGCTTCCTAATCTTTAATAAACTTCGTCTTTCGTCCTTCAACCTCTGAAGGTTGCCCTTCGGCACTTCCTGTCTGGCCTTGTAGCCTTTCAAGGTCTCTAAAACACGCGTTTACATAAGAGTCAAGGACCTCGGCTGTTTACGGCCATTAAGCTTCTACAGGGTTAATGAAATAGAAAATGGTCGCTTTACGGGTTATTTTTCATGATTTATATAATGATCCTATTAATAAACTTATTTATGGGTTATGTTGTTAAAGAAATTGTGTTGATTTTGATGGACGTCGCGACGTCAAAATTGCTATTAATGTTAACGAGGCATTAATATTAAATGAAGATTTAGTTGATGCAGTTTAGTTAGGTAAGTATCCCCGTCGAGGTTTTTCCGAGAGACTACAACATGGAGTTCTTCAAGAAAAGAGTTAAAAGGATTTTAACAGGGTCCATAAGCTACGTAACTGCTTACTATCAGGCGGGCCGTATGCTTGTTTGTCACCTAAGTCGTATAAAAAAATCTACATCTTCGCGTGAGAGGTTTAGCGGTGGTGCTTAGTACTATTGTTCCTGTACCCTGGATAAGACTCCTATACGAGACTAATAGTTGCAACGCAGAACTGTGCGTTGTGTATTTTATCTGACTGATACCTGATATATGTATGCCTACAACTTTAACACGCTCTATATTTTAAATGGCTTCATAGATTTTGATTACTGAGAGCACATTACAAGTTTATATTACACACCTCCAAAAATCATAAACAACGGATAGTTATCTATCCATTTTCACGTTAATTAAAGGTTGTATTAGAAATCGGATATGACGTAATAGGGCAGATAATGGATGGTTTGGGTCGCTTTCGATTTCCGTGCACCTACTAAGTATTGAAGAATTGAGGACACAATGACATATAAGTTCCTGCTATTTTATTCGAAATTGACCTCATTTTTTCGTTTCAATCTTTTGTATATTTGGTTATCGAAATGGTTCGACTCTCCTAGATGTGGTTTATGAGGTCTAAGAGGAGTGGCCTTCATTTATCCCACTGTGAAAGTATTCCATTTTATATTGAATACTTGATGGTTAGATCATTAATTAGATTTTCAGATTCTGAATGCGCGCAAAGATAATTGTATGAAATTAGAATAGACTTTTTTTACGTACCCTGTCAGTTATTAACATATTACCTTACCAATCTCGTTAGGTATTTAAATAATGTAATTTTATGTATTAATTTTTAGATTTAATTTAATTTAAATTGATAAACTCGTAATGTAACTTATAGTAAGCTATGAGTGTATGCCTGGAAATAAATAGATTTATTATTATATTTATAGCAAATATCGTCATTAAAATTGTGTAATTTTATCCTTTAATTCTCACTTTGTCACTTTAATATAAATTTTAGCGACAGAAAGGCTTAATTAAAACTTAACAGGTGTTTAAGTGAGGTTTTTTTTTTACTTTACAGAGGTCTGACATATTTGATAACACTGAAATAATTATAATCTTAGGCAGAGGGCCTAGACAAGTGACATATATGCTAATAGAATACAATCCTCCTGACCTCCTGGCCCTCTGAACTTTCTAGATAAACGAACTAAAAATAGTCAGTAAATGTTTTAGTTATTAATAATATATATTGATGAGCCGTTAACATTCCTTTAAACCAATATAGTAAGTACGATTAACCATGTCATGTACTTAGTGATAACAGTGCTTTGTAGTATAAAGGTACATAGAAAAATTACATTTATTACAATGACATAAAATTTATTATTCTATTAACCCTGGGGAGCTCTTGACCTTATCGTAATTAAAAGTAATTACAGATTATTTCAATAATTGTTTATTAGTATTAGATAGAATTAGAAGATCAACTTCTGCTTCGTTATGTCTGTCTGTCTGCTTCTTAAAAACCATAATTGAACTTTGAAATATTATTATTGTCATAAATACTTTTTATTTTAGCCTGATTGCAGTCTGTGGAGTCAAAGGCCAAGAATAGTGGAGACCATTACGAAAGATATTGAAGCAATCTGCTGGCATGGTGGCCGTCACTGTAAAGGCTTTGTGAAAATATTTTTTACCCCACATCAAAGATCCGAAATCAAAATTGGAAGACAACATGCGCTATAGTGAGAGAATTTAGCGCTAATATAATTTTATTTTTAAATATTTATATTAAGCCTTTTACTCTGTTATAACCTACAATGGGATGTTCACCCACTTAACACCTCACCCACTCCATCCAGTTTCTAGTCACTTTTTGTAGGTCTCACGTTTACCTTACTCTTACGAGAGTCAATTTATTCATGTTAATTTTTAAGAAGAACAAAAATTATAAAATTTGTTCGTTATGGAGCTTTTAATTTTAAATTAATCACTAGCTTCTGGCAGCGCGGCGTCTTTAGTTACTGCTCTGCTTCCGTCGCCAGTAGCGTGATGTTACTTATCCTTTAACTTCCTAAAGAACTGGGCTATCTATTATAGTAATACCTATGGATTATTCATTACCCGCTTAAAAACTTGTCTATTACCAGTGCCGTGTGTAAGTAAGAAATTTGTTGGCAATAAGTATATGTCGGTACTTAACTAATTACGGAATATCTTTTGTTTATTGTGTACCTTCAGAGACTAAATTTGGAACAATTTTCAACACAAGTCAAGCTGTGAATGTTACAACTTCCTACGCCCACTGTAAACACTTCATATAAATAAACTATTTTGATTTATTGGTTAATTCATATTATTTACATGTGAACGATAATTTCTAAATAATATTGCAAAGTCACTATTTTCTTTTTTATCCCTAACTTCTAAGCCACAAACAAACAAACTCTGTCGCTTTATTTATTAGTATAGATTTAATCTCTTTGCTAATAAATAAACGAATACACTGACGATAATATTAGTTAGTACACGAGTCGCTTGTTGCAACTTAAACACTAGTCCAACATTATTTTAGACCGAGTTGTTATCGACTTTACTCTAAACACACTTTTTTTATTACCACTAATATACACCATGTTTAATGTGTGTTATACATATTACAAACTAAATTATTTCTTCTATCCAAATAGAATTTGTTATTAAATTAATGAGTTGTTCTAATTAACAGATAGAAAGGACTCGCAAGGTCAAAGACATCGTAAACTGTTCGTATCAATAACGTAGGTGGTCTAAACGCGTTGATAACATTATTAAGTGTATACTATATCTGACACATGTTTTACATTAAACGTTCGTTAGACGTGAATATACTGCATGACTATTTCAAGCCAGATGTAAGTGTTGTCAGATTTGAAGCTTCTTTTTCTCGAGTCAACGATACGAAATAAATACGCTTTGTATAAGGGTAGGGAAGGTTTATTTTCGGTCGAAGTGGCGAAATTTGGTGGAGGCCGATGTCCAGCAGTGGGCGTCTTTTAGCTGATATGATGATGGTCAGTTTGGGAGCGATTTATTGCGGACGTATTCAGGTTGATAACATTAATAGAATTAAATTTCTAATAACTAAAAACTACTAGAGACTAAAGAGGTGGTTCGGTGGTGCTGTGTACGGATAACCGCGCAGAAGTCTCGGGTTAGATTCCGATGTAACAGGCTTGTCCCCTGTTCAGTTACATTGGACTAAAAGAAAAATAAAAAAAATAGCGAAATGTGGGTGGTTAAACACCCCTGCCTACCCCTTCCGGGATAAAAAGGCGTGAAGTTTATGTATGTAACTAGAAACTACACATTTTCTTAGTAAATTTCTACAAAAGCAACCACATAAATATAAAACATTTTTCTAATTGTTTTGAATCTACTTTGTTCTCACGTATGAGAAGAGATTAACTAAGAGATTAATTATAAACAAAATATAAATCTTTATAAGCAGCTGATGGCAACAAAGCAAGATAATATATTATGACACAACGGTAAATTAATATAAAACATTGGTCAGCTACTAATTCGGCAAGAGAAAGCATGTGTGGGTTCTTTAAATAAAGTTTGTGGCACAATGTGAGCGACTCTATAATGATAATTTTTATATCACAAACGAGACATACTGTAATAATTCAAATCTTAATTATTTCGGCATAACTTTTGTAAATAGTTTATAAGGAATACGAAGCTAAATATAAAAGTGGTAAAATTCTCCAGCACAAAGACCTCTATCAAAGGTAGATATTTTCAATAGTGACTACACTTGGCGGGTTTTAAAACCCCAAAAGCTAATATTTTCGTGTTTTTTTATAAATTATTGGGTTGATCTTTGTATGTATGCAATTTGTTATAACAGAATATCCATAGGATAATCCACAGAAACGAAATATCCTCCTAAATCCACAAGTAAATTACTAGGCATCATTCATGGAACAGATGTTTGAAGTTCGACTTGAGATGCTTTCCGAAGCTTGTAAACAAAGCCATAGGTATTTAAGTAAATTATTTACTAATCCAAAGACTGATTATGATAAGTACCGTAATCTTGCAGATTGATCTATTCCCGAAGCTAGTACTTAGCTATAAGTGCCTATGTATGAACATGAAATGTAGTTAAATTGTATGGTGGTATACTTTCTCCTTAATAAAATGTTTCTTAAGGTAATAATGTGGTTTTCAATTGACCTGTATACAATGTGGTCATTCGTCAATCACCTACTGCATGGAGTGTATAACATTGTTGCACTTTATATTGGCACTAGCTTGCCGCGGTATGGTTTTATTCGCGTCTTTGCTTATTGGTCTGCTCCTGTCACCAGTAGCGTGATGTTACATAGCCTATAACCATCCTCGAGAACTGGGCTGTCATACGCAAAAAGAATTATTCAAATCCGACTGGTAGTTACAGAGATTAGTGCATTCAAACAAACAAACAAATTCTTCCGCTTAAAAAATACTATAGAAAGCGTATTATTAGATTTTGCCATAAGTGAAAATATTACAGTAGATTAAGTTATACACTGTTTAAGGTAAAGATTGAGTAATGAAAATGATTTTTGCTCATTAGTGACAAATACGCGCTTGGATTTACGTAATTTTCACCATGAGTTCAACGAAAAAGCATGTTTTTACGGTAGTAGATCCACGCTGATTTCAGCATGAATGGGCCGGATCGTCCGGGGAAGTACTACCCTCTCATAGAAGATCGACTTAAGAGTAGTAGTATCCGTACTACTGCGTTTCGTTCGGTGAGTGAGAGCGCCGGAGGCCCAATTTCCCCCCTTTCCTCTTTCCTCATTCCCTCATTTCCTTCCCCTAACCCCATTCCCAGCCGCCATAGTGGAGGCCACCATACCAGCAGTTTAAGACGATAGCTTTTGGTATAGTGGCCGCCACTTCTGGATTCCACTGACTGCTTACCATCAGGCGGGGTGGAGTCACTTTGGTAGGCTATAATATAAAAAAAAAAAAAAAAAAAAAAAAAATTTTTTATAAAAGACGCACTACGCAACCGAATAATTTGACCTTTTGCTATTTCATTAGCGCCATTTACGGCAAATGCAAGCAAAAGTTACAAACCTTTCTGAATACTCATTTTAATTTGATATTAATTGCATTTTATGTCTTTACCCCTGTAGTATAGCACCAACCGTACGTTCCCAATAACTGACAATGCAAGTAAGATATCGACTCTATTAACATTTCTCTGATTATCAAAATTGCATGTAGGAGTCATCAATATCTGATGTTTATTAATACTGTAACTCCTTGATCCGTTACCATTGTTAGATTAAACGTTAGCTCAGCCGATTAAGTACCTACCTACATGTTACAACAAATGTGTATTAAAAGGAAGTTAAGCCCCTAGCTGTGCCCCACGGCTTTGCCCGCACCTAAAATGTGTTTTGTCTGCCTCGGCAACCAGACCTATTTTTTGGATAAAAAGTAAACTATGTCCGTCTCTAATCTATTTAGTTGAATATGGAAGCTTATTTAGTTGTAGTAACATTTTCTATTCTAATTTTTAAGCAATCACACAATCACCAATTTTCCTTTTCCAAAACATTTTCCATCCACACAGTATGACAACCAATACTGGCTGGACGGAAAACTGTTTGGTTTAGTAGATACCAAATACCACTGTTGTAAGAGGTCCTGTTGTAAGTCTAATTAAATCTAGCGCATATGTAATTACTATAATTTATAACACTCTGTCATTAAATACATAAGTGACATTTGTTTATCAGTTGCCAAGATTAGTTTCTACGTAGGCTATATTAATATCAGTGCTTTCAATCATTTACCTACTTCTGAGTAATCGATTTATACTATTATTTATAGCAGAAGAGTTTGTTTGTTTGAACGCGCTAATCTCTGGGACTACCAGTAAAGCTAGTATTATTATAAAAAGCGGAAGAGTTTGTTTATTTGTTTGAACGCGCTAATCTCTAGCACTACTGGTCCTATTTGAATAATTCTTTTTGAGTATGATAGCTCAGTTCTTGAGGAAGGCTATGTAACATTACGCTACAGACGACGGGAGCAAAGCAGTAATCAACTGGTGAAACCGCGCTGCGGGAAGTTAGACAATAAAACTAAACAGCAGGTTGGGGAGAGGGATAATAATATTTTTTACATTTTATTCCATAATTCCTACATTTCTTTAATTTACTTTATTTTGTCTTCCGTAATGGTATCCAGGGTTATTATTATTAGGCATCTAAATAATAATGACTCACTTAATCGTTTATAAAGGAATAAAAAACAGTATTAATTAACTGTAAGAAAAGTAAGAATCTTATTTTATCTTTAAAAAACATTCAAATCTGCCCTAACAAGTTTGTTCAAACCTCCCCCAGGAAGGGTTTTTTGAATATAAACTAATATTCTCTAAAGGAATTCACTTACATGTTGAAATAAAGAAAAAAAGGCTCAAAGGCTCGCAAAATAAAAAATGTACACAACTGACCACTAATAACAAATAAACTGTTTTACTGGGAACTCTTCTTCTTCTCCTTTTTTTTGGCAACAGAGCCGATGATCATGTCAGCTATTTCTGCCAGCGTCAAGTTTAGAATAATATTGTTGTTGATGATATTAATGGTATATTACAATGATAAGATAGAAAAAATGTGGATGAAATTAAATGACAACCATCTTCCGTGAAAACAAAAGATGGACATACTGGGAACTCATCTATCAGAACTTGAAAATAACAAGTGACAGGCATGTGCTTCAGTGATGTCAAAACAATATCACGGTTTTTACGAATGTAGCTTAAAATAGTAAAGTTTAAATTAATTTGTTCTAAGCTGCCTCTGTTCAAAGCTGCCTCCCTCTCCCATTCAGTCTATAAATAAAGCCACAGGTTAATGTCATAAAGCTTAACCCTAGAAAGCCTTATTGATAGTGTATATTGTATCAAATAAATGCTGCCATATTAAGATAGCAAAACAGACAGAGACAGCGCTATACAAAAAGATAATTATCTATCTCTTTTTACACATGGTATTTATGTGCTTTATAAATTATGATAATAATCATTAAATTTTATTAGCAATTGATTTAATCTGTATATTAATATAATGTAGTAGTTTCACTACATTTGTGTAGTGTAGTGTTGTTATATATTATTATTTTTGTATGTCAAAGGTACTAGTAGAATGTGGAGAAAAGTTATGCAGATGCAATGTTATTAACTCTGCCCTGCTTATAAAGATCGTCGTATCTTTAAAGTACATGTTTAAGAAAAGTGAACCTTAAATTGTTACGTTAAAATTAGTTTTTCTAAAGCCCTGTTTGTGTTTACGTTTTAAAGCTATTTAGATAGCGTAGTAGCTTAATTTATGTGATGATAAGATATGCTAAGTTGTTGACAGCTTACTAGTTATGTTATCAGTACTATATTTAGTTAAGTTGAAGTACTGTTAACTGTAGGCGTAGCAAGCTTTAAGTTGGAGCTATCGAGAACTTAGCTGTCTCCGCCTACTGTTAATTTAATACGAAGACCCGTTTGAGGAAGATAAACATGTAAGACAATATAATTGTAGGTACATGAAATTCAAAATAAAACATTCGTCTAAAATCGCTATCATCGTAATTTCGTTTAAAACTGACACAACACAAGTTTAAAACCATTTTCTAGAATTATGACGTCATAAGTTTGCAGTTTCATACAAAACACGAAGAAAGCGTTTTGACAGGTTATAAAGAGAAACGATAGTTCTTCCTCCCTAATCATATCCACTTACTCCTCAAAATAGGTATAAATCTTATGCTGTGCTAATATTCTTTCAGAACATTGTGTTTTGTAATTTCTTGACAATTTAAGGTAGATAGATAACAACTGAAACGTTGATATTTTGTAGAACGTTCGTTGTTGTGGGTTAGTACTAAAAACTAGGGCAGTGCATTGGAATTGCAATGCATTTTACTGTGAGCAATTGACGTTCGGATGTAGAAACATACGGGGAAGAATCGGCTACGTCACCGCTGCACGGTATTGGGACTATCATCATAATCGAAAGACATTTTCCCCTTTCCTCTTTCCTCACCTCCCTCATTCCCTGCCCCTAACCCCATTCCTAGCCGCCATAGTGGAAGCCACCATACCAGCAGTTTAAGACGATGGCTTTTGGTATAGTGGTCGCCACTTCTGGATTCCACTGACTGCTTACCATCAGGCGAGGTGAAGTCACTTTGGTGGGCTATAATATAAAAAAAAAAATATCCATTCTTGGACAGGGGACAGGGGTGTCTCTCAAATGATCAGTCTTGCACTTTTGTCCTCCATTGGTTTCCTGCCTTTGTCTTTTATGAAATAAGTTTGTTCATAAATTCTTTCTATTCCAAGTCTTTCTAGTAAACGCTTTTATAAGCCAACTAAGTTAAACTTGTCTAAAATTGCCATGACATGACCATGCTCATGTCTTCTCAGGAAAAGAGGCCTTTACGAGCTGATATTGTGTTAAAACTTAAAGTTATGTGCAGTCATTCAAAAGATCAATCGACAGTGTTTAGTGTAATCTTATGGAAATAAACTTATGCAGTGAATAATGAATAAAAAAATCGTAAATCTTTCTTTGGAGTTGGGAACGAGAAATTTCAGAATCAGTACAAAAACAAATCATTGAAACTCTCAGCATTATTTATGATGATACTACCGACTTTGCTTTATTCTATTTAGAGATTGTTTATACCAGACGCAAACTCCCACAATACAAACCTATAAAAGGCAAAATATGTAAATCGATCATCCGGCAGAATAAAACGCAAAGAATGAGCTCCGTTTTTGAGACCGTGATCGATGGTTATTATAATCATTTATGCAAATAAAATACCAAATTAACTTAAGATATAGGTGAAAGTTTATATAAACAGGCATATTTTACTTATTGTAACAAATTGCTGTGATGTATAATTTAATTTTCGGTACAGTTTGGGACCAGTTTAAAATTTAGGACGCATTTTTGACGTATATAGTTGGTACATGGGATATTTATGTTGTTATGCTGATTTTAAGGAGATTCCCGTTATGTTGAGGTGTTTTATCTTCTTATAAAATAGTATGTTATGTCAAGTGGGTGGATGGCTTGATGTAGACTCGTTTTGAGATACTGGTTCAGACGTAAGAAATAAAATCATCATGCTAAAGGCGTAGGTTTGCTTCATTTACGAGAGATCAGTGGGATTTTGACAAGCTGTTAATTTGTTTTCGATGTCAAAATTCGAAAGCATTTTAGCATGCTAAAGTAATTTGCTACACTTACACCCAGTTTCTGAAAAGTTCGTGATTAGTTTATTTTTCGTTGATCAACTTTTCAGAAACTGGCTGTAAGTTTCGAGTTCTAGTAAAACTCTATTAATACTTTATTTATTTCAACGCTTGGTCAAAGTAGTTACATAGGTTGCAGCAAATTTATTGCATTGCACATTTGGTTAAAAACCAACGTATCACTTTTAGAACTTTAGAGGATTTACAGTTCCTTGTAAGATCTTATATAATAACTCAAAAACTTGCAGATAAATATCATTTATTACGGATGCCAGTTCTTCGTGAATAAAACATACCTTTGGTTTTAATTTATATTCATAAAATATTCAATAGTTTGTTTGAACGCGCTAATCTTTGGATCTATCAATCTGATTTGAATAAAGCTCAAATGAACTTTAGCTATACGATTTTTATTGTATTCAAAACGCTCATAAGTGTGTCAATTACTTATCTAAGCTTAATTGTGAACTTCGTAGACAGATCAGTGAAGTGTGTTGTTCAATGGTTAACTAAAATTAGTTGTGATTGATTGATTGATAGCTCGTGATGACCGATTTATCAATTAAACTGTTTTGTTGTGACGGTGTCGTGCTCGCGTGTAGATCAAGATAAGGTCACTTGGTACGATTAAGTACGAGTCAGTAAATAGTCGAATAGTGTCACACGCTTAGTCGGTTTTGTTGCACATACGACTATTTTATTTCAATTTATCGATCATAGGCATTGCGATTTTTCGGGGAGGTAAGCAGAGCAGAGATAACAAAGCTATTTTTGAAATTAGGATGTCCAAATCTGGACTTCTTGTACTTAATTACGCACTATCACTATACTATTGGTCGGTATACAAAACAAATACTTCGATTAGTATTCATACCTACTTAAAAAGGAATTCATACTTAAAACACTGAAATGTAGTCATTATAACAGAAGAATCAACAGAAATCTTTACCTTTACCAAAGATCTTGCTGACACACATGTAGGTATACAAAAGACAAAGACGGCGACAAATAAAATTTATTTATAAAAATGCACACGTAGATAAATATTTCACTCGTGTGACATTTAATTAAACAATATAAAGGTAAAAGGATTTATAGTTCCTTGTAAGGGACTATAAAAAAGGAACTTAAGATGTCAAACTGCAGATAAAATCATTTATTTAGGAGGACAGTTCCATGTAAATAAAAATACTTTACAGTTAGTTTAAAGAATCACTAAACGAACAATCTACGTATAATTTGATAAAATTTATTAATTTTATTAAGATAATATAAGGTTGTCAAAGACCACAACGTATTAATGGTGTTTACTCAGAATCGATTCTTTTAATGTCCCTCAAACCGAGTTGTAGAGAAATAGAGTTAAGTGCTGCCTGTGTCACTTTGCATGCTACTTGAAATTGTAACTTACAAAAATTGTAATAACCTGGCGATTAAAAAGAGTGGCCTGACTTTCTTGCCAGTTTTTCTCATGGCTTCGTCAGCGAACTGGCTGTAGGTTAATTGGCTGACATTTTGTAAACTTTGATGTTCATAAGTGTTAATTTAATTAACCTATATGAATAAACATATTTTCATTTTCATTTTTCATTTTCAACCCACTCTAAGTTTTCTATCGCTACAATTTGTATTAATGTGACAAAATAATAGATTAGATTTGAAGGTCTCTTTATCGGAACAATTTCTTCCACATGCCCATCTTTGGCACTTGGGAGTCCCGGGGACTGCTAAACGCTAAAAGCTGGATCTTGAAGTAAAAACTGAGTGTTTCAGTATTTATGAGTAAGTGCCATTAGGAAAAATAAAGTTATAAGGAGATACGTATATTATATTTTTGCATTAGCAATATCAGTCGTATTTTGATCACAAAACTTTGGTCGAGAAAAACAATAGTAGGTACATAAACAACGCCGCGATTTTATTCAACTAAACAGATCTGCTAACAATACAGTTCCGTATGTTTTCAAACTAGGAAATTAATGGTTATCTTGCAGATAATGTTTTGACCTCAAGGCAGTTGTGCGACATCGTCTCTGTGACAGTATGACGTTGTCGGGACCTCAGAGGAAGGAATAGTCGGGACACGCACCTTCTAGAACCATTAATCTAAGTACTTAGTCACGCCTTGAGGAGTGCACTGCTCATGAACATGATCAATGATCATGTCTTCTTTGTATGATAAGAGGTTTTAGCCCGTGGGAATGTAATGGGTCTCTTCAAGTGTTGTAAGTTCAGAAAGTAGTATTAAGGAGTTTTACATAACAAATTATAATGATATCGAAAAAAAATAGATTAAAGTACCTAGCTCTAAGGTATGTTTGGATCGCAACAAATGACGTTCTATAGTCTCTGCTTACCCCATTAATGGAAGACAGGCGTGTTATTTATTTATTTATTTCACACAAAAAGATACATAATAAGGAAAATATATATATATTTATATAAATATATGTTATGTTGAGTTATGTATGTATGTAGATTAAAATATTAGCTAGTAAATATTTTTAATGATTCAGTTAGTAAGTACTGACTGTTTATTTAATAAAGGTTATTGCTTTTACAGATAGCTGATGGGCATGAAGTGTAAAGCTTTTACGGATGAAGTGTGAAACGCCTTTCACAATGATCCAACGACCTATATATGAGAGCCGTGGGATCCAGTATACTCAAGATCAGCTGTCAATGTATACATATTTGCTGTATTAAGGACTTTTCTAAAGACATGTCTATGTATAGCTATAGACATTCCCTACAATAATTAAAACAAGATGAAAACTTTCTTTAATTACGGTAGTAGGTCCACGCAGGTTTCAGCATGAATGGCTCGGATCGTCCGGGGAAGTACTACCCTCTCATAGAAGATCGACGTAAGAGTAGTAGCATCCGTACTACTGCGTTTCGTTCGATGACTGAGAGCGCCGGAGGCCTAATTTCCTCCCTTTCCTCTTTCCCCACCTCCCTCATATTCTTTCTCCAACCCCATTCCCAGCCGCTATAGTGGAGGCCACCATACCAGCAGTTTAAGACGATGGCTTTTGGTATGGTGGCCGCCACTTCTGGATTCCACTGATTGCTTGCCAACAGGCGGGGTGGAGTCACTTTAAAAAAAAATATGTTATATGGTTTAGTTATAGACAAGTTGGGGGACACTGCTGTGTTAAATGATAACCATCGCTCATTAATCTTAGACCAAAAATGGCATTCTCCAAAAACGTGGGTGAAACTTGAAACTGCACAATAGGTGCACAATACCTACCTATAATAACTATAAATGTGAAAGTCATAGTGTAACACTAGCACTAAACAATTTGTCTAGTAGAATAAGTTTATTGTACATAAATAGATCCCGCTGTGGCATATTTCAATGTTGTCATTTATAGCTACTTTATACCAGTTAAATGCAGTTTCACTCTCGTCTTTGCTTACTGCTCTGCTCCCTTCGTCAGTAGCGTAATGTTTCATAACCTATAACCTTCCTCAAGAACTGAGCTTATCATAAGTAAAAGGAATTATTCAAATCCGACTGGTAAGTAGTTCCAAAGAATAGCGCGTGCAAACAAACAAAGTCTCCACTTTATATACTGAATAGTATAGATTTTATCAGCTATTTCCATGGGGGAACGACCTGAATTAGCGACCAAACCTATAAGTGTCACCTTACAAACTACAAAAGCCATTTTCTATAATTGTTGTCCGGTTATGCAAGCAAATCTACACGTAATATCGCAATAAATTTTTATTGTAAATGTTGCCACAGTGAAAAACTGTTGGCCATTAGCGTTTCCTGAGAACCTATAGGGGAATGTTGCCAGTTGTTACGAGTAACGGATAGTAGATAGATTAAATTGCATTAGATATAACTGTGTTGCATTTATAAAATAATAAAAAGCTCACCGTTATTTGCTTAGATTTATTGAAGCCATTTGTAAGAAAGCTATCAGTGTTCTCGAGAAAAATTGAAGATGTTTGTTTGGCTTTCGATATTTATTTTCTTAATGAAAGTTAGTAGTGTTGTAGCACGTTTCGCTGTTAGTAGTTTGTATATTCGTCTTCATTAAGAAAGGAAATATTTTGTTGCGATGTTTGTTTCTTTTGAACTGTGAGTATTACAAAACCAAAATAAACCTACGTAGATAAATATTTTTCTATTTAATTTTAAGGCTTGGTTTACCTGCATACAAAAAATCTTAATTAACGCTTTATAAAACATCGAGATGATTGGTCAAGACGACAATTGTATAAATTTTATTTGTTTCTTCAAAATCAGATTTAGGTACTTTGCGATAATCTAATATATCCCAAAAGAAATTGTGTATAAAAGTTCTACATAAAAAACAACTGTATTAAACATTATATTGTTTAACACAACACAATGTTTAATACCGGGGCTATTCTTGTATGTGTTTAATAGTGTTCAATTGCGCTTAACCTACTCAGTAGTGTGGTAGTAAACTTCTTCCAAAACAAAAGCTCGACGGTTTCGCAATTAAATACAAATTACTTACATTACAACGTTTATTAGACCGCACATAGATTCGGTAGCACACATACACGAACTACAACGCTCTTTTTATTGAATTAGCATACTGCATCCACTGACCCTATTTGCCTTTTACAAATTTACACTTACACTTACACTGTCACTTATTATGATAGGCATAAAGTTTATAATGTGCGAGGTAATATGTGTGTGATGTTTGTTAACGCCCGTACGGTATGAAACAATTAGCGGGGTATGGGGTCATTGCACATAGACACTAGTGGTTTAAAGCCAGAATTAGATTTAGAGACCTTCAAGGTATGTGTTATGATTGAGTTCTAGAAGATTCTATAACAACTGATAGTGTCGTTTAAAAAATAGTACCTATAATTTAAATATGAATAACTTTAAAATTACTAGAATCAAACTGGGATACAAGAACGCTCTCGCTGACGTAATTTTCTAGCTGCATATCCTACACGTGCTTACGACAGCAATTGCAGAAAGTAATGAATTAACTACATCTAACTGAGAACTTATCTCGGCAAGTATTGTCAACTGTCTTTGCATTAGTCCTAGTTTAGAGAAAGGCAGTGTTCCGTTAACAAGACACTTTTATGCTAGAGCCAATTAATATAAATTTATAAGCAATTGTTATAAACAATGTTTAATCAATTCGACCAAATTGTCGCAAGGTTTACAAAAACGTAGGTAGGTAGGTATAAAACTATACGGATCACCTTTGGGAAGTGGTTATTCTGTTCTAGAGAACTACTAAGCAGTTGCCGACCATTTGACTGAGGAAAAAAATGAAGGGAGAGGAAAGGTATCGGTATGAGTCTTTGATGTTTTATCCAAAAATGGGTGATAATCACAGGCTTGAAACTTAGTAAACAATATACTAAGCAGTATTTAAAATATCTAGTGTCATAAATTGTAATCTTTAAAGGACACGATATCATTGCAGGACAACGGTACAATACATTCAAATAACAACGGAACAGTCACGAGACTAGCATGCGCAAGCGCATCGCCCTTGATTTATCATGTCGATCGATCTATCTTCATTTATGTAATGCAGCCATTTAGTAGCGAACCGATTTTATTATCTACACGGTAAAAGCTTAGATTACGTAGTCTACTTATTAACTGTCATTAAATAGATGCTGTTTCAAGTTGACATAATATATTTCATGTAGAAACATACGGCTACTAATACCTAATGGTGAATTGCGATATCCTTTAATATTTGACGCGAACAAAATTGTCTGCCACTTTTAGTGCGGGGCATGTGAAATATTGAATCATTTCTCTATTCATTTTAATTTCCTTCTAAAGTAATATAGTTTACTTACATTCTATTTTACAAATAGTGTTTTCGGTTGAGAAATATTTGTAAAATATTAAATAAAAATGGGTATTAAATCTAGTGCTTCATTTTAGTCATTCACTGGACTTACAACACAAACAAATTCTCCGAGGTGGTCTAGCAATACATCTTTATAAAATAAACTTTGCTCCAATTCAACGCACCATTTAGAGATCTGGTCCTAAAGACATACTATAATAAATCTGTGTGTCCACTTCCTTATTACGTAACTTTTATAAACATGTATATTTTTATATACTCACTTCCTGAAGAAAGAGGATGTTTGATTTTATGCATATTATCGATGCTGTTCACGGATATTTAAATGTTACAAAATTTAAAAATAGGTGCAATATATTGTAACTTTTAAAGTTCAGGATTTTAGATTTTTTTCTGTTAGAAGCTGTTTATTAAAGTATTCAGGTTTTGAATCAGGTGCTGAGTATTTGTAATTATAGAAATTACGGCCCTGATTCACCACTTGCTGATAAACTGCGTGATCCGTGACCTATTCAAAACTTAACTGACAGATAGTACTCAAAAATCAGTTCCACAAGTGCCTGATAACCTTAACTAATAAATAAATTTATTAACATTAGACAGATTTAACTAGAAGATTTTTTACCTGTGAGATATAATATCAGACACTAGCAGCTAGTGGTGAAACAGAGCGTTAGCATATGAAATTGTGCTCGATAACAGAAATGTTTCAAGTGCTCGATAACAGAAATTTTTCAATTTAAAAGTATCTATGTAAATCAAATAATTATTTAGCGTGTAATATGTAACAAAAACTGTATCAGGGTTATGGCACTCAGGATATCATGTTATGAAGTGCCAGCAAATTAGCCATCAATCACGACGTACATAACATATTACGAACAAATTTTAATACTAGTAGGTACTATAAATTTTACTAAGTATTAATTTAATCAATACCGCACTTATACAATTTCACGAGAACGATACACCTTATTACCAAATAAACCGAAGAAACGAGCTAAACGAATTCATAAACTCGCCTTAACTTTTCATTAAGCATAATAAATCTCTCAACAATACCCAATTCGCTCCAGGCATTAACTGATAACAAATCTGTGTTCAAATCTATTTTGTTCACAAAAGTGAACAAAATAGACGAAAGGGTCGATGGAACAATAGAAGAAAGCTATAATTGAATTTTATAAATATTGATTTTAAAAAGCATTTTGAAATAGGGTATTTAAAGCGCGAAAAGATAATACGAAATTCATAAATCCAGCTCTACCAATGGGTTTCGTAAGCGACAAGGGAATATCCACCAGATCAGGTAACGAGATGGTACTAGTGGCTATGCCAAACTCTTTGGTTAGGTAAAGGAGTGGACTTTTTTAGGCTAATAAATAGAAGCCTGGGTCCATGATTGTTGCGAGAAAAGGAGTAACTATGTAAAATTTGAGATACCCTTTTGCTTAGATTCAGAAGCAGGCAGCTTTTGCTTTTCCTAGATATTAATAAATATGATAGATATTGCAATATTATTATATTACCAGCTTATAGCTTCGGGAACTATAATTTAATAAATTAGCAACGGTTCAACACAAGCACAGCTTAAGGGCGTTTACAACACATTGTTCATTATCCGTTTACGTATAAGCGACATAATTTATGAATGTTTTATATCAGCTATAAAGTTTTCATTTTTATAAATAATATATTAAATTTAATATTATTAGTAATGAAATAATTTGTTTAATGAGTTTCTGTTAAGTATAGAGATGTTAACAGTAAAAGTATTTAATGTCGTAATGACTTAATAATTACCATAATCTGCTTACGACTCGTGCCGTGGGACTTGAGAGTTTGATTGAAGTTTGGTACCTCTATCAAAGTTACAGGTCTTTTTCAACGCATGTTTTACTCGTTTATGATTTTCTTTTAAGATACGATTATCTTTTCAAAGAAAACACAACAGTCGCAGGCACTCCCACTGCGCCACAGAAATAGTCTTCTCGTAAATATAAAAAAGCTAGTAAATATTAATCGGAAATGTCGCTACTCCACAAGCCTGCATGGTTTAAATGTAAACGATTATTTTATGGCTCCAAAATCGTTCGCTCTAAAACATAACTTAATAACGATTTGAATATAAAAATAATCAATAATAATAGCATTCAATTTAACACATTATGAAGACTAAATAATACCACACACAATGCAAGAAATCTGACACCTAGATACATAACACAATCGCATACAAAATATACTGATGCAAATTAAATCACCAAAAGAGCATATAACATTTATGTTTATGGTGGTGCTTACGCCCTTTTTCCAATGAGGTGATTATAACGGAATTCTATTGTTATAGTTTTTATTGTTAAATGTTTTGATGACTAGCAAATGTTCTCAAAA
This sequence comes from Parascotia fuliginaria, assembly GCA_963082885.1. Lineage (NCBI taxonomy): Eukaryota > Metazoa > Arthropoda > Insecta > Lepidoptera > Erebidae > Parascotia > Parascotia fuliginaria. The sequence continues at coordinate 3,174,783 of OY720190.1, read as the reverse complement.
CATGGATAAAAATCGCAGAAGAAGAAATAGCTAGGTATTATAAGCTAAGAAGCAAAGTATTAGCTCCGTTTTTCAATACTTTTGAGTTGAGTTCAATAGGTAGGTATACAGTTTGTCTACCGAAAGTGAAAGTGCCTGTAGTCATTTAGGAATCAATGATTATAATTAACACTGAATTCAAACTTGCCTAATTATTGTCACTGCATAACCAAAGTAAAACTATGCAACTGTATTGAAGTTGATCTCAAGTACGTCGCTGTTGATAAATAACAGGAATCTAGACAATATCAAGGGCTTATCGATCATCATATTATTAGTCCGTTGCTGCAGGGAAATCTTTCTCATACAGAGAAGGTTAGAGCATTGATCACCACGCTTGCTCAAGGCGAATTGGCGATTTCAGACTTCCTCATAAGTCCAGGTTTCCTTACGATGTTTTTTTTTACCGTCAGTCGTCAGAAATGTCCAGATAATATAAGAGAGAATAAAAGATGTAAGGAAGAGATCTCTTATAGTGATAAGACAGCCTATTTTGTCACTTCTTATTAATGTTGTGCTGTTCTGTTACTTTCCTTTGTATTATGTGGTTTGCAATAAAGAATATTCTATTTTCTTTAAAATAAATGTCTCATTCAAAGCATTTTCAATTAGTATATAAATAAACCCATTTGTAGATTTAAAGCTAAAAATCAAGACGGTAGAACAATGATGATGAGATCTGTCATCTCTCGTTGTTTTACGAACATGAAATAAACATAAAACTTCATAGTATTCTCTGATAATTTAGGTGAAACTGTTAAATTAGGTAACGTGTACACGGGGCGGTTGTCGCAACTCGCAACGGGCGCGGCGTGTAGGCGACTAGCCACTAGAGCCATAAACCTACACCGTGCCTCGTAAAGACATTTACGTGAACATAGCCTACTCTAATTTACAACAAATGGGTTACACTTGTTACAAAATGTAAACATTCTAAGGCCTTTACATCCCTATTTAAAAACTTTAAATACATAGTAATCAATGTCTCTGTTTTCTATTTCGCTACCTAACTCCTCAATTTCGCAAGGGATTTTGGTTCGGTATTCACATTTGTTTAGACAATTATTAACAGAAGATTATATATTACATCAATACTAGAGTAGAAAAATACGAATAATTACAAATCATTTTTGAAAAAACATAAGTACACTCCAAAGTTGGGACGCAACTAGGGTTGCCAACCGTACCTACTACCTACATAATATATAGTATTATACTTTATTTCGGATCTGCGTACTAAATACTGTTGAAGTAATATTAAACAAACATTTTCTTATTTTTAAAAAATGCAAAAAGGGTAAAAAAATCATTTAAAAAAAAATTTAATTAGTAACAATATAATAATATAATAATAATAATATAATATTTCAACAACTACACACAACGCCATCTAGACCCAAAGTAAGCATATTATATGCTTGTGTTATGGGTTCTAGAATGCGGATATACCATATAGTTTATTTCAAAAGGCAGTACACAAGTAAAAGTTGCTTTGAAACTTCACAGCCACCTTTTTCCAAGTGAGGATACTTTTTTTTTCTAAATACATACATATTATACATAATAAGTAATACAATATATCATTGTCTATTTTGTTATATTTCCATAAAATATTATATTTTTTAAAAGTGTACTAAATTTTCAGCTTATTTTAGAAAATACTATATTTCGCCGGAGAAATATTGGCAACCCTAGACGTGACGAGTCACGACATAGAATAAATCTGAAAAAATTACGCCACAGCTAATTTTATTAACTTACTTATTTTTACAGAATTTTAAAGAAAACAATTTATTATAATTTCATACAAAAGTTACAAAGAACAATTATTTACGACCGTGTGGTCTCCAGTCACCTCACTTTACAATGACCACTTAGTCTGAACATGCATACTTGTAATAGATACCCATCTTTACTTTTTCTCAAGATGCATTTGCTTATCACTGACATTGTAAGTTCGAGAATAAAAAAGGTCGAGCACAGATCGGCTATCGGCCTGTTACGTGTCCGATAAACTTTCTGATAACATTGTGTACAGTGTACATCGAGTCTTATACTTGTAAGGGTAATTTTAAAGAGCGTCTTCGTTTTGTGCTTTTATAAGCACAAATATTTGTATGAATGTGTTACTTTTAAAGTTAGAGTGCCGATGTTGTACAAGTTTCTAAACCGATAATCTGAGAAACTGAATTAAATTATATTATAAAAATTAACCAAGTTTTATTACTATTTAGTTTTTAATTGTAGATATAAACGATACTTTTTTAGAACCTATTTTTATTGATATGGCCCGAATATTGGAAAGGCTCAAGAACGATCTATAATCTATTATATTTGCACGATCTAATTGTCAAACAAATGGTTTTATTTATTTACTAGCTGAGCCGGCGAACTTCGTTCCGCCTAACAGTCGATCAACATTACCTACTTTATTTTTCTAAAATAAACGTAGCCTAAGTTACTCCTTATTACATCAGCTACCTGCCAATAACAGTCCCGTCAAAATCGGTCCAGCCATTTCAGAGATTAGCCGGAACAAACAGACAGACAGACAGACAAAAATTGAAAAAAATGTTATTTTGGTGTATGTACCGTTTAAATATATATATTCATATACATGTAGTAAAAAACGGTTATTTCAATATTACAAACAGACACTCCAATTTTATTATATGTATAGATAAACAAAAACCTAAATTAACGTTGTTAACTGTTTAAATTTCAAATAAAGTGTGCTTTATTTCACAGTAACAAACAACTTGTAGTGAAATATATCATCAGACTTCTGCCTACGCAATAACGGCATAAGACGTGACATTAAAAATTACATCGCAACGTGTTTTCTTAAAAGTAAACACAATAAATAAGAGGCATAATAAAAGTTACATCGAAGTATAATAACTTTTTAGAAAGAACTATTGCAAAATATCTTACAGATATAGTTACAGCGGTTTCAACCGCGTCTTTGCTTACTGCTCTGCTCCCGTCGCTAGTAGCGTGATGTTACATAGCCTATAACCTTCCTCGATAACTGGGCTATCATGCACAAAAAAAAATTTCAAATCTGACTGGTGGTTCCAGAGATCAGCGCGCTCAAACAAATAAACAAACAAACTCTTTCGCTTTATACATTAGTATAGATGTACTTAATTTTTAAAGATCTTTTAACCGTTGATGATGCAGTAGACATCTTAAGCCTGAAGGTGTGCTAATGATGATATAAAAATATTTTTTTATCATATTATCTAATTATAGTCTCTCCATATCACGGTAATCATTTTGGATGCACTTTACAAGCTTCGACACAAATACAGGCGTCATAATATTGCACGAAGTAAAACATGACATCTGACATTGGTATGTTGTAACAAGCATTCATTGTCCTCGTGAGGTCATCGTGTACACACTAAATGTAAACAAAGGTGCTAACGATTAAGAATGTACCAGTGGCTAAAGTATAAAGCACTCGTAGAGCGGTATTACATTATCATAATTAAATGATTTCATATCTGTCAAATTCTATGATCATAATTCGACGACTCTCAAACTATGATCATAGATAATCACATGTAGTTATTACACCGTCATATGTTCTTCATTTAAAAATGACTTACACATATTTGATCATATTTCTATGATAGTCTAATAGCGGCCGTAGTCCTTGGTCGAATTTAAACGATTTTCATTAAAGCCTGTGTTAGTTAGTTTTGTATTCTATAGATTGGGCATTCCCTGTTTTATTTATTAGAGACAAGCAATCGCTTTGCACGCTGTTTTTAAAGTAAATTTCAAAGATTTGTCTCTAGTATATGTAGCTATTCGTCCAGATATGTTCTGTGGCCTTTCGAAAGAAAATGTTCTAAAAAAAACCGTATCAAGTCTGTTGTGTGGTTTAGACGAAGTTAGCGGAGCAACAAACAGACGCACACAAGCTCACACAGCTTACTTTGTTATATACTTGTGCTAAGTATTCTGAGAAACATTAATTTAGAGTTGTTTTATTAATTAGTGTGGTATTAAAACTATTTGGTGAACTAGGCCAGATTATAGTTGATTTATATTATTCAGATTTGTGTGACATGGTATAATAAATTTTAATTCTAGAAATAAATTTAATGTTATTGTGATGGTTTAAGTATTTTTATGATTATTTATAAAACCTTATTTTGCCTTAGAAAAATCATGCAAAATATTTAATCACCTACAGATTATTAGTACCTACACCTACCTTATATTCAGTAGGTACTACAAAATAACAATAATATTATTTGTAGATGCAGTACAAGTGAAATAAATAAAAAGTCTAGAAATAGGTGGTAACTATATACTATAGACAATTTAATTTATATTTTATACTTATACGAGTAGTCATGTAATTTTTCGCATGTTTTCGTTACAGCGGTGACAGTGTCAAACTGCTCTATTTACAACACAGTAAGTAAGACGACTTTAAAATAAACATTACTGTAAAATGTTTTGTCTAAACATTCATTGTTGATTTGAACTGTCTAGTTTATCAGTTTTACAAACATTACATGTTATATAACTATATAACTTAAGTAGTCATAATACTCATCGTATTGTAATCGACCGAGATTTTGCGTAATATTGTTTATTTGTAAAATTTTAATTTATAAAAATTACGAATCATAATCACTTAATCAGTGGCATTATGATACGTGTTATTAACCAGAAAATAAATAATATATACTAATACCTAGATGGGCGGACAATCGGACATTCATTAAATGAATCCCTTCCGTTTTATTATGTACTTAGTAGGTAAAATTATGCTAAATATTAAAGAATTTTCGTAGTCGGTAGATAACCGGCTACGAAAATCATATTATGTAAACACGAAAATATGGTACAGTTTCTGATCCACTGGATGGGTTCCCCAGGTGTGCTGGCAAGAACACCTTCTTCATCCATGTGAATCTCTAGCTAACGCTAGCAGCAGCCTCTCTCGCTTGTCGAAACAAATGCCTGTTAGTTCGTGTGAGGCGCTCATTCAGGTAAAAGGGTACAGTATGCAAATTAGAATTTTTACCTGTAGTACCATTGTCCATATGTAAAACTTTAAGTTACTAGGTAATAGTTCCAACTTGTACAATTCAAAAGAGAAATTACAGCATAGAGCATTGATAGTGCTTAGAGCCGGTCTGGGCGCTACAAATTAGCTATATTGAATTGTGGCAGGGAAATGATCGAAGAGAACAGATTTTCGTATGAGATTCAAGCCTACAATAGTCGGCATGACGTCAAACGACATTGACTGCACTAGACTTCACACGTACACCTGCTTGGCAATTATCTAGAACAGATAGTCAAGACTACTCTACTCTAGTTGAGAAGTTGCGAGTAGTGAATATTTTTCTAAAATATAATTTTGTAGAAAATAACATAATATCTTCATTTCTCCCATTAAAGATGTAAGCGACTAAAGAACGTCGGTTACGGCTGCTTGTAATTGAGCCCTTTGTCAACACATCTCTTATTTGCTCTGTGTATATCCGTCTAGGGCGATCCCTACTAACTTTCCCAGGCATTTTCTAGAAACTTATACATATATCAATGCCCTACTAGTCCTGCCTACTCTTTTAAATTATTAACATTAACTTGTGTGGTCTTACATCGTGACTGGTGTCAAACCAATGTCAGCAATGTCAACAGTGTCAGGTATCATGTCAATAATGACCACCCAGAGGGTGTACAAAACCGTGACACTATCATCCTTACTAATAAAACAGAATACAGATCTGTATTGAATTACCAATCAAATATACATATACCTACCTACTTAACGGATTTTTTAAGATAGGATAGATAGATGTATAACTTTCTGAGGCCCTAGACATTGACATAGATTTTTATTCTATTCATAGAATAGATTAAAAAATGTATGGGATTGACATAAGCTAACGCGAACGCTTATGTCAATCCCATACATTTTTCAATCTATTCTATAAATATAATAGACATCTATGTCAATGTCTAGGGCCTCTGATGCGATAGACCAGGCTTTATGCTAATTTGTACGTGTAGAAAGTCTTTTGCGATGCTGGATGCCCTAGATGAAATTAAAAACAAAAGAACAACAAATAATAATGCCTATAAGAGTTCCAGCAACCACATAACTTCTCAACGGCTGAACGTAACACGGTTATGTAGATCACGCGGTCATTTCACAATACTGTTTACATTTTTTACATAAATACAATACTCCTATTACATTACACACATTGTATATAACGATCGGATTTACGTTCAAATGAAACTGTAATACTATACCTATTATTCCCACACAATGTTTACTAAAACAATTCTACTAATTTGATTTTTTAGGGTTCTTATGGACTGATGTAATAAGATTAAGATTGCTTCGTTGTTCGTCTACTCTACGTACTACAAATTAGTTTTGAAGCTTATTTTTCATTATTATTAGTTGTGAAACTAATCTCGCACTACGAATCTAAGTTCTTACCAAGAGACTTTCATACGATAATCTAGTCTTATTATTTAAGTCAAGATTTTAAGAAAAATGTAAATAAAATTAGTTTCATAGATTAATAATGAGATCGAAGCGATTTAATAGAACAGAGAAAAAACAATAGTGCTCAAAATTAAATCTGTACTAATCATTTCGTATCTGTAAAATGTTGGATAAAGCACAACTTTTCCGTAAAAACGCTATGACATTACGGAACCCATAATATCTATTCGCACTCGTCTCAACTTTTTTTAAAAAGTGATGCAATACATTTTAAAATAATGCGTAGTTCGTTGTGGGAAAGGCTTCTTCAAAAGGTTTTCGAGTTCGTGAAGCCGTATAAGGCTCATTTGAATGGGTGTTAAGTTACATTATTGTATTTTATGTAGAAGTAAGTACCTATTGACTGCAGTTGCATTGACATAGATACGTAAACGCATCGAATTGTTTGGAAGTGAGTGTGTATCATCTACTACACTACAAACTACCTATCTCTCTATAGGCCTGAATGCGCTCACTTTTGCATAAAGAAAAGGAGTTTTTGAGTCACTATGTTTGACGGATCCTTCTGTCAAACATAGTGACTCAAAAACTGCCTGCAGTAAGATGATAAAAAATACGCATATCGATTATGCTATGACTACGACATCCACAAAAAAGGATTTATTGCCCATTCATCTGGATGAGTTTTATAAAAAAAATTTCGCAGGGCACGAACATTTTGTTAACTCATCCGGATGAATGCGGAACAAACCAGAAAATGATAAGGTGATTTCATGTCGCATTTCTTATTAAAAAAGTAATTTAGATTGATATACCGCCACAGTACCATAATAAATCTAGTGGCAACGAACTTATTAGGCCTTTAGATTTGAACTCTACGACCATGAACTTAACGGCCTTAACGATAAAACAATGAATATGTAATATCCGCTTTGACGCTTGAATGGTAAACAATTTGTGCATACGGTGTAGTTCACACTACTATGTAGCTTGAATGGTTCGTATAATGAAATTCTGTTATATGTACCTATAGGTATGCGACTGTACTGCACTTTTACTTTATAATTAGTTAGCGACCTACCGTCCCTTGACATCGGAATCAAAAGTTGCGGCTTACTATGTATTACAACGATCGTTTCTGCTAGGCTCCTTTAGGTGATACCAAAACGGTCTATGGGAAACGCACAGTATTTTTAAACTTGCCTACAAGAAGAGTTTTGGCCGAAAGGTGTTGTGTATCGACGTTTACGTGGACACAACACCACGCAGCGTAACATGAAGCCGAAATAAGTCGTGTTAATTTCTTATAAATTTTATTGTTTAATATGTATGTTAGTCTGTAGTGTATTTATCTACCTAACCTGACGTAACAAAATATAAATAAACTGCACTCTGCATGATGGTTGAAAATAAATGTTTTATTATTATTATTATAACAGTTCCCTTTATGTCGAGTCTGAGATTGTAGTGTTTTAGAATAAATAGACTATTATATAATATCATGTCCGACACAAAGACTTGACGTAGGGGGGCTCGATATAGAGGGAATATATCGTGAAAATTGCATTCAAATCCATTAGACAGTTCTCGAGGTTAACGATTTCATACATACAGTATTTTCTTTGTTAGCTATTCGTATTTATTTAGTAGGTATTATCTAGAAGAAACTTCTACATGGTAGGCTTCTAACAAGCATTTTTACATAGACTTGTCGTCTGTGGAATGACCTACCTCCTGCGGTGCAATCCACAGCGGTGGTTTCAAGACCCACTAATTTCACGGTAGTTAGCGACTTGATAAAGTATCAAGCACTATAGAATTTCTTGCTCTAATGGGAACAAAGGAAATAATGTAAGATACCTACTAATACTACACAATACAGCCTGTCACAGTAAAACTGACTGGCCTCTTGGCATCTCAGAAGTCCACGAACGGCGTTAAACATTTACAATCAGGTGAAACGCGTTTTCATCATCATCATATCAGTCAAAAGATGTCCACTGCTGGACATAGGCCTCTCCCAATTTTTGTCACCTTGGTAGATGGTGAGCCGCTCTCATCCATCAGTTGCCTGTGTGAACCGCTCAGCACTAAGAAATAACATAACTGTCTGTCTGTTAAGCTTTCACGTCTAAACCACTGAACGGATTTTGATGAAATTTGTTATAAACAGATTAGACAGGAACAACATATTAGTCTATTTTTATTGCGAAAAAATGGTTCAAAAGGGTTGAAATAGGGGATGATAGTTTGTATAAAAAATCGTCAATGTATAAACAGAGATATAACCGACAATCACGCGGGCGGAGCTGCGGGTTACAACTAGTTTTATAATTTTTTTATCAGACAGCAATAACTGCATAGTGCAAATACTCGTAAATTAAATTCTCAGCCACTTATGGTCTAATACAAAAAGTAGACGACAAGTTTCTCACATCTGACCCGTTAGTTAATCCGCTGGCTCGTGAGAACTGGGCTTTATACATCAAACTATGCTTGACATGAAAGTTGAAAGCTATGGCATGAGATTAGGGGCGTAGGCGCCAATTGAATTGCTTGCTAAAAGGGATACAGAATAAAAAAAAATTATAACATTCATGTACTAAGATGATTCTTTCGCAAATAGAACACGCAATTTCTAGAACAAATTTTAGAGTTTACTTAGAATACAAGCTACCTCAATAGATTGCAACCAATACGTTACTTTACAAAAAGGAGATGCGCTAAATAAAGTAGAAGACACAAGATGATTATGTTGAACAGTTTAACATGAAGATCTTTTAAATGGTGTCTACCATTTCACTAATCGTTTTGGTGGTAAACAGTAATTTTCAAAAATTACAGTATTTCTTAAATTAGGTATGTGTAACGGAATACTTATCTTAGTGTACAGTGAACCAATGCACCATTTATGTAACAACTATATGTACCTGTACAACGCAAATAAACAATTTGATTTGATTTGATTTGAACTTTTTTCCGATTTTGAGAACGCACTTACTTTTCAAGTTTCACATTAGATACTTAGGGTATTATCAGCTTTTTAAATATGTTTCATCAACTTGAATTCCTTTAAATGCATTGATAAAACATTATCTACGTCACTTAAGCCCACCATGAGTGACAACATACCATTAGTTAGATTTATAGTTTTGTACGAAGATTTACGACCGTCAGGACACGGGGTTTAACGGTCACATCAAACTAGCGCCGCCTGGTGGCATTAACTGGTACTTTTACTATCCTGAGGCCCTAGACAAGTGGCATAGATTTCTATTCTCTATGACAATATTGGCGTTAGCTTATGTCAATCTCATACATTTATATGCTAACGCCAACATTGTCGTTAGCTTTTGTCAATCCCATACATTTTTCAATCTTTCATTCATAGATTAGATTGTATGGAATTGACATAAACTAACGCCAATAATGTTGTTAGCTTAAAAATGTATGGGATTGACATAAGCTAACGCCAACATTGTCGTTATCCCATAAATGTTTTTATCTATTCTATGAATAGAATAGAAATCTATGCCACTTATCGAGGGGCCTCTGATGTTTTTAAAGGTATTTTAGATGTGAATAAAGATATATCCGTGTTAAATAGATTTTGATTAGTTTGGGTCATAATAATTCATGTGACAAAAGTCGAAATAAACAATAGCTTGGCGCGGGTTTCAGAATAAATTAGTAAGATCGAGCGTTTAGCCCAGTTGATTTTTTTTGTTTGCTTTCTTATTTTTCTTGATTTTCAAAATATTGTTTCTGCAATGCTTAAAACACAGATGAATAGTTTACCACTGAGCTTGTATAAAAGAGCTGACAGAGCCAGTTTTTCCAAATTCATTTCGAGTGCAATTGCAGTGCAACTTATATTTAATAGTACTTTTATTCGTCTACAGAAAACTAACGTCCATGTAGGTCTATTTCACTAAACCTAAAGCTTCTTTTACGCAGAATAATGCAATTAGACTTTTGGAGCCTGCAGTTTTACGCACTAGCACTGCACCGAGACTATAAAGTAAATATCACAGGTAGCATACCTTTATTTTTCCTATTAAGCAAATAAATGTCAATTTCTACACGCCTACTTCACATTTTTATCTCTATACTAGCTGTTGCCAGCGGCTTCGCCCGCGTGTTATACCAGAAAAAATATAGCCTATATCACTCGTTGATATTGTAGCTTTCTACCTATGAGTGAAAAAATTTTTATATTGGTTACGTAGATTTTGAGTTTATCCATAACAAACATACAAAATATCAAAACTTTTCTTTTTATAATATTAGTTTAGATAACTGCGAGCACGGTGTTGTTGCTGCCAGATTAGATTCTAGACTTGAATAAAATTTGGTATTGCATTTTTACTTCGTTGCACACACCTCATTGCATTACTTTTTTATTGGCTATAGTGTGTTTTCATGGTTGTCTAAAGAATCAAAATTACAGTAAGCTAGAACATTTGTACCTCCTCGTTACCACTATCTCAAATGAAAAAGAAAACCGTATTTGCAGTCAAGGAACAATCTCTTTCGTTTACCGCGTCTTTTTTAGAATAATGGCAGCTACAATTTCTCAATAAAAACAATCTACCACATAATAGCTCAAGATAGAGACACTTTATGCCGGTGCTCCGTTCGGACAAGATCGCAAAAACATCGCATCCAAAAAGTTTTTAATTGTAGGCCTTTTTGTTTTATACCTCGCCCTCCACGTGAAGTATTATTATCATAATTGATGAAGCATGGATGTAAAACACCTCTGCTCATATCTTCGTATAAAAAAGCATACATAATGTTTAAAATTAACATGAAATTAAAATGTTCAACGAGTCGCAACTAATGCAACGTAATTGTGCTCAATGAAGCGCGGGGTCGGTCATTATTTTTATAATTAACCTTTACACGTGTAGGAGGTTAAAACGTTTAAGATCATCGAAAAACTCTTACACGGAATGTCCAGCGAATTACGAACATACCCATCTCTTAATGTACACTCCTTCAGACATTATAGTAATTTTTATAATATTTTAAAATTCTCAACTATCAGGCACACAGACATATATCAAATTAGGCACCATTTTCCAAGGGTACACACTATTGTACTGTCCGCTGTGAGAAGAAAGTGAGCGACTAGGACCTTCGTTCTCCATTTTCTTTATATCGTCCTTGTCAGTGCGGACTGCTCTTCGGAGCAAGCGATACCCTGTTTCTACGTCTAACAGTCCTACAACCAGTGTGTGCATTAGACGGAGCGAAAAATTTTTTGGTACGAGGTGTCGTTTTACGAAGGGATAGGTGCAACCTTCCTTATTGTTCAAATAAAAGCGAAGTAATCGTTAAAGTATAACGTGCTTTTGATAATAATTACAGTATGTACTTACCCAACAATAATATTGGTAGGTCAATAAGTAGGTGCCACAAAAGACTGTGTCGCGCCTGCATCTCAGGAGCAGGAGCGCGTTGCTCCGATGCAGTCTGCAACAAACATATTTAGAATATTATTAGTATTATTATACTGTCTTCTTCTTCTGAGCGATTCGACGGCAAAACAGTTTTGTTATGCTGGCTCAAAAGGCGGCTCCATTAACTGTATTTTTAGAAGCAGCCATCAAAACCTTCTGCGTGAAGGTGTAATGCATGCAGGTCACAATGTAAGGTGGGGCATCGTTTGAGGTACACCACACTAATACTTCAAATTTGTACTATCTCCGAAACCCCACATGAACATGTTTTCCTTGCTTCGCCCAATCTGAGTCTATTCATAATAATAATTTCAATTAAAAGCTGATTTAATATAGTTAATGTAACCTGTTTTAAAAATCTATTCCTGTTCAGATGACCACAATACTACTTTGCCTAAAATAAAAATAGAACCATAACAATCCGTAGTAGGTAGGTACTACAGCATCGGGTGGGTTGCACTATAACTAAGAGATTAGTCGCGGCCCATCGTAAACCCAGTTTACCGGTACAAACGTTAACTCCGGCGTTAACACGAATAACTAGAGTTTAAACTCAAGTTGGGTAAATCTTAAAACAATTTGTTTGTTGATTTATGAGGTATGTTAAATTTAGAGTACTTCATTAGATTGTACGTTTGTAAATATTTAGCTATTCTCGACTTGTAGAACGTAGTGGCCAATAATTATAATTAATTAACTTTAAGAACATCTTTAGATAGAAGATGTCCATGCTGATAGACGATAAAGGCAATAAACCATTACAGCAGTGATATAATGAAGCTGTAATGAATACGATATTGCTAAAACGTAAACTTTCTGTATAGAAAGGCAGTAACACCTTTAGGTTTTATCAATATTGGAAAAACTTTTTAGTAAGCGTTCTATGCAAAAATGATAAAGTAGGGATCGAGTTCATCGACTTGTAGCGATTATACATACACCGTCAAATTTGCTTACATGGTACAAAGAAGCCCGCTAATCGCCGGTGTAATAAATTGTCTATTAGAGACACTACTATATAAATTGACATGTTCAACGACCTTTTAAGCGACATGCAATGAATCCATAAAACAAATTACTGACTTTGAATGTGGAGTAATAACTTAGCTTTGCACTTTTTCCGAAGGAGTAGGCAGTGGTGTAGTAAGTATAAAAGTTTCGTCAGTTATGATGGGTTCCACGTAAGAGGTCACTATAAAACTCGACAGACAAACCCAATATAACCCGACCCGAAATCTGTGCGTGGCAGTCCAGCAAAAACCACCGAAGCAGCCTTTATTGGAAGAAGTGTTGAAAATTTGAAGTTATAACAAACCATTGTTATAATAATTGATAAAAATATTTATTCTATGTTGGTCGCTGTCGTGACTTATGGAATAACAATAGGCCAGGTGTATATTCTGCGATTTGCGATTTGCTTGTCAGTTAGGTATAGGTAGGGCTGTCGCATATAAAAAAAATGATTTATTTTACTGAAGTGGAATTGTCACTATTTTTGATGAGTGACTATTTTGCAAGAGGGTTAAGTTGAGACATCCAGTTTTTAACCGTTTCAAATATATGTATTACTAGCTGTGCCCGCGACTTCGTCCGCGTGGAATAGTGATTTTGGGCAGCATTTTTTGGATATATCTTTTGGTTTGTTTTGAATTATAAACATCTTCGTTTAGGTGAATAAGAAAAATCTTTACAGTAAATGCTTCTCTATCTACAATATTAGACGTATAGCCATCGCGGATCAAAGCCATACAGGCTGCTAGGATTACTTACACGTGGCAAATCTACATAAAGCTGACCATGCGAAAAACAGTTAATATTTAGATCCACACTCATTAATTGTCATCGCGAAACATAGGCTCACTGGAAACTGATCTCGATTAAAACTAAACGGGAAATTGTTTGGAATGAAAGGAATCCGAGGAATAAAAACGCTATAAGTTTTTTTTTTTTTATATTAGCCTGCCAAAGTGCCTCTACTCTGGCTGATGGTAAGCAGTCAGTGGAATTCAGAAGTAGTGGACACCATTCCAAAAGCCAAACTACTGGTATGGTGGCCTCCACTATGGCGGCTTAGTGAGATGCTTCTTCACGCCTCGCTTAAAAGTCCCAGGATGAAAGTTAGGTGGGAACACATGCGCTGGTAAAGAGTTCCAGGCTTTAATTGAGCGACAAAAGTATAAAGTGCTGAACCGTTTGGTTCGAGACCCTTTAGATTGCACTGTGAAAGGGTAGCACTTCAGTCCCGCATGTGTCGTTCTGGATAAAAAGAGAGAGGGTAGAATTAATTTAAAGAGCTGTTGAGAAGACTCTCCGTGGTAAAGGCGACAGAAGACGGCCGTTGAGGAGGCGATGTCTCTTCGCAGCTGTAAAGGCTCAAGGGTCTTAGGCCTCCGGGCTTCCATGATACGGACTGCTCGCAAAAGGCCCCCGTACCGTCTCGAAAATGGTCGCCAGGTCCCACTATCCGGTCACCAACCTGCACGACGAACCACTCCGAGATTATGCGCAACCTGGTGGGGCAGTCTCTTTTTTTTTGGTTAGGTCTAATTGGGCCCTTGTACAATGCCGCGGGCGGCCAGCGGCACCACCGTTTATACGGGTCTCCCTGGCCGGCGGGTTGACCCACACCACCCACACAATGACTCCGCGGATACTCAGCTGGTCCCACACATGCTGCGAGGTTTGTCATCTCTGCATCAGTTGGGCCTCCGGCTCTCGCGCTTACTGAACGAAACGCAATAATATGGATACTATTACTCTTACGTCGAAAACTATGAGAGTAGTACATCCCTGGTCGATCCGACCCATTCATGTTGAAACCAGCGTAAATCGACTACTACTATTTCGTAATTCACTTCAATTCCACCTATTCCGTAATGAAACGTGTTAACAAACATGTTTTTATCACAAAAAATAAAAATAAAATAAATCCAGAAAATATAAATCTAACTTGTATTTACATTTTAAATAATAAAGTATTTACATTTTAATAAAGAAATAAGACGTGTTAACCTAACTTAAAAACAAACTAAGCTAAGCTATATACATACCACATTTATGACGTGATTATTTAAATTCATGCTACAAATATTTGCACTGAGCGGGAATCGAACCCGCGACCTCACAGTCCATACACAGTACCACCGAAATACAGAGGCAGTTGATTTCCCCCTGACTTTCCCCTCCCTTTCCCCTGACTTCTCCCTCGCTACCCCCGCGCTTTCCCCTCACTTCTCCCTTCCTTTCCTCTTCCTCCCCCTCCCTTCCCCCTCCCTCCAAATTTCAAGTCGCCAACTTCAAAAGCAAAGATCTTTCCATACAATATTTCATCCCTTATTTCACTCATATAAATCCACCCCAGTAAAAAAAAAAATATGAGCGTATTTTTTATTTAAATAAAAGTATTCCAAAACAAAATTTCAAAGCTGTAACTTAAAAAATGAAGACGTTTCATACAATCGATTTCATCCCTTTTCATACACTTAAGGGTTGAATTTTTAAGAAAGGGTTTCTTTGTACACTTCTAGACATTAAGACAAACACACCCTCCAAATTTCAAGTCGCTACGACCAGCGGTTTAGGCTTTACGTTGTCTGTCAGTCAGTCAGTCAGTCAGGACAAAGCCTTATATAATATGTATGGATGTATGGATTAGACGTATAGCCATCAGGGATCAAAGCATACAGGCTGCTAGTAATGCTAACACGTGATAGAGCCACTTAAAGCTGACCGAAAAACAGTTAATACTTAGATCCACACCCACAACTTTTAGTGTCTTAGCTTTACTTTAATTACTTAATTAATTAATTACTTTAATTAGTCATCGCAAAACATAGGCTCACTGGAAACTGGACTCGTTTAAAACTAAATGAAAGACTGTTTAGAATGACAGGAATCCGAGGAATAAAAACACTATCAGCTATTCCGCAACCTGTTAAAATATCTGCTTCTATAAGATTTCGTAGTAAATTAACGAAGGTTGGATGTGATTCTTTAAATTGGCATAACTTTTTTATTTATGAACCGATTGACATGAAACAAACACTAAATGTTAAGTGAAGCTTACCACAATATATTAGTGAAAACCATAT
The DNA here is from genome assembly GCA_963082885.1 of Parascotia fuliginaria. Classification (NCBI taxonomy): domain Eukaryota; kingdom Metazoa; phylum Arthropoda; class Insecta; order Lepidoptera; family Erebidae; genus Parascotia; species Parascotia fuliginaria. The sequence continues at coordinate 3,158,695 of OY720190.1, read as the reverse complement.
TTAAATCGGATAAGCCGTTTCTGAGATTAGCGTGCACAAACGTACAGACAAACAGACAAACAGACAAACAGACAAACAGACAAAAATTTTAAAAATCATTGTTTTGGGTTCTATTTGTGTTGTTATAGGTCCCAATAGTATTTTTTCTCATATATCTTCCATGTACAGACAGCGATAGGTTACATTTTTATTATATGTATAGATGACTTTCATAATACGCCATCAGTCGTCAACAATAATAAAATAAATGTTATTTAGCTAAACGATTCTCATCTTAATGATTGCAAAACGAATACTCTGATTTATATTTATTTCATTTTAACAATAATAAGACAGAAATTTAACATAAGTAATATTTAACGGAAAACCACAAACAATTAGACATAGAAAACATTGAGGAAGTCATTGTACTATATCTACAATTCATTATTAAGTTCATCTACGTGCTAGGAGGTAAATGTGACAGTTACCACTATTGTTTTAAAATAGCAGATGGTAAGTACCAACATCCGCATTTATACAGCTGGTACAAGTTTTACATAAATTGTTATAATAAAATAAGATATTATATTACAACATATATCATTTTGTTTAGGTCCAAGTTTTGACGTTTTTATTCGCTTTGAATAAAAATATATTAGCGTGGTGAACAATGCCCACGCCTTCTCTGTACGAGGAAGTCATCATTTTACTTTGCAGTGGAAAAATAGAAGACTGGCACGACGCGGCGACGGACGGTACTATGGACCACGTCCACTACAAAACCGAAAATTTGTATATCGTATTTGTATAGTTATATTAAAAGTTAAATAAATGTCATAGTTAAGGAATAGGTAGAACAATAAACAATCTATTATCCTTACCAACCAAAAATAAACCTTTCAACATTTAAAAATAAACTTATAAAATAATTTATGCATCCATTTTCTTAACATCAAAACTCAATAACAGATACACAATTCTTCTTTTACGTCATCCGTCTTGTCATTTAGACGACGTTTAATTTTTTTGTGACATCCCTAAAGCCGGTGAGCAGTTGACAGTCCATGTCGCGCCATATTTGGCGGGCTGTCAAACTGTCATTGACTTTGAGTGCGCAAGCGCCGAGTTCCATAATTACGTATGGTAGATGAATAATAAAGAATACTGTAACTGTTTTCGAGTTGTTTTATGATAATTTAGCTATTTGTGTAGTTAATTAAGTTATAAAATTGACATATTATATATTTATTGAGTTTAAGTTCAATTATTTTATTAATTATGAATATATATTGATAAATAAATAAAGTTATGTAGGTATATATCTATACACTGTGTTGGCATTTTAAGAGACAAAATCACCGCCGAGAATATCAAAAACAACTGCAAAATATTTTACATTAGGTACCTATTTCGTTATCACAATAACAAAAATATGCAATAAGCCACAAATTTCTTCATCTGCGTCTGATGTCAGAACATGATAATTAATGCTATAATAGCAGACCAAGACAAAATCTTCTCACAGAAATCTTACTTCTATTTAGCTTTGAAATTAAATATGATAAGTGCAGCAATCAATATAATAGGTGCTATAAATGCAGTATACACAATGTCAATTACGATAAAGAAATATGTCGAAAGAAATAATGTGGTGACAATTCAGATGAATGAAGTGATAAGAATCATTTTAGATAAGCGGTATAGATGGTGGACGACAATTGGATAAGAATGTAAAAAGCTATTTAATTTTATCGCCGGACGCATCGAAGCATTCATAGAAACGTATATGGCAGCCGCGCTTCCTAAGTGGTTTGCTGTTATGAATATCGCTAGCTTAAAATTTATCAGGTTATCAACGAGATTTACTATTTTCTCCTCTCTTGTTTTAGGCTTCTCTCTGCGATTTCATATATTACCATTCATACGCAATTTTGCTTTATTATTACAATAAATAGGTACATTATGCAAAACAACGACTCAAAAGCTTAATTAACTTGCACTAGTCGAGATGGTACGACGGGAACTCAATGCACTACAAATAATAATATCCAAAACTATACTAGTGACTGAATTTTCACTGTTTGCCTTAGAAGTATTATAGAAGAAACGCTAGCTGACGAATGGTCCCTCCATTCGTCAGCTAGCGTTTCTAGGGGAGGAACAGGTAGGGAGAGAGAGGAGATTAGATGTCGAATCATATTCTTTACGTGCTTTCTCTACACGAAAATCTTACAATTCGCAAAAAAACTTTACTAAACTAGACACTGAAGTTGCATACTGCAGTGTCTATTCTTTTGAAATCATGTTACATAACCCTACCTAGCTCCATTACGATGCAAAGGATAAAGTTTCGTAATTTCCCCGGACAAGAACAGGTGTTTTATTGCTGTGAATATAGAGTCAATGTTCCAGCAAGTACCTATTTAATATTAATACTGGCAACATTAACTGTTATTTGTACTATTTGAACCAATGTTGGCTGTATGGTGGGTATAAGAAATGCGTGTGATGTTGCCTGTGATTTAGTAGCTGCAAACCCGATAGGAATTCTCGAAAATCGAATAATTCGCAATAATATAATAGTAAAGTAATAGTAACAATAAAGTTTAACAAAAATAAATAGACGTAGTGACGTCGGCTATACCTAAAGCTTTATAAATTTAGTTTTTGTTTATTACATTTAAAAGTTTAATAGGAGAACCATGATATTTTAAATAGCGAATAGATGCGCAATGCAGCAAACGATTTCTGATTAAAACTTGAATTGAATTGGCAAAAATTAAATTTGGAACGTGAGATTTACAGAGCCAAAAGTGAACCTCATTACAACAAAATATGGTAGGTGCTCGAGGGACCGGAGTAGACAAAGATATATCATATCCGCATTACGTAAGCTATCTTAGGGTTTGTGTCAATCATTCTTCATTATCATTATTTCACCTTTTAGCCATTCTCTTACGACTGTTGGTTGAGTGATTGCACTAGGACAGATTCTTCTTTAGGTATATTAATATAATCAAGCGTAAGAGTTTGTTTCTTTGTACGCACTAATCTCTGGAAATACCAGTCGAATTTGAAAAATTCTTTTTGCGTACGTTTGCCCAGTTCTGGAGGATGGTTATAGGCTATGTAACATCACGCTACTAGCGACGGGAGCAGAGCAGTAAGCAAAGACGTGGACGAAACTGTTTAGCGGAAAGCTAGTACTACTATATCAAGCGAAAGAGTTTATTTGTTTGAACGCGCTAATCTCTAGAAGTATCAGTCGGAATTACAGAACTCTTTTTGCGTTTGATAGCTCAGTTCTTGAGGAAGGTTATAGGCTATGTAACATCACGCTACTGGCGACGGGAGCAGAGCAGTAACCAAAATAAATCTCGAAGCTAGTATCCAGTCTAATATATTCACCTGTTACTATTCATAGCAAAATAAGCTAGAAGACAGTTAGACAGCAATTTAAATCAAACACTACTTAAGAACCAATAAGCATCGCCAACATTTGCAAGCTTTCTTATGCAAATGTAACATGATGTTTATAGATCCTGGCATGGTATCAAACGTTGGGCCAGGACACCAAGTATCGCCAACATTGGCGCACTTGGATACAACATTCCAATGGTAATTTGTAGTATTAGGTTGTTACATAGCATAGCAATTGATGTTATACACCTATGGTACTTTTGGCCTACATCTCAAGGATTACTAGAGGGCCTACGCAAATTAACTTGCTTAAAATGTCGCGAATGCATTTTGTTAATGTATTTGGAAAGAGGTGTAATGTTTATGTTGTTGTGCTTTTATGTAAAACGATTACTAATTTCCATATTGGAATCGTATAAGTCTATTCACTCTGTTGACGATATAATATGTACTTACATTTTATCTTCTCTTACTTCTGATTAAATTCAGCTCGACATGTTTTCATAAGGACATTTTTTTAAAATGATCTTTTGAACATGGTTACGGGAGACTTTACAAAAGTACACCCAGACTTGGAACAAATATTTACGAATCACACAAAGTTTTGTTCCATTTTGGGATCAAATCTACTCTAATTCTACCAACCTAAACTAAATTACTATGATTGTTGTCTGTAAGATGGTACACCTTCAGCCTAGTTTTATTTAAACATTAGCTTCCAGCGGCGCGGTTTCACGCGCATTTGGTTACTGCTCTGCTTCCGTCGCCAGTAGCGTGATGTTACATAGCCTATAACGGCTATAACCTTCCTCGAGAACTGGGCTATCATACACAAAAAGAATTAGTAGTAGTTCCAGAGATTAGCATTCAAACAAACAGACAAACTCTTCTGCTTTATATAATAGTATCTCTAGAAGTATAGATAGATAAAATGTATAGCCCACGTCTCTTACATTTGCGGCACTGTCGACCACAAATAGCTATAAACTTGTGCAGGTTTAATAAATTGTGGCTTTTGGTTACTGACTCTTTGGTCTAAGATTAATTGCACACATCAACCATTAAAAAACCAAGCAGGATGAATACAAAACTGGGTTATACTGACTTATAACACTTAGGTGCCCGCACCGCGGTTTTAGTTACATCTTTGGTTACTGCGCCGCTTCCGTGGGTCATAGCGTGATATTACCATAGATAAGAGTGTGATATTACTAAAGCCTATAACTTTCCTCAAGATCTGGGCTATCAAAATCAAAAAGAATTGTTTAACGCCGACTGATTGTTCCAGAGATTACCGCGTTTAAAGAAACAAACTCTATTCGCTTTATATGAATGCTAGCTTTCTGCGGCGCGGTATTAGCGCGCTTAAACAACCAAACAAACAAATTCTTTCTCTGTATATGGATTTAGCTAGGTTAAACAGTTACCGTTAAATATATAATGAAAACCTTGCTCGAATTAACTGTACTTTAGGTACTTACATACTCATAGGTACAGAACATCCTAATCATAGGTAAATACTTATGATGAGGTTCCTTTACAGAACGGTTGTATTTTAGCGCAATCATCTTCACAGATGCAAGTGTAAGGCCTTAGCTCTACTTATGTCGTTAAAATTTGTTATGAAAGCGGACTGGTTTCTTTAGTGCCTAACTTCGTCTTATTACTATTTAAGGTAGTAGATCCACGCTAGTTTTTTTTTTTTTTTTTTTTATTTATTTTAAGATCAACAAACAGTGAACACAGAAATTACATTAATTGACATGCATGCAAGATGTATAATAATGTGCCACCAACTCCGTCGACCACAGATAAAAGTGATTGCTGTACAATTGGCGGTGTGGTGCAAACAAGAGAAACCTTAACCCAGAGTGAGCCAAGCATTATCCCAGCAGTGACATAAATAAGTGCTGAGTTAAAAATATTTTAAAAGACAAAAAAATAAAAATATGTCAAGCTCAGTCTGGGGAAAGGCTTGACAAAGAGGTTGAGAGTAGTTTATAAAAGAAAATTAATAATAATAATAAAAAAAAGTTAGTATAATATAAAATAATAAAATAATGTTAACAATGTTATCAGTAGTACAAATGTGAATAAAGAAGAAAAACTAGTGAGCTACAACATTACAGGCGTCAGCTTTGAGCTTTTTATAATTTTTTTGAAAACGCCAATACGTGTTACAAGTATATCTATCGTGTTGAAATTCTTATTATACAGGTCAACTAATCTATGTAATGGCGAACGTTTACCAGCATTAGTACGACAAACAGAAGTATTAAAAAGTTGACAGGCATTCCGACAATGTGTTCTAAGAGGAACTCTGTAGCATAACCTATTATGAAGAGACACACAATCATATTTATTGTGACATATATCGTATAGAAACATTGTTCCGAGTTGTAGTCGTCTTGACTCAAGTGTCGACAGGTTGTATCTATCTAAAAGTACGTCATATTCGAGAAGATTGTGATAACATTTATAGTGCATACTGCGTAAAAAGCGTTTTTGTACAGATTCCAATGCATTTATATACTTGCTGTAAAAGGGGTTCCATACGGGCACAGCATACTCTAATTGGGATCGAATAAGAGATTTATACATGTGCAAAAAAGTGGTTGGTCGGGTAAATTTTGAACCAGATCGCATAACAAACCCATACAGCCTGAAGGCCTTAGCTATTATGTTGTCAATGTGAATGTCAAGGTGCAACTTGGTATCCAATATGACACCGAGATCTCTGATAGACTCTACAGATTCAAGACGCTCGCCACATAGTATATACTGGTAACGACTTACGTTTTGTTTTTTTGTGAAAGTAATAAATTTACATTTACCAATACTAAGGCGTAATTTATTCTTAACACAATAGTCTGAAAATCTATTTAAATCATCCTGAAATTTGTAGTGATCTTCATCGTTTTCAATAGTATGAAAAATTTTTAAGTCATCTGCGTACAACAGGTAATTGCAGTAATTGAAACAGTGGTGTATATCGTTAATGAAGATGATAAATAGCAGAGGTCCCAATATGGATCCCTGCGGAATTCCAGAAGTGATAGAAACATAATCAGACTCATGACCATTAATTACCACCTTCTGTGTTCTATTAGAGATATAAGATTTAAACCACCTCCAAAGATTACCCCGAATGCCGTTGAAGGCAAGTTTTTCTAAAAGTAATTTGTGGTCTACTCTGTCAAAAGCTTTCTGAAAATCAGTATAAATACTGTCTGTTTGTTTGTTTGCGTCTAAACTCTCGAAAAGGTAAGTAGTGTAACTAACTAGGTTTGTAGTAGTTGAGCGTCGCTGTACAAACCCGTGTTGCTGTTCAATAATAACATTGTGTAACGATGGATATATTATGTTGTGTATAAGTTTTTCAAAAAGCTTTGAAAGAGCGGGCAGTATCGAGATGGGCCGGTAGTTCTCCACATCGTTCACAGATCCACCTTTATGCACAGGTACTATGCGAGCGGTCTTCCAGATTGTAGGAAAGACTCCCTCCTGTATACAGCGATTATATAAGTACTGTAGTGGCTGACAAATTAATTCAGCAGTATGCTTAAAAAATAAAGGAGGAATACCGTCCACTCCTGACCCCTTACTGACATCTAGCATCTGAAGTGCTTTTCGTACTTCTTCTTTGGTAATGTGTATGCTTTGCAGATTAACTTCCGACGTAGTGTTTGTGTCAGGTATACTTGACTCATCAAAATCAACATCGACACTAGATGGTTCAAAGACCGAATGAAAAAAAGACGAGAACAAATTACATACTTCGACGGGGTCGTCAGCAGACTTATCTTTATACAATACGTGATTAGGTATACCTGCATTTACCTTCTGATTATTAATATATGTCCAAAAATAATTAATATTATTACATATGCTGTCCTCTACTGACGCCATATATTTTTTGTAGCATTCATGTGCCAGTATCTTAAACCTACTCCTGTATACACTAAAAATTTCATAATCCGATTTGTTACTATAATTCTTCCATTTATTCCAAGCACTACTTTTGTTTTTAAATAAATGTATTAAAGCCGGCGTAAACCATAGAGGATATTTAGAATTTTTGTTCTTTTTGACAGGGATATGTTTTTTTATAATAGCAAAAATGTGTTCATAAAAAACGGATACCGCAGCTTCAGCCGTAGTCTGCAGACGCAATATATCCCAATCGAGTTTGACAAACTCCGCATTAATTAAAGTATAATCAGCGTTAATAAAGTCATAGTAAGTACTACGCCTGTTTTGTACTGGCTTAGAGCTCTTACCCATTGTCATCACTACATAGAAAGGAGGATGTTGTACATCGATAGGTACTAGCGGTATCTGTGCCGAGTGCGCGTGGCAAGCGAGGATATTGGTTATGAAAAGATCCAACAAGCGATCCCTGTTATTTTTAAATCTGTTAAGCTGAATTCCATTTATTAGGCACATAAAGTTATGGAGGTATGCATTAGCTAATTCATGATGTATGCTATTTATAACAGGTTCCAAATGGGTACCACAATCGCGCCATTCTAATGTGGGCAAATTATAATCTCCGACTATGATGTATCTGTCTGTATTACGCTCATGTAACGTAGCCGCAAGGTTATCCAAGTGGGCAGCGTAAATATCAGCACTCAAACTCGGTGGTATATATGCAGCGCTAATAATACAACAATGGTTATGCACGTATAGCTCAAGCAGGACATGATCAACTAGCGACAACAAAGCTGTGCCAGCGGTCGTGGTGCCGCGGGGTGGCAAGGGGAGAGGGACAGCGGTCAACTCACGGCGAACCGCCACCAACACACCGCCGCCGTCTCGTCTCTCGCTCACCACTCGGTTTCTGTCGCATCTATATATCCTATATCTGGAGTCAATAAGTTCCCCATCACAGATGGCACCGTGTAACCACGTCTCAGTCAGTATGATAATATCGTAGTCATGTAATAATATATTCATATACAAGGTATGCAACTTGGTTCTTAATCCCCTACAATTTTGATAAAACACCGTTATTACAAGATTATCCATTGATTAAGTTCAAAATATATATAGTATGACTAATAAAGAATGTATATATTTTATAATATGATATTCTATTGAATAGATATATATGTGTTGTTGTGTAATAATAATAAGATGAGTGTGCACGCATGGACCCCGTATTATTACAATATGCGTATTTAATTAGATATGTAATAGCAATACTACAATACAATGTTACAAATGTGTAATGGTTAATAAATAGACAATTTTGGCTTGAACATATTGTATAATATAATTTATTGGTTACCCGTATATGAAAAATAACAAAATATGTACCTGTTTTTTTATGGCAGAGAAATCCTAATTGATTACCGTTATTTAGTACTGTTCGCAATAGATACAATATGAATTTCAAATAGTTATAAACACAGCCTGCTGATAAACACTCAAAGCACTCATTCGATTCTGGTAACATCTTGCGGGCGGCGTATAGCAATGCACGGCGAGGTGTCCGTTTTTCTTGCAAGAATTGTGCCGTGTTTGACCCACACGTATTTATATCCGTGTTTGCTAGCCGCTTCACGGCACTGCCGAAACAAATGCTTGTTGTTGAGAGTCAGATGTTCGTGGATATAAATTTTGTGTATGGCACCGGCTATTGAAAGTCTCGTCGAATCTATTCCCTTAGAAGCACGATAGGCGGAGATAACGTTGTCTCGTAGAATCCTGGTGGACAACCTGACGATTATATTCTTCGGCCTAGAACTTTTCTGGTCCGCATGAGGGTGAGGTACCCGATGTATAGATATGATATCTGATGGTTGTATTGGGTACTTAATCTCGATAGCTAGTCTATTTAAAACATCCAATAAGTTTTCTCCCTTCCTCTCCGGTAGATTAGATATTTCGAGGTTATTTTGTCTAGCCTGTTGCTCCATTATTTCCAGTTTGCTTTCTACAGACTGTAATTGCGATGTTAAGACGGTGGACGCAGAAAAATTATTTTTAACACTCTTTAGTTCATTGTCGAATGTGTCCTGGCGATCCGATAGAAAATTAAGCGATTTTTCCATCTCATTTAATCGTTCAGTAGCTTGTGATAATAATTGTTTTAAGGATAGGTTGTCCGCGAATAATTTTTCAATGTTGGCGTTTATGTATGTCAGTGATGCTGATATTTTCGACATCTCACTGCTCACAGTGGCTTTAATCACCGTTGTAACACATTCGGAAATGGCCTCCTTAATTTTGTCGTTAAGTAACAGTCTATGCTCTTCAAATTTTTCTTCAAAGAAAGTAAACATGTCATCTGGATTTGGTTCTTTAGGTATGCGTCTACGTGCATTGAGATTCACGTATGCTTCTTTGTTATCTATAGACATGTTCATTTGATTGGCATCGGTACTCATAGAGAACCTGTTTGTTGGCGTTCGTTGCAGCTCCATTTTCTTCTATGTTGTAATAAATAGATGGGTATTTAATATAATCCGCACTAGAACCAACTGAATATTGCGATGTGGCAGGTAGGAGGAAATGAATAAGCAACACTCAGCAGTCACTAATAAGAAGGCTTAAAGACGATAATTGAACAACGATAATTATTACGACGGATAAAAATTGTGTTACACCACCACTCCGACTGAGAACCCATTTCTAATGAAGTAATAGTTACAGCATGAATGGGCTGGATCGAACGGGAAAGTACTACCCTGTCATAGAAGATCAACGTAAGAGTAGTAGTAGTATCCGTACTACTGCGTTTCGTTCGTGAGTGAGAGTGCCGGAGGCCCAATTTCGCCCTTTCTCATTCCTCACTTCCTTCATTCTCTTCTCCTACCCTATTCCCAGCCGCCATAATGGAGGCCACCATACCAGCAGTTTAAGATGATGACTTTTGGTATGGTGGCCACCACTTCTGGATTCCACTGACTGCTTACTATCAGGCGGGGTAAAGTCACTTTGGTAGTCTAACATAAAAATATATTACTTGGGCTCTGTTTAAAATGTTTGTGATTGAAAGAGAAGCCATTCTTAGTAAACATGTTACCTATTCTTTTAGTGTTAACTGGCTGTCAAACGTGGTGATTAAAGCTAACTTCTTTGCGAAGTTCTTTATATGATATGTATCTCGTTAGACTAAAACAAATTTTCGTCAAGAGATAATTAAATTTCTCACCACCCTTATCAGGTCCACTTTGGTGAGTGCGGCTGACGACAGGCCAAGGTGCTGAAAAAGGAGGCCTATGTACAGCAGTGGACGTCTTTCGGCTGATAAAAGAACTTAAAGAACCTTTGTATCAGAATCGGGCACTAAATCCGCGCTTAACAAATCGCTTTAGCGTCTCGGCAATCAATATAAGTAAGTACATAGTGTTATGATGGAAAGTGCACAACCGATATACTATACGTGGTAACCGCCTTAATGCAGTAGAAAAACAATCTTAAGCCGCTAACACCTCTGTTACATTTATCGCAATTTCTCTTTGACGATTGTACTGTTAGCTTTGTTAGAAAGTTTGCTTTTCTTAGTTCTAGATATGTCTTATTTATTCTATTTGATTCTGTATTGTAAAAGACTAGATAAATACACAAATAATGCCTAAATAAAATATTGTAAATGCATGAAACACTTCGTACAATCAGAAACCCTAATACCTTAAACAGAAGAAACAAAATTAAGGATTAAAAGCAATTTTAAATATGATTTAAGTTCTGAATAGGTGTGCAAATTACGTTTGCCTTTTGTTTACTAAATTATAAACATATACGACACTTCACAGTAATTATAACAAAAGAGTTACATTTATTATTAACGCGAATGCAAGCCTCCAGCTTTTTAATAAGTATTTTTAAAATAACTAAATCTAGAATCGATTTAGGTTCCTCACAATCTTAAACTAAAAATCTATGACTATTACCATTACATCTACTGGCCCGTTATGAGTGATAGATAACTCAACTGCATAGCTGGCGTGCGACGTGAATTGTCTATTCAAGTGGTCGATTCCGTATTCTACACAATAGGAGCTAGAAACTGTACGTGCAAGGCGCCAGAGAAACGGCATGAAAGCTAAAATCTTTAAGTCCGTTAATGCTCACTGCGTGCTTGGTGTGAAAATTTTTGTGGTTGAACAGGATTATCGGAGACTGCAAGAATACGCAGTGCTTTACTATTTTTGTAAACTTGAATTCAACACGCGACAGAAATTAAAACACACACACAAGTACTTTTACGTTTTATATAATTTATGCTCGGCTTAACTTAATTCGAAAATAAACGGATAAAAATAATTTATAACCACTTGTTTTTAACAACAGAACTATGTACAACATGAGTGCAGTGCTATATTACAAATAGTAGGTACTTAAAACAGTTCAATAAAATAGTAACACCTACTTAACATAGAACATGCAACAAAACTATAAAATATTGTTCCAAGGAGCCTTTAAAGTATAGCGTGCAGTTTTATAGTATCGACTTCTTGGCATTAGGTACCGCAGTTCATCAAGACAATGAGGTATGTCGAAGTAGAGACAAACGAATCTATTTGAAAGCTCCGTGAAAATATCAGAAGCTTGAAGACGGTTTCAAGGACATTATCATATTTCGCCAATAGTTTGTTAGTTTCAAAATTGAAGAGTAACAGACAAATTAATATATGCCGCTACCTAATAGTTCAGAATTTTAATAATATTACATTTATATACGAATATCTTTCTGCATTACATACGAGTTAAAATTATATAAATAAATGCGATTCTCTTCAACCAAATTGAACTTGCACGAGATCGAAGTCTGTTCACCCCGTAACCTCGTCAGTTATTTATGCGCAGTAGTGATAACAGGCACTTTGATGTGATAGTCTTTAATGACCGTTGTTACTGCCTAATCGACAATTATGTAATGAATTGTATTTAAAGTTTATGAGACGTATTTGATAAGGTCCGGGATCCTGGCAGTTACAAAACTTTGGCGAATATGTTTATCGAGATTAATAAAATAACTCAAATGTCATCAATTTTTTTTTAAACAAAGGGTCTTTGAACCTAATTCTCGATATCTCTCGATGTATGCCTACAATGATCGTGACTTGTATGTAGGTATATCAGTATAATTAAATCACTTAACATAATAGTAATGCGATTAGATATAGAAACCTTACTGTGCTTAATACTCAGCTTAGTAAAATAACTTCAGGTCGATGACTGATGCCCCTCCCACAATGACTGCACGCTTACTCACTTGTTGAAGAGATAGGCAGAAGTGTATTAGAGCTATATTTAGCTAGACTTAACTTGATGACATAGATATAATATGGTACTTTTCGACAAAAAATTGAAATTATATGGTCTGGTCGCAAAATGACGTTCGAGATCACTTTTGATCATAATTCGAGAATATTGAGGCATCTATTTTATACGGCCCAATGACACTTTAGTAAGGCAACTCTGTAGGCTTTTAATTACCCTAAAACGCTTACAGAAAAATTATGCCTATTTTAAAAGTTTATTTATTTCATAACCCTCAAGTTTATTTATCTTTACCGAAGCATACGATTACAAATACAGCTCTTGGCTGATAAAGCCTTCCCGGTATTATACAATGCTCACAGGATATGACGTCACTGAATTGCATAAGCTAATTTTTATGCTAACGGTACACATCCCAAGAGGTTAAAGCAGTTACTAAATCTGCTATGCACGGACAGGATTATGAAAATGATGTCATAATTAAATAACACTTGGTAATTATGTTTTTGTTTTCTGGGCTTTCGGGATTTTTTTCATTCACAATCGATAAAGAATAAGTAAGGACGAAGTAATATTAAAATTAGGCCTTCAAAAGCTGTCATGAGCTTAAGAGTGTACCAATGTTTTACACTTATACGTATTTTTAGGGCAGTTATAGTCTTCAGATGAAAAGATCAAGTGAAAAACTCATCGTCCTCCAAATTCCACGCAGTCAAGAGACGCTTTGGATCGAGACCAGTGGAGGCAAATCATCCGCTCCATATGTTACCCCGATGATGACCACGATCCTCAGTCATGAGGGACCGATTAGAGATATTCTTCAGATTTCTCGTGTTAGATAAACTATTATTAGATTTGGTTCTTAACAAATCTATACCCAGTCTATTATTTCGAAGTATGTTTGTACTTCCAAATAATTTAAAGAAATTTATAGACACGCGACTTTTGCATGTATTTGTACACTATCTCGATCTTTCCAGGACATCTCGAACTATCAAATACAGTATTACTACAGTACTGGTAATAAAATGCATAAGCATGGTTCGATTTCGTTCAGGTACGGCTGTAAGTAGGTACGACTTAAACACGCAAGTTTTGTATTACAAGTCAGGCTAGCACTAAATTTAGATTTAATACACGATTGTGTAACGTTGCGGTTAGTTTTTGGGGCATGAAATATAATACGTAGTATTTTTTGTTTTAAAATTACATACATGTATACATCTAGTACATACTTAGTAAACTTTTCTTGTACACGTGAAAATAAATTGGTAGGATTTTCGTTTTTTTGCGTTGAATTTATTATTACCTACCAGTAGGTAACCCAGTTTTAATATATGAAATGTCACAGAAAAACATGTAGAAAAAAGAGAAATAAGAATTTTATCTACCGAGGTATATTTCATATTCAATAGTCAATTTATTTTTAACCGACTACAAAAAAAAGGAGGAGGTTTCTCAATTCGACCGTATATATATATTTTTTTTTGTGTGTTTGCGGATAACTCCGTCCTTTATGAACCGATTTTGATGATTCTTTTTTTTGTTAGAAAGGAGATATCCCAAGGGTGGTACCATGATAAGGAAACCAGGATCTGATGATGGTATCCCAGAGAAATCAAGGAAAACTTTCAAAAATCGTACTGACGTCTAGTGCATTTGTTATGTTTTTCATTATGTATTTTAAGGCACTACTATTTAGTGAAGGTTTGGAGTCGATCTGATGATGGATCATAAAGACAGTCGAGGGAACTCCTCAACGATTTAAAGCAATTACTTGGTGTTTGGACTTAATTCATTTCTAATGATGAGATGAATGAGAATGATGAATGAGAACTTTGCTCCCATATGGGTTATATGTGCCATTACAGGTGACCATAGACAGTCGAGAGAATTCCTCAACAGCAGTCACGTCGGGCTTACTTCATACGGTTCAATATGCCAAAATGTTTAGTGTTTACAAAAATAATACCTAAGTAAGATTTAGGTCTACCCATCACTAAAAATTGTAAAATAAAATAATTTTAACAAAAAGAAAACCGACTTCAACCAGGATATAAATACTCAATAACTAAATACTATAAAAATCTTACTACAATATCAAATTAAGATTGATAATACCTACAGGTACCTAGTTATTGTTTTAAATACTATATGAACTTTACTACAATAGCAAATTAAGATTGATAATACCTATAAGTACCTACCTAGTTATTGTTTTACTTGGCACCAACTTCAAAATTATAAAATACTTATTTAAATATTTTTGATTAATTGAATCAAAATACGAATTACTATGTGCTATGTAAATTTATTTTTTACTTTTTAGTTTCCTTCCTGGTTAAAGTCGGTTTTCTTTTTGTTAAAAATTATTTTATCTTACAATTATTTCTAAATCCTAATCCTACTAATATTTAAACGCGAAAGTTTGTGTGTGTGTACGTGTGAACCGATTTCGATGAAAATTGCTATGTAGATAGATTCAGTGCCGAAAACGGACAGCTACTTTTCATCCGAAAAAATCCGTCTGGTTCCTGAAGGATATAAAACATGTATTACGCGTGGGCGAATCCGTGGGACGCAGCTAATTCTGAATGTAACATCTCTAACTATAGATAGACTCGGCATTAGCTGACCCAAAGCTCACACTTAATTAATATCTGAGTGTCATGTGTTAAAATTGATTACATTCTTGCTTTAAATAGCGGTAGTCCATTTATAGCAGAGAGGAAATGCCAAATTAAAACAGAAGGCAGGCGCCGGGGTAGGACAGGACTGTCATTCGCGAGATTGGACAGCTGATGTACAGATCAAGGACGATTATGGTGAATCAGAGACCTTGTGGCGAATAGATTAACGTAAATTTTCTGTGCAATAAAGCTTTTAAAAGCTGACTATTCAAAGTCGTGAATTACAGTGAGATATTTGTGTTAAAAAATCTCTTAATGTTTATCTTCCCACAACTTTTTATAATGACTTATGCATTAGGGAACAAGCCTAGCTTCGTGATGAAGCTAGGCTTGGTTTTAGAAGCATATAAATTCATAAACACAAAGGGCATCAAACATTTGCACAAGTATTGAATCACAATATTTAAGCCTCAAGCGATTTTTTTGTTAAACTATCTACATATTTAAATCCCGAAAAGGATAACATAAAGTTTAAATTTAAGTTTCCAAACTTAGCTACTTTCTTGCACACAGAAACGTGACATCTACAACTCCTATTCTAAAAGTTCTAAATATCTAAAACAGTTGGTCCCATTTAGCACGCAAGCTAAAATTCACAGCTTCGTGTCACCATGAGCTAGTCATAAAGTATGTATTCCATCGTAAAGATTAGCTAAGCATGCTTACGTTGCATTTACATACGTTTTATACGTAATAAACATCAAAGTTAGTTGTTATGGGTATTTGATGTGATGTGCAACTTAAGGATAGTGTAATGGACATCTAACTGTGGTATATATTGTGAAACTATCGTTAATGTGTCGCCCAGGTTGTGAAATTGGCCATAATTGTGATTTTTGCTGAAATACTAAAAAATAATGTTACTGTTTCACTTTAATATAAAAGCAACGACAGAAAAACTTTTAAGTCTCAATATTTTGGAATGTGTATTTATTTAGAAGAACATAAATTTAATATAATTTGAACTATAGTAATCTCTCATGATTAGCAAAGAGTTAATACACTTACGTTGCGGTTACGATAATCACCTGCCAAGCAACATGGTAAGCCTCCTTTTGGAAGGGAGCTTGCCTTACCTATCTGATTGTTAAATTATTATTCATGTAATAACATCGATTTATATGTCAACGATTTCGTTGGCATTATGTATTACCTATTATCACAATTTTATTAAAGTACCTATACCTACTCAATGAAATAAAACAGCACTTTTAAGTTATAAACACAAGTGCGAGAGATTTTTGGGAATAATGTAAAACTGACATTGTATTTGTACACACACAGAATTAGCTACGGCTGCGAATATATGTAGTTAGTTTGATACTTTTGTCGTCACTTCGACATTGTATGATACAAGTGTACCGCCTAGCTAGATGCATGTCTTTGATTAATTATTCAGCCACGAAACTCGAATAAACAAATGTAAAAAGTCATTCCAATTTACGCGTCCTATGAAGTGGACAACACCTAACATTTTTCGATGCGCAAACGTGCCTCACGACGCGACGCCTACTTAGCCCAACTCGTGGTCCAAGAAGCTTTGTCGTATAACATACCTACTTATTTACTGGCGATCTAACTACATGTTATGCATTGATCATCATGCATTATTGCTTGCTTTTGTAGCTCACCTGGTGGTAAGCTGCTTTCGTGCACACTAAGGATTTACTTACCAATGTGAGTTCGAAACGCTCAGCTGACACGGTTAATGTCGCTAGTCAATTTATGATAATAAACTCTATATTTTTTGCGTAATAAAAATCATTAACAGTAGTTCCATTTCCATTATCAAAACCGATTTCTTTGTGCACAGTACACTTAATCAAAGCAAGTTACTAGACAGTCTTTGTGACATGATACAATAAGCCCGTTAAACGCCACAATACTTCTAGAATAGATAATTAGCTGCTTAATATAAACCTTCGCTACTTAATACGGTATTAAAGTATCGTTACCTTGTAACAATGAATTGAGGGCAGATATACAGTCGTTTAATCGTCCAAACGTGAGGAGGTTTCCATACTATTGATGGTAACAAAGACAGATGCATACTATTAGGTTTTTATTACCACATCATTATCACAACTGTTTAGAAGTAGGTAATAGAGATGTATCACATACTGAACACGTTTAAAGTCAAAACTTTTGAGTTAATAAGTCACAGGTCTAGAGAGAAAGTTTTACTCTACCTATTAGCTTTAGCTTAGTAATTCAGTTTAACCATCACTACCAGATTCTACGATAAGAATTGGAAGCAGCAATTAGCAAGTCATAAATTGGTTTTAGACCCACCTAGGATGCAGATAATTATGCTCTTTGTCTACTACCAAACAAGTCTAACTACAAAAACCCGCATACAATAACGTACTGATTCAGAAGTAATATAAAAGAAAGCTTATCATTATCAATCATTAGAAAAATTAGGTATATTATCTTTAACTAATCAATCAGCATTTATCCCACGGTTGACATTTAGATAATCAATTTACATCCAAATACAGTGCTTTGTTATACAAATAGGCGTGGGAATGAATTAAATAAACAATTCTTGTCGTAAAAGTCAAGTCACTTGAAAGAGTTTATTTGTCCGTTTGAAGTTGACAGCGTCAAAAGTTGAAGTTGATGTGTTTTTGAGTTCATTGTAAAAAAAAATTCATTGTATTTTTTCAAGTTAACGAGTTTTGTATGACATATTAATGTGCAGAAGATCAACTGAAAGACGCTTAATGCGTTTATATTTTATTTTTTTCACATTTTGTAATAAATTTCTATCTATTATTTACATACGAACGTATTTGTACCGTAACCATTACATAAAACATGAATACATTATTGCCCCTTTCTCTAAATATCTATTTACATAAATATATTGTATGTATTAAATAATTAAACTAATTACATAATAAATTAGATCATATTTATCATAAAACAAAACCGCAAGAAAAACGTTACCTGTTCAGAATTGCAGTCTGTCAAAATTATATTATAATTCTTACACGTTGTTTTGAACTTGGCCTTCTGACATCTCTCTATATGATAATTTATTAGCTGATATGAATAAACCATGAATAACTGTTGCTAAGTTGTTGTTACTAACACTGATGATGAGTGACAGTCAGAAGTTAATTGATAACGATGACAGTCAAGACATTCTGATTTTTGTAAGTAGGCATATAAATAAAATATTGATAACTGTTATTCCCATAATTTCAGCGTTGAAAAAAGAGGGATCATCAATATCGGCTGTATCAGCAGTAACATTTATACCTAATCAAATATTTTTACGTCTGCATTTTCCCTCTTTAAATTGTCAGAATAATTTATTTTTTACTACTTAGAGGATAAAGTTCAAACATTCAGAAAATACTTTTGTTTTCCAAAACATTTTATTATTATTTGTGTTATATTTTTTTTTGCAATGGAAAAATAATACCTGTTTTAGCAACATCTTTGATTTTTACTGCTGCGTGTATGTTATTACCGGGGTAGGTTAGTGAGTCGTATTGTTGTCTTTTATTGGCTTTTACAACTATTTTATGCGAGTATGTAAAATTAGTAAGATAGTCTTTCATATGGGCAATCCAATTTCCAATCCGTTTCGATCAAGCGTAGCAATCAATGCGTAGCATTCTTTGTACTTATAAGGGGAGAACTCACAAAAGTTCTGGTATAGCTTTTTTATGAAATCAGCGGGTGATTATACATCATTGTAGTCATTGTCTGATAAATTTGTGACTAAATAAACATAAGTATCTATTAAACGCAGCGTGTTCAGACTCCTTACAAGGTGGACTGATGATGAAGGCGGCTTGCAATCGGCCTAAGTGGCGAAAGTTGGGAGAGGGCTATATCCAATAGTGGCCGTCTTTCCGCTGATATGATGAAATATAAGTTTAAATTCTTCTTCTTAGGTATATAACTTTAAACAAGCTAACAATTTCCCAATTAAACATTAGAAAAGCGAAGCCAATCCCTTCATTTATCAAGCAGTCATTACGCGTAAAGGCTAACCCTGTCAGGTGCCCTTTCGCACAACTCGTGGATACACCTAGCTTTCACTTCGTACAGGTGATTAGTTGATGGTGTGACATGTATACCTGGCCTAACGCGTTGATGGATGAAAGAACGCAATACTTATGAAGTAATAAATAATATTCTTAACATGTACGAGTAATAGACGTACCTACATTCGTTTGTCGGCTAGTATCATATTTAATAAACGCCATTAAGGGATTAATTTCTTCAAGACATTGAAGAAGACTAAAAGGCTCACGGGTGGAACATACATGAACATACACACTTGATGGGTACAGAGGATATTTTGACGGACTAGTTTTTTGTTTCTCCCGCACTAGGGAATAAACCGTGTATCAGTACTTAACAAACATGCAATTACCGGATACAAAATAAGCCCTGACTTGGTAAAATATTTAAGGATCACACAACAATTGCGTCAGAAGCAGTAAATTGAAAAGGGAGCTCCTCCTCTGTATAATTTACAATCAACTTCAATAAGGTGGTCCTTTTGGTTAGTGATCATGATCACACTCATCACTGTATTCATAAGTATTCATAACACATTGTAACCGGTTAAAAACACTAGTCACCTTTAGGTAATTTTAGGAGAGTGTCATGTATAATTTATGTTTGTAGATAAGTCACATAATTACCTATGCGTGTGTAAGATAGCATGTAAATGTCACCTCCGTTACAAATATAATGTGTAAACTAACCGATGGGCGGCCTAGAATTAGGGCTGTCACTCGTTTTTAAGTTTTTATGACGAACGTATTACTGAGGTCTATGATGAATACCAGATTACATAACAGAGGTCCTGCCACATCCTAACAAAGCAATCTTGTTACTCGTAATTGGATAGTTTACAGTTTTTAACTTAAAATGTATAGGTACAAAATAAGTTAAGTATTAACTTTTCTTCTGCTACATACAGCACGCAAATCAAGTATTTTGTGATATCACATATATCTTTTTAGTGCTAAAGTTCAATTATCCTCTCGGTTCTTTTGGTTTTATCTTTTTTTTTCTCATTCCATTCTCCACGGTCAACGGTTGTGTTTTCATAACCCCTCGACTGTCGCGGCCATTTTGCATAAATTTGCACACCTGTCAAGCTCTTTCCATGACGTAATTCGTGAATATTTTCGCGTCAAATTAAATGAAAAATAAAAAAAAACATAAAAGCTATACATAAAACCTATATTGTTGCAATCGTTAAGATCCAAACTACAAGAACAAATATATTTCAATTTACTTTTAAGTTTGAAACTATACTTAGTAATAAGAAATAGAAAGTAGAGAAATTACATTGTTTTTGGAATAATTCGATCACAGTCATATCCCTAGGTTAGCGGTTACCATCTGTGCTCGTTTGCCACTAAAGGTGTTTAAATAAATACTGTAAGTCTAACAGTTTTGACAACCCTAACAAATAATTAAGATGTGAGATGCTCCCGCGCCGAATCAGTGGGCGTTAGTGAATGTACTAACTACTAACTGATTTATTATACCAATAAAATGTATGAATGAATATATCGGTATCGGTGTACGATCCAGTATGAATCGAGTGCCTTTAAATGTATGTACCTATGTACTAGCGTCCCACAACGCTGTTTTATCTGCGTAAAGTTACATCTTTGGTTACTGCTCTGCTCCCGTCACTAGTAGCGTGATGTTACATAGCCTTTAACCTTCCTCAAAACTGCAATAATTATTCAAATCAATCCTACTGGAAGCTCCAGAGATTAGCGCGTTTAAACAAACAAACAAACTCTTACGATATTACTATACTATAAATCGCTATTTCTATATTAGTCGATTTATTTTAAGAACGGTCGGTTCATTTTTAGTCCGTGTTGGTGTTTAAGTATTTGTTGTGGGTTTTGTGATTAATTGTTTAAGTATAGGTATGTATTTGTGTGTTGTTATTCTGAAGTAATTAATTGGCGATAAGACATCAACACGACAAACAAATCTGAACTTTGCTTACAGCTACAGTAAGGTCTATAATTTCGGCTAATATTGTTCGACGTGTTACAGCTTTTTACCATCAAACCACATCGATTTGATATCAAATCAATATAGGTACTTTGCGCTAAAAAGATCGAAAAATGAGTAGGTAAGTGAATAAAGTTTTATCATACGTTGGTACTTTGTACTCTTCATGTTTTTGACTTCCCTGCGATCTTTAAAAAACACTTTTTTTTTCAGTAAGAGAGACGTTTTTAGCCGTCCGCATTGAGTTTACTAAAGAGCCGCATTTATACCTATTACTAGATCAAAGTCAAGTAAGTATAAAAACTTGCTTGGCAATGCCTTGGTCTTTTTCTTTTATTACATATCGTACCACAGCTTATCGATAAGCTAAACAATAACATAATTATGGTAGGCAAAGCTTGACGTCCACTGAGACTATTTTCCAGTAAGAATATAAAGTTCCGGTTGCTATAGCAACGCATACAATGCACTACGTTTATTACCAACTCATTATTACGACTGCAATTAACTTTTGACCAACATACACACTAATAAACAAACGATAGTCAACCTTAGCATTTAGGAATACGGTTTATGTATAATGAATGTTAAACTTTGTCAAGTAATTGCATCAGCCAACTTATAAAGGGTTTCATTGAAAGTGATTTTATGCTTTACGACACTAGAATTAAGATCGTTTTGGAAGTTTTCCAACGTTTGCCAAAGGCACTTGGCGCCAAGTTTGTTGCTCAAAGTGTGGAACTATGAATAGCTCATAAGTTCATTACATTGATTTATAAGCATAGATTTGAAAAGACTATTAAAGCAATCAAGTAGGAATGTAACAAACTTAAATCTCTTTAGTAATAACCTGTGATTATTAGACATAAATTTTATGCTGAAAAGAAAAGCAATAAAAAGCTATTTTAAATTTTGATACTTTAAGATTTAAAAGTACGTAAGTAAGTAGTAAGTTTATGATTCTTTGTAGTACTTATAGTATTTTACATAAACTTGCTATAGGAATTCTTTGACAATGCTCTTTATTCCACTTCGCTACTTTTATTAAGTTTAATTAAATTTTAAAACGTGTGCAATATTTACCCCATTTTGTAATGTCTTATTACATCTGTAATCTCAATGGTATGAGCAACATCAATGACATCGTTAATGTGATCAGTGAACACCCATAGAGCCCAAGTAATTTAGTAAATAGTGTGTTAGTAAGTGCCACAAAGATAAGACTTGTACTTATTTGCAGCAGATGCATCATTTACTTCAACGTAAAATAGAGCTGCTTTTATTTATCTATATCTATATATATATATATATAAATGAATCCCTATTTCCCTTGGTCATGGCATCACGCATGAACGGCTAGATCAATTTCGTTAATTCTTTTTTTGTTGTGTTTGTTATTGTCAGGAGAAGGTTCTTATGAAAGAAAAACTAAGAAAACTGCTAAACCGATTTCGATGAAAATTAGTACCTATGTAGATAGATTTGGTTTCGGGACATACGCTACTTTTTATCCCGAAAATCGCTCTGTTTCCCGAGTTACATTAATTAAACACATAGCAATTTTCGCGCGCGCA
Organism: Parascotia fuliginaria; assembly: GCA_963082885.1. Lineage (NCBI taxonomy): Eukaryota > Metazoa > Arthropoda > Insecta > Lepidoptera > Erebidae > Parascotia > Parascotia fuliginaria. The sequence continues at coordinate 3,135,777 of OY720190.1, read as the reverse complement.
AAGTCGCAGGGCGCAGTAAGTCTAATTATATAAATATATTACATTAAGCCTTAGCTATATTATATTATACATCAGTGTGTACACTAAGGCTCGAAAATTACTCGATCTACGGAGCTAATTTGGCAATTTGTAGGTAGACAATCTAAGAACGAATTTTACGACAGGGTCGATTTATTTATTTATTTTCAGGACGTTAAAGTTTGGTCTATATTTGTTCAAAGCAGAGGTCAGGTCTCTAGAAGATTTAATACAAGTTAGCCTGCTACTTCGTTGCATCTATGCCGAATTGGTACACCTGCTTATTTTAAATTAGACAGATTTTGCATTCCAGAGAAAAGAGCATGCATAAAAAGCTTTGGGTAAGGAAGGATGTCACCTAAAAAGAAGTTTAGGGGAAACATTGTATTTTGTCATCAATTCTTAGAATGATTTTAGTACAACGAATTACGAGTACGTTGTTATGTGTACATACTTAGACTTAAAAAGGATGTGTATCAACATAGTTTTGCTTATCAACTACAAAGTCAAAGTTGCGTGAGAAAACAAAGACTGAATTGTATATAGACAGTCCTTATCAATACAAAAATGTATCTACAAGATAAGAGTTCTATGGATACCCTTGCATCATAAACAGTCAAAATGGAAAACATAGCAAACATGGAAAAATGTTAAAAGTGCCTAATGTTTTTGTTTAAAACAAATGATTATATAATCAGTAATAAACATGTTGACGTAAAAATTTACAATGACACATAAAAATTGTCTACGCCAAGACAGTGATAATACAAATACACATCCTACATTTTTCACACTAAACGAAAGAATACAAAATCACCACAGTACCACACCAGTCGACGAAAATTTCAAAGACGCCGTCACATAGAACAGTAAACTAGTATTTGGTAATAATTGTACTAACATCCTATTAAAATTGTAAGTTCTTAACAAGTTAATCAAAATTCTTACATGGGAGGGTCCACCTACAATATTAAATTAATTTAAACTTTAAAGAACACCGAAGCTACCTTTACACATTTAACTTGGCACATTACTATATTTTGAATTCTGATTAAGAAAATAATGAAACTAATATCATTGTATTGTTTTCTCTGAGACTATGAATAAAAGTACAGATACGCAATGTAATCAAGATGCCTGTTTTAAACGTTTTGCTGTTTTCTTTGATAAAACCAAGAGAAAACAACTTTTTACACATTATTCCTGGCCCTCAAAAAATTCACGTACAATATTATACAGCTACCAATAAAGGTTTTTATTATAGCGTTCTATAAAGGTTCTAATAGCGATATTTTATGGTCTGCTAATTACAATCTCTGCATACACTTCATTAACACACATTATGTACTTTTTAGTGTCAAAAATCATTAGAAACTTGGTGATAAGTCCAAAGATCATGAAGTAGGAAAACGATTGCATGCAAGATACGTTGCAAAAGACAGCCAACACCATTAAAAAAAGGTTGCTCTAACAATGAAGTAATGATATATTTTGATACCACATTAAGCACGAGATTAAACATAGGTATCTTCAGTAGAAGAGAGGCATAAATCGAAATAAAACTATTCGAAAATATATGAGTCTAACATCTGTTCACAGGTACTTCTTTGCTTGCTCTTAAAGGAATACATTTGATGCTTCGTTCGTTGCTCTAATAATGAGTGCTCAAAACGAAATACGATAGTCTATAGTATCCTGTTTTAAGCATCATTTATTCGTCATCGGATAACGAAACGTCTTACCAGATAGACGTTTCATCTGCGTCTTTGCAAAGTCTTGGGCGTCACTCGTTTCATTCAAGTGTCATGCAGTTTATATTGATCCTGACTGACTTTCCTTAATCGCACCCTCCAGGATACATTTAAATGATCCAATAGTCTTAGCCATGTTTAGAGAAAGGAAACTTCGGAACAAAACAACCAATATAGTGTTGGATGTCATTCTTGAAAAGACTGAGGGGTTTGATATACGGTAAATATTTTTGCTTCAGTTACCGTTGTTCTTGAGAATCTTGAGTTCCAACTGTAGCTGTTTATATAGTGAGCGATGAATGGTAAGCACCCATTGTTACCCCATCGCTCACTTTATTGAAAATGTCAAAGAGTACGGATGTAGTAGTCATTTTACCAGAATATGAAGAATATATTGCATTTATCCATATTTTATCTCCGAAGTCTCTAAAAGTACTTATGTCACTGATATCTGTAAATGAAAGTAGGTCGTACTTACTGCCTTTTTTTTCCCCTTGTACCTATCAGTTCATAGTTGTCCAGTGGCATTTATTTCTTCAAAAACTGTCATTCATCAAACAATAATAGCCCCTTTATTGCTTCAAGTTAAAAATATGTTATCAGATTTCTTTGAATGCTTACTAGTTTGCCTAGCGTACCTTGCATCACTTACTTAACACAAAAATATTCTGTCAAAATTCAAAATAAATCTATTATATTTTGTTAAGTGTGGATAATCTACTCAATAACGTAACTTTTGAAGGTGGCATGTTACAATCTCACAGAAACATTAACCTATCGTACAATACTGACTAAATCCCTTAACTAATCGTAGTTCATTCAATAACTAATTAACAAAACAGTGCTTGATTTTTTACTTTAGTGTCAAAATTACGCGCATATTATATATTTAAGACTTTTAGGCAATGTGTCTAGGTTATGAGTATTACGGCCTGCCTATGATGAAGTTTTCTACCGTATAATAGGTAATCATAATCATACAAAAACATTATAAACAATGGTATAAATAACAATGGAACTAATTCTCGCAGCTGGATATGTTCATATCAAAGATGACTCGAATATCTTGACTATCTGTAAACTTTTTATGTTATCCTATAATCATTGGTCTGATTTTAGTTATCCGATGGTCGATGAATGAATTTAGTATATTATTGAGATGCTTATGATAAAGACAGTAGGTGATAAAAACGACAAAGGTTGCCTAGAAAAATCGCCTTTAGCGCCGTTGTACTAGGTATTATTGATATGACATTTACTGTATTGTAAGATCTTTAACATATTTGTAAGTTTTGTGTATGTACAATAGTGTAAATAAATAAATAGGTAAATAAACGACAATAATTCCTCGTAATTCTGGCAGCTAGTGTGAGCTGTCAAAAATTAAAAAAAAAATTATGTATCCCGATTACTCTGCCTGTTCCACCAGGGTCCGAGAATCTCAATGCGCAACCATTAGATCGGTTAAGTATAAGATAACAAATATTAAATTATTAAGTTCTTCGTGATTAGATTACCTATAAATGGTCAATGGTCCATAACCTGTTCTTATATACCTATGCCCAAGGTGCGCAGACGCAGAAACATAATTCAGTTAGTAAATTACTACTATTACGGACGTTTACTCGCGTACTTACAAAATGTTGCACTTAACTGCGAAGTTTCAATAGTACCGTTGCATCGAGCAAACGATTGTAAACAAATTATTATCCTTTAGTAGGGAAATAAATCAAGAAGAGCCATTATTTGATGGCGTCATGGAGTGCAACTGAACAAACCATTACATTATAGAGATGTAAAATGGATACAGGGACGGACTGAAGTAGGTCTTAAGTTTTTATTTGTTTAATATCGTAGTTTGTATGTACAGAATAATTTTCGTGTAACTGAAATCACGTGGCTAAATTATATTAAATGAAAATACAAAATACTTTTATTTATTCACAACTCTTATATTACAAAATATGACTAATACATATTATTTAGTCTTTGACTCTTATACTGGGTTTCAATTCTTGTATCTTATGAAGTCAAAAAAGAAATAAGTGCCCATTAATGTCAATTGGACTGATATTATTGAGATTGTAAAGTAAAAGCTTTTGGATCTCATCTGCGATAAGTAGCGCCTTTAGCCCATACAATAACAACTCACGCATTGTCGACATCTCATAAACCTTTCAAACCGACAGTTCTGCTTAGTTAACTGCTACATTATACGATACTTCGAAGATACGAGGCCCAGCACCTACCTAATCTTAGTTGCCTATGTTTAAACAGTCTTATCAGTTGTAAGCTAGCCGCATAAAAACAATTCCGTGTTTTAGATAACATTATTTAACGCACGACAATTTGTCTGGCTGTTAATTAGGGTGATCTCATTAATATTGTCTTGGGCTAATTCTTGATATCGCCTAAGTAAATTGTAGAAATAAATGTAACAAGTGCTTACTATGATGCAATACTGAGAAAAGAGTAAAAAGGTCGTAGGTAATCAGATTTTTAGATTTATTTTAACAATTTTAATGTTAATAAAAACTATTATAAGAAATGTAAGGATTTTATTAATCTACTGTCAAGCAAGTAAAGTAATAGGGTTTTTTAAAACCACATAGGAACTAAGAACTAAACCATTTATTGCAGGATACTTTACAAATATATTATAAGTAACGGACACAAAGTACCAACACTTAGACTCTTGAACCAAATATTTGTAGAACGCACAAGTGATTTTCTTTAGTGGAAGTCGCAGTTCGCACCTACGACATTCTGCATAACATTTTAATGGATAGATCACTAAGTCATCAAATTATATTAATTTACAGAAAAATACGCGGCAACGCGAATAATATTGATAAGTAAATAATCCTAATTAGTTAAAGCAGTGTACTGCCATATAAGAGCGATTTTTTAATTAATAGTTTAGCTGACCTTTTAGTCAGGTACTATGAGGTTATTGACTTTAACCCTTAGTATGAAAATTAAATAACTACTTATACAGATAAGAAATTATTTAAAGTATTGTAAACGACTTGAAAGTGCATTTTAATTACTAATCATTAGCCTAGTTTTATTTTAATATCTGTATGTTAATACAGTTGCCGTAACGTCTAATACAATTGTTAATCGTATTGTATTTAGGGAATTGAACTTAATGGCATAGGATGAAGAGTAAGGATAAATGGAAGATTCTATGTGGGTAAGTCTCTCACAAGGAGAACCTGATAGAATAGTGCAAAAACGATGAATGACAGTGGCTTATAATCGGTTAGGGTATAAATATATAGAAATGAAACCTATGTCCTGCAGTGAGCGTCTTTCAAAATCAGAATCAGATCAGGGCGGCATGAGATTTATTGTACAAAATTCCCAAACTATTAAAAAAGGTAACACACTCATTAGCTTAATACAAGTCTATTAACTCTATTAATTAACATTTCTATCGTTTGTAATTCTTAAAAGAAGGTAATAAAAATTATTTTATTATATTTTAAATATTCGTTGATCCCAAGTCTGTCCCTGTGGCACAAGTGCACTCTTGGTTCGGTAGAGAGCCGAATTAGAGACCGGGTTGATGGACGTTAAACAGTATTATTATTTATTATTTGTATGGATGCCAGCTTTTGATGACCTGGCATTACATACCTTGTTTGATAAATCGATTGTAGGTGATTGTACGCTATCATAACTTGAAATAAGTACCTACATAGTAAATTATATAAATTAAAGTCGTTGTATATATGTTTTACTAACAGTTTTATATTACAGGGTTCTCGAACCCACAGAATAGGACTCTTTAAAAAACCGTGATTTATTTTCGTAATATAATTTTATTTATATCGTTTCACACGCGCTAAGTAACATCTTTGGTTAATGCTTTGCTCCACACAAAAAAAATATTCAAATCCAAATAACAAATGGTAGTTCTAGAGATTAACGCGTTCAAACAAACAAACAAACTCTTCCGTTTTATATATTAGTACACATAGATTACTGCTTACCATCAGAAATTTTACTACACATGTACAGCTAGTAAATTGTAATATCTTAACTACTAAATATTGAAACGTCAATTAATTTTAAGAGATCTATCATTATACCATATCTTTTATAATAATTTTAGGGTTAGAAATGCTTTTAAGTATAACTTTAAATTAACTAGTATCATCTAAATATTAAATAGCAAAGAATATTTCAGATACTCATCATTATAATATCGTACTGAATAACTAAAGATTAATTTTAGCCGTCGCCAGTAGCGTGATGTTACATAGCCTATAACCTTCCTCGAGAACTGGGCTATTATACGCAAAGAATTATTCAAATCTGACTGGTAGTTTAAAAGATTTGCGCGTTCAAACAAACAAACAAACTCTTCCTCTTTATCTAATATTATAGACTAACTTCCCGCGGTGCGGTTTCACCTGCGTCTTTGCTTACTGCTCTACTCCCGTCGCATGTAGCGTGATTCATAATTCATAATTTGTTTATTTCTTAACAAACATACATTTGTGTCGAAAATTACTCTAGTTTACAAAATCTTACGTATAGAATATTACAAAAACCATAATACATGCATTTGGATTGTTAATTTTAATTTACAATTAATATTACATTAGAAAATAGTTTAACAAGGACCACAATAATTTAATTAACTAAATAATTAATTTGTAATAGTATTATAAGTAGTAACATTGAATTTTGTTCTAAATTCATAAATTGTGATGTCATAGTTTATTTTCATTCATGATGTGATGTTATAATAGCCTTTATTTATCCATTCTCAAGAACTATGCTATCATACGAAAAAGAATTATTAAAATCTGACTGGTAGTTCTAAATATTAGTGCGTTCAAACAAACTATTTCACTTTTTATACCTATCAGTTTAAGTAAAGTATAGATAGATACATGCGTATTGTAGGAGAAAAAGCTGTTAATTTTAAAGATTTATAAAACCATGCCAGCTGATTGCGGTACTGCTTTTGGAATAGTATTCATCGAGCCTGGATATCATTGTACTGTCTGTGTACCATCAGAGTTACTTTAGTAGACTAATAGTAGTAGGCGAACCCGGGACGGTTGCTTGTAACCGATAAGGTAAGGAAGCAGGTGTTCAGTCTGTCATTTATATCTTAATTAGTTCTATGTTAATAATGATAAAGACGCACATAATGACTAGCGCATTAGACACGGCATTCATATTAATCATCTATTAAAAACAGGTGTTTCATTAATTAATGAATCAAATATGTGTACCTTTAAGTTTACAAAGGATATTCGTTACTTCGTGCATTGTGCAGTGTGAATCAGAGAACTACTTTTATTTTATAATGTCAATAAAATTTAGTAAAGCACATACATATTAAGGGCAGCGTTCGGGAAGCTACAACATATTATCTTCTTTGTCTTTGACCAGTGTGTGTTGCCAGTGATATATATGGATCTTATCCGAAGGCTCCAAGTCGCTCAGAGAGCGATGGAGCGGGCTATGTTAGGCGTCTCCCTGCGCGATCGTTTGAGAAACGAAGAAATCTGCAGGCGAACCAAAGTAACTGACGTAGCTCGAAGAGTTGCTTCTCTGAAGTGGCTATGGGCAGGACACATAGCTCGCAGAACTGACGGCCGCTTGGGCAGAAAGGTTCTAGAGTGGCGACCATAAACCGGAAGACGCAGCGTGGGCAGACCCCTCACAAGGTGGACCGACGACCTTATAAGGGTGGCGGGCAACCGACGTATGAGGACGGCAAACGACCGGCCACGGTGGCGAAAATTGGGGGAGGCCTATGTCCAGCAGTGGACGTCTTTTGGCTGATATGATGATGATGATACATATTGTTATATTAGCTTTCTAAACGTGATAGGTGGGTAAACCAATACTAAAGGCACTGGAAGCTTTAATGCGCAGATATTTCAATTATCATCATAGCAGCGCGTTATTACCCCACCGCAAGGAAAGGCCTCTTTTTATGCAGAGAAGGCATGAGCATTAATTGATCACCACGCTTGCTCTATTTTTTTTAAATTCCATGTTTTCTCACGCAATTTTGCGTCACCGTAACTCAATACTGTCCAGATAAACTTAGAAAGTACATATGATTTTAAAAATGTCACAGGGGTACTTCAATAGCTACAGTTTATTTATTTTAGAGACAATTGTCGCACTAGGAAATAAGCGTCATGTCGAAGAAGATTAAGATTACAAACATACAATTAATAAATACAAATTACATTTAGACACTCGAAACTAATATTAGACAGTACATCGCTCCTAATATAAGTACCTTTTTTAATATTAGCCTATCAAAGTGACTCCACCCCGCCTGATGGTATGCAGTTAGTGGAATCCAGAAAATCGAAAGCCATCTGATTAAACTTGTGGTATGGCAGCCTCCACTATAGCCATAGTGGAGGCCACCATACCTTAGGGTAAGGGAATGAGGGAGGTGAGGAAAGAGGAAAGGGACAAAATTGGGCCGCCACGCCGGCGCTCTCACTCACCGAAAGAAACGCAGTAGTACGGCTTATTCTACTCGGTGGCAGTAGTACGGATACTACCTACTACACTTACGTTGATCTTCTATAAAAGGGTAGTACTTCCAAGGACGATCCAGCTCATTTATGCTGAAACCAGCGTGTATCTACTACCGTACAAAAATAATACCTTCAACAGACACGGCGTCTACCCATATTATTATAATATCATACTAAGCTCATTCTATAATGCGATAGAACCAGTAGCGTATGGTTTTTGAGCTAGATAGGCTAGCTCCAAGGTACCTTACATATCTACTTAAATCTAATAAATTTAGAAGCTTGTAAAAATATTAGGTGGTTAAAATTTGAAGATGATTTTCAAGTAGGTATCTACACGAGCACAGTAACAGTTGAAAAATTTTTAATTAATTTGTTATAGTTTAGCTAAAAGGTAAGCATTCTTTTATAAATTTATTAGCCGTAGATTACATTACAAAGCCTACAAATTAAACAACCTATAATCAAATTACGCACGACACACGTAATTTTTTCTGCGGGATTTTCATTTTGACGTTCTACTTGTGGTCTCAAAACCGCTGGTCTAGTTAGTGTCGGGGTTTTACAATCAATCAGCAATAACGTGTCATATTCACGTGACATTTTATTACACCATTAAGTGCACAGAGATTTTAGACAGGGTAGGCATTATAGATTTTTAACAGGGTAGGCATTATTTAATTATGTTGCTAAAATTGTGATTTCAAGCAAGTATTAGGGTAGGCAGTGCCTTTCTGCCTATATGGAGTGCACGCCACTGCTGTTATTAATAGTAATTAAACAATTTTGATAAACACAAAAGCCTTCTTCTTACTACTGTAACTGTTTTCTACATTTAGGTATAGTATACTTCAGAGGCTAGAAAAACTGTTTAGCCGTTAAAATAGGTGTTAGCATATTGACTTTTTAATTTGATGACAAGAATTTCTTTTATTTTATCAATTAAGTCAGATAAAGATACTGCTACGACTACAATTTCTGATAGAAGACCGTAATAACTAGAAGACCTTTGATATGAGAAAACACTTTCAAACTTTAGGAACGTTTTCAAAACAGGTACCTTACTTCAGTAGGTATGTTTTTCTTAGCAGAATAGGAACAAATATAATAAATAATATTTGAAATACTTAACTACAAAATTTCTTTGCGTCGGCTTCAAGTCTGTCATTGTATTTTAGGTGCAATGTAAAGTCGTCTCTAGTATTTTAGAAAAGCCTTCTGCGACATATACACATACATATACATACATACACATGTATACCACATTTTTACAAATAAAAAATTTGATTTTGACACAGAGCATGATCGAGTTCTTTTTAAAAGGGGAGCTCAAAATCTAGAACATACGTTTTACTCTGAGTTGGAAAATTACAAACATACAATCTACAAAATAAATTGAAACCAACGCGAAATAGTATTGGCTATGCGTGAAATCGATATGAATGAGATAACATAAAATAAACAAGCAACACGGCCTATAAAGTTACAAGCGATAAAACAGCTTCCGTAAACTGTGTACTGTGTAGGTAAGCGATTCAGTTTAGCTACTGTGCAATTCGTCAATACCTTTGAAACTAAACGAGCTTTTAAGAACGGAATAGACTGCCTACGCGAAAGCGACACGACGTGAATTATTTGTGATGCAAGCTATTTTAGAACGTCACTTAGCGCCGTTCTCGGGTGATCTCGGTAACCCAACAATGGTTACAGATGAGTATTCGTGGCTTTTGGCTCTCTGATAGCTGCTACTTTCACAACCTTGTAAGCATACAAAGCGGTCGCTGTCCCGTAAGCGTGAGAGTTTACGTTTACACTATGGACTTAATGCGACGTATAAGTCGCTTCTTCACTCCCTACGACAGTCGGCCCGAGCCAGGTGAGTCCCTCGATAGACCTATAAGCTTAGCATGACGTCTATAGCAATTAGTACAAACCGCTTACGTCACGTCGCGTCGTCCTGTCACCGACTGTCTGTACCGACCATTAGTATCAGTTAGTTTATATTCTCAACACAAATCAGTTATAACCACGAGCAATAGAAATACCTCATCTCTTCAATTTATTGTTACGACTTTCTCATGAAGGGATTGCGGGCAACGACCTCAAATATTATTTAAGACCATAGTAATGGACAATTAATAAAATGACTAGATCTGTTCTTACTTGCTCTAAGCAGTGAAGTGCACTGAAGTTTAATATCACTATGTGAACTTTGAAACGTCAAAGATATTAAAGATAATCTTAAATTTGGCAGATATTTTATAAACTATCTGCCAAATCTAAAATTCATAATAACAAAAGGAGGAAGATGTAAGAGGATGCGTGATGAAGTCGGCAATTATAGACCACTAGTTTCTATTGCCGATTTCATCACACATCCTCTTTAATTTAGTTTCAATTTATTTAATACCTATTTATTACTCGACTATGCACACAGTATGCCTGTCAATTAATCGATTATCAATACTAAGTTACGTCTGCTTAAGTGAAACTTTCGAACGGGTTTCTCTCATTCTCAGCAACTATATTTTAATAAACTTTAATACTAACAATAGAATAAACGTGAGATATCATCTGAACAAGTAACATGATCTATTCCTCAGTTGCCGTGAAATGCGGGCGTGTTTACGAGATTAAACTCGAAAGACAAACAGACATTGCTCTTACGTAATAACCGCATGTCGGTGAGAAAGTTTTTTTAGTTTTTATTTTTCATTTTGTTGCGAAAGATGATGGTTTTTAATTACTCCATTGTTTTAAAATAAGACTGTGTAATATGTTTTATAGCTGCACGTTACTGACATACCTGTACTGTGAGAAATATTTCGTAAACTCGATGGAAAAAAAGCGTAAGTTGATACGACTGTTATAGTAATTTAAATTTTGTGCTAATAAACATAGGGTTAAAATTGTCCAGTTCTCATCATACTACAATATAAATTATACTAGTTATATAAAAGTGCAATAACGTATTCATCACGTAAACTTACATTCAAATAATTTAAGTCATTAAACCTGGCCTACATGTTACCTATCGTGCAAGTACTACATAGTTTACCTACCTATGCCAAATACCTAAACATGATTGTTAAAGCGCTCAAAATGCTAAAAGGAACTATATAAAAATATATTATTGACATCCCTGAAGGTGAATCAGTCGCACGTACAGTACGGTACCATAGGTATGGAAGCTTTATCTAGGTTCTTAGAAACAATAGCCCGCCGTCTTGTTCAACCAAGTGTTGCTATGGCAGAAAATATCTTTAGAAAATTCTGAATCAATACAAAATGGAGTAAAACAACTGAATTAGACACGCTTACAGACACACAAAATACCGGTTGACAGACGTAGCAGTCAAAGCCTTAACATAATCACAATCTTAACAATCCGGTAATGAACATAGAAAGTGCTGTAATTTGCATCTTAACATAAGCTATGTACGAAGCAAACATCCTTGGGTGTCAATAACCTACCAACGATTGAGTCAAATTAAATTAATTGAATTCAATCGAAGTTAATAAAATATTACTATAACCATATTTGTTTTTATTGATGTATCGATATCTATTTAGTTCTAGTTATTCCAATGCATATCGATTTTAACGATTGATTGATCGATATTTTATTACTCGACTAGACGAGCCATTTGTTTAATTTGAGGTCAATGTCAGTATCGATGAAATGTTAAGATTAACTTTTACATTTTTGTTGTATAAAAATAAAAATAGTCGAAAATGGTACAAAATGCTTCGAGAAAAGGATGATACGGCCGTGCCGCTTTTTTTTGCTCGACTTGGAGCGAACACGGCAGTTTCCCCAGATAACTTTGTTAAATTTCTTGCACGTGTGAAGTGTAGTCTCTAATAAATAAGGGATGTTTTTTTAATAGGAACATACAAACAAGAATCAGCTTTGTAAACAATAAATACATTTTCCATTAGATTGATACAATACCTAATCTGTTTGAGTGCCGTCTAAATATAGGCGAACAACACACAGCTCTCAGGTCCTGTGTTACCATCTGAAAATGGCATAAAGTCTTTGTGGTCCATAAATAAAATTATTAGATACGTTTAAATTAATAATGTTTGTTGCGACATTACGAGTATTTTATTAATTGGTACTTAATCATCGAGGTGCAATTAGGCGGTGATTTTTTGTTTTTTAGAAGCAGGATGCTATTCAGTGTGACAGTCGGGTTTCAGTCAAGAGTCGCGTTGTCAGTATATTACAAAAACAAAATGGGTGTATTTTATTTTTACACAAACTTTGGTTGGTTAATATCGCAGCGTAGTCCGCAGCTACCCGCATCTCGCTCTCGTGTGCATTCTATTGCGGTATATTAAATATGTACCGTTTTTAACGTTAGAACGCCACTTGACAGCGTATGATGAAAATTAACACTAATTAGGTCACCTGTCACCACTCGGATTACACATGTTAGTAGTTTTATTTTACACCATAATGTGGTTCATTATTTCTTCTTGCTCTTATGAAATAATTTATACAACTTAAGATTACGACAACGGGACTTTCGAGAACTTGAACAACTACGTTTTAAAGCATAAGTTGAATGGAGTTATTTTAGTAAGCTTTACAATAACGTAAACTAAAGAAAATAATAATTATGTAAGTATTGAACTTTGACCTAGCGATAGTATGTGACCGTAACGTCGATATTACGATAAGCTTTCTTTGTATCGCGGTAATAGCTGTGGTTTTGTGGGTGGGTCTTCGATCAACAAAATATTGCCTGGCCAAGTAGAAGTGATAAAATATGGGGCACACTTGTGTGAAATAAACGTTGTACCTGAACGTATCCTATTGAGTGTATTTGCATACGCATAAAGTGTGGGCAGACCCTGTAGCGTTTTAAAAGTTGGATGTGTAGGTATCATTACCAGTAAATAAAGTCTGATTTTATTTTATTGCCGACGTTGGCAGTCGAGTCACAACCCACCGGTAAGTGGTAAGTAGCTGTCTTTCATGGACGACTCAGTCTTGCTTCTGCAATGCCACAGACTCCGCGAAGCCGCTGTTTACCATGAAGTGAGTAGGGTAGGTGAAGAAATTTAGGGAGGTGTTGTAAGTTGTAAATATCGTTCATGGACTTCTTCAATGCCAGGGACTCTGCGAAGTCGCTGTCTACCGGAAAGGGAGTGCGTAGGTTAAGAGAGTGGGGTATGTGAAGGAAATACCCTGAACAACAAGGCTTAAGCTGCTCGGCAGGTTTAAAAAAGCCTTAGACTTGCAGCAAGTCAATATAGGACCGGTGCTTTACTCTACTAGTCTACATTTACATCCCTTATTCTCTGAATTAACAGCAGAACGTACAAGAGTTCAGAAGTCACGTGCGATAAACCAATAAAACATTTCGCCATCGAATCATTTCCGTAGTAAAAGTAGAATTTTTATTATCGTTCATACTGTAATAAATATTTTACTTTTATATACATTGTGAGCAGTAAAATTATAATGCATTTAAAATATTTAGGTCTTGTCGCCGCTTTATAAATGTAAAATAATGATGGAAATTACATAAAAGAAAATTTGCATGAATAAGAAATATTTTAGTGTCGTTCGACATAGGTATAACTCGGTCTATAGTGCAAAAGTATTTTTTAAATAGCAAAGATTATAATCTCTCAAAGCATTAAATTACTTTGAAATAATTTAGCTAAAGTAGATCTAAGACAACATGTAGGTATAAAGCCCTTTCTTTTCCTTCCCTCGAGCCCTTGAAACTGTTATTCAGAAAATTAAATAAATAATTATCCAAATGTGTTTTTAGTACAATTTGTGATTGCATCCACATGCTGTATGTAATAAAATTCACAAATTTATTTTTTTACTATTAGGTATATTAATTATACATACTTAATGTAAAATCACATCATGGTCACGACACAGTCAAGTTTTTATTGTTGCTTTAAATCTACTAACATAATTATGATAACTTTTTAAATCGATAACCTTGGGAAACCAGAGTACGGCTTACGGGGTAAATCAAGTGTTGTTGTCATAAACCTTAATACACATTTTAAAAATCTGATTTTTATCTAACAAAATAACACCTACCTCAAAGAAAGAAACACTTACAATCTCGTTCTGGACTTTTTATTTCTACTGGACTGTTACGTCGCGTTAGACGATTTTTTTAATCAGTCAGTGTTTTATAATCTTATTTTTTTTTAGTCGATTATTTGAAAATGGAACATTCGAATGACAGTCCGTTTTTCACGCTTGTTAGACTATTGCATAGTAACATTGCCATGCCAAATAATGTGACGACACTTCGTCAATTTGCAACAGCAATAAGGTATTTTAATTCTGACATGAAATGTGAATTGCGTTCTTATTACAGACCGGAAAACGGTGTTACGCTTTATAGTTAAAAAATTTTTACATCTCTCATATTCGGTAAGTAGGTCCTTATTACCCCCAAATGGGGCTTTTAGGTGACCAATTAGCGCTCTAGGGTAATAATGTAACTAGAAAAGCCAAAAAAAAACACTTCACCCTTTAAAAAAGTTCGCGTACATCTAACCATCATACTGGCAATAGACATCATGCATTCAGCCCAATGACAAAAGAGGTCGCTTCGCTATTCAGCCTTGTCTTCGTATGAGTATAATAGTCATCAATTTTAAATATCGAACCTAAAATTTGAAAATTGTTCTCATTTCACTATAAATTTTAACTAATAAAATGTTTAATTCTTGTAATGCCGGTTTTTTTCTACTTACCTCACAATCGAGATGTAAAGCAGAGTAGTTAGCTCGGATGTAAGCATCAATTGCACCCTCGAACTATAGACGCTCTCGCTGCGCTCGTGCGCCTAAATATCTCGGGCTGCAATTGATGCCTTACAGCCCTTGGCTACTAATCTACTATTGACATGTTCTTTAAAAAACCGCGTTATTACAAAATTGTATTGCATTTTATATCTATTTCATGATTATTACTATTTTGTTATTAACAATATGGGGACAAAGGGATGCAAGCTTTCCAATCGTCCTCTTTGGAAACTGATGGAAGATTATAAAATACGGTTAGGTATCATGGCTAACATTATGATGATGCGGCTCAGCAAGTGAGCACGCAAAAAATGCTAGTGGAAACCTATATTCAGCTAACGTCTTTGGGCTATAATAACAAAATACGAAAATACATATTGTTTTGTACATAAACATACCTACACATAGGCATACAAATAAAACGTTACGTCAAAGAGGCACAGATACTTTTATCAGTCAAAATGTCACTCAACATGCGAGTGCGAGAGGTCAAGGCGTTGATAACACAGCTGCATAATCAAACGAAGAAATTGTATACAAGCACAAGGAATTTTTGTATGGATTTAATGTTACTTGTACCTACTTCCTTGTCACTTGTAAAGGTCACCTACATTTAACTTGTAGGTCGGGTACCTACGTACATTTAATTTGAAGCATGTCCCTAATTCCACGAAGGGGTAGGCAGAGGTGTGTTACGTTACCTACGTTGTGTTAAAACATTTATTACAGAATTATTAATTACAGAAACTTAGTGATCAGGCTATCACAGCTAAGATATTATTAAAATAAAATAGCAATAACATTAAACTCGATTAAATATTTCAAGTGACCTTACACGTTATAGTTTTAACTGATATCAATACACGATTTGCGTATTTTAAAACAGAAATAACTACTCATGCTCAGAGGTACAATAAAAATCGTTTTTTCATACTTTTGGTTCATAGGTACCTAATATTATTGTGATAACCGTTTGGTCTGTAGTTTAAAGCTAAGATAACTGAATAATTTTGACATAAATTTGCGCTATATTGAAGGGAACTGGCATTAATGTTTCTTTGAAAAATATAGCAAGATTATCTACGTGGGTATCGGAGCAAATTACAGTGTGGAGTGTAATAACGATTTTGTTGACTACATTGTAATTTGCGTCTGTTGCTTTTCAGCATAACATAAAATAACATCACGATTTTTATCCCTGAAGGGGTATGCAGAGGAGCATAGCATCGACTCTTCAGCTATTTCGGGTTGGTATTACCAGTGTTAATCAGCTGACCAAGGAACCGATCGGTATGCTTACTGTATTTTATTTGCTGTAGAGTTAATAGGCGTGTAGAGTAAGTAATATTTACGTAAACGTAGAGTTTTTTAAGGAAATATATTTTATTAAAATTTTGTCTACTTTCACAATTTTCTTATTTCAATATTAATATAATAATACTTACTTAAATAGGTTATCTAAAAATATTCAATAAAGCGAAGAAATATTTTTACTTATACTTAATAGAAATAGGTTGGTCAATAATTATAAAAATCTACTTATTGTGCATTGTGCAATTTGTGCAGCATGTTTTTATTATTTCGATTTAGACAAGCTACCATCAGTGCCATAAGAAAAATACCTACTTTACTTAGTCAAAATGACCTAAATATTATGCAGGTATGTATTTTTTAAAATTATTACATTTTAAGAATTGTTGTTTATCAATGATTATAAGTAATATTTTAAAACAAATTGGTAAAATAATTTTATTGAAATTAGCACGCCTATGTCCAGCGATAGGCGCTTTTAGTTGTCGGTAAATTTTGTATAACTATAGGTACCTACGTTACTAATTATAAAAAAAACCTTTTTTAGGTTTTTTACGTAATATATGATAAATATGATAATATTGATAATATAATTATAATAGGTAAATAAAAAATGTACTAACGTAGAATTATTTTATAATTAGTGAAAATGTGGCTTCAATTTATTTAAGTCCTAAAATTCCTACATAGGTACTTAATTAAAAATATATAATTTTAATTATAATCTACAAAAATTGTAATTTAAAATAAATTAAATACATATTACAATGTTTTCACTTACCAAAATTTTATTAAATACGGCTAGCTAGCCAAAAATGCAGCCTATCGCATCCGCAAACATTTTCGTAGCAAACTATTTAAAGTACAGTGAAAAATCAAAAATCACTTCACTAAGCACTTTCACAGTACTAAAATATTCGATTGACCTCAAATCGTTAATAAAATTAGTCGATTTTAAAAATAACTCAAGTTTATCGTGTCTATGTTCGATCGCGTTCGAATTTTGAAAAGGCGCGGGAATCAGCGCGCGTACGTATAGCGCGCTGTTCAATCGCCAACTACCAAAGTTCCAAACGGAGGATCGACTTCAGCGGTAAACCCGCAGTATCGCCGCGGATAGACGGCTTGCGGCGAATAATAAAAAAATGGAGGGTCTCGCTCGCGTACACCTATAGCTAAAGAACGGATGTTCACCGTTTATTGCTTTGGTAGGTATATACTGCTAACGAAATTGTTCAAAATAATAATAGTAATGTAGGATAGCCTAGCCCTAGATAAACATTTAGTTACAAAATGATAATCTTTTGTAACTAAATATTTTTATATACCAAAAAAAAGGATGGGTCTAATACCGTTAGGAATTGAGATTAGTAATAATAAATCAAGAATTAATATTATAAAAATATTTCTAGCCAATGAATGATAGATCTGTCATTCACTGGCTAGAAATATTTTTATAATATCTATGTATATCGGTGACAATAAAATTGCTTATAATTACTATTCTCCACTAAGTAAATAAAGTTTGTTATTAGTTATCAATAAGTTTTTTCTACTTGACGCTAGATGGCTGTACACATTCAATCGACGACAAATATGTTAATTCTACTCGCTAATAGATGGCGGTAGTAGTCGTCCACGAAGCTAAGTAAGTTAATTATGTAGAGATACACTACGTAGTGGTAGGTACTACGTACTATTAATTTTATTATTCTGCTTCTTCTTATTAATTATTATATACTACCGTATATAATTAAAGATCAAACAGAAATTCTCTGTCTATTAATTAGGTAGAGGTTCTTAACTGTGTGCCGTGTCATCTACAAAGCCTAGCTTCAATTCGATACCATACCATAAGAAGGATAAAAGTTTATCTATCCAAATTAGCTACGTTAGAAGTAAAAGAAGACCAAAATAGACATTAATCATTTCTAAATCAATCAATTTCTTGGTTGGTTTTTTGGATACACACTGCAGAACTCCATCCCACTCAGTACAATAGCTGCAATTGGCCATACAATTAATGTAAGTATGTAAATAGTTGCCCACAAGAATTATCCAAGACCACGAGACACCAGTATTATCTAGATTAGCAGAATCGTGTTATACTAGATCAATTCGACCTTGTTCTTCTCTCCTAATGAATTTAGATTAGGATTAATATGTAGATATGCTGATATTAAAATAGTTATAAAGAATGTAGAATATTCTGGTTTTATATTTGATTTTATTATACCTATTATGATTGTTTTAAAAATAAATTTACATATTAAAGTATAATACATTTACAATATAACATGGCAATTTAATCTAAGTACCTTCTATTAGTATAGGTATTACGTACACATATCATTTTCTTCGGTGACCCGTAAATAAACGCATCATTTTCTGACGTGTGGTTAATACAACCTTGTATTACAGCAGGTGTTCAGACCACAGGAAGGCCTTCGAGTAAATAATAATGTCTAGACAACTTCCTTACTCTTTGCACACACCCGGTTCTGCAAACATGGGGTTTAATCTCATGTTCATTACAGTTTAGTATCAAGATAATTACCTACGTATCTGCGGGCCGCTAGGCAGGCTAGGCATAACAGGCTCGACCCCTTTATATGGAACTCAAAGTCATTTCTCGACCTTTCTTCGGAGGACAAGCTAAATATATCATTAAAACAATACTACCCATATCACAAGCTATTAACATATGCTTACTTTGGGTTTAGATGGCTTTATGTGGTTATTGTGGTATTATTATTATTATCCGCCCGCCTAAAATAAACTAAAAAGAAATAAATCCTTTTTTACTTAATAAATAAATCTTTTGTGCCGACGCTACATTGCAATATTATAAATATACCCTACGTCACACCCACATTAATACGAATCTTATGATGGTGTCATCATAAGTTAAAATTCATTACGTCATAGACTGCAGTGTGCCAAAGAAATCGAATACATACCCATACATACACGCACCTCCCGTCATCGGCTGGGAGATTATCCTCACAACTTAGAACCTCTTAGGTCCCATACAATGAGGTTTCAGAGAAACTTTCTCCCTCGTACGATAAGGTTGTGGAATGAGCTCCCCGTCGAGGTTTTCTCGAAAGACTACAACATGGAGTTCTTCAAGAAAGGAGTTAAAAGGTTTTTAACAGGGTCGGCAACTCGCTAGTGATGCTCCTGGTGTTGCAAGCGTCCATAGGCTACGGTAACTGCTTACCATCAGGCGGGCCGTATGCTTGTTTGTCACCTTAGTCGTATAAAAATATATATATATACAATAAATAAATAAATAAATACACATACATACGCTCGGCAAACATTTACCCTCCTTGACTTCGGCAGTCGGGCAAAAAAGGCGTGATACAAAATTTCAAAGCTAATATTATATCGAACATAGGAGAGCGCCAGAGGCCTAGATTCCCTCCTTTCCTTTTTTCTCACCTCCTTCAATCCCTTTACCAACCCCACTCCCTTTATGGTAGGCAGCGGCTTCGCAGAGTCCCTGGCATTTTAGAGCAATGCCAGGGCCTCTGAGTCGTCGCTGAGCGACAGTTACCAGACTGTTTGCTCGTCTGTCCCTGTAGGTAATAAAAAAAGAAGGGAACATCGGTCTTCTTAAAACGTCACTCTTGAAATAAAAAATATTGTTATTATCTAGGTAACTCTTATCGTTTTTACGTTCGTCCAACGCTTTACCTAGAAAATTGCTTCGGCAAGCTCAATCATAGTCCACAATAATTGCAGTAGAGAGATCACTATATCTGTAATCTCAGAGCTAAGGTGTTCGCAGTAAGAGAGCTAAAGATCTAGCCTGTATACTTATTTCAAATGATTCTTTAATTATTTTCTAAGAATTGTACAAGATGTTTTATATAATTACATACCTATTACCTAGTTCTTAGTTGAGATGAGAAAGATGAAAAGAATTTATTGAATTTACACTACCTAAAGCGAAGTATAATTAAGTAGGTAGGTACTTACCTACCTACTATTATACCTGCATTTTAACAGTGTTACATGCATTCTTGATTTGATCAAGTTATCGTAAAGTAATTATTAGTGTAGTATTATCATCATCATCATTTTATAAAGCGAAAGAGTTTGTTTGCTTAAACGCGCAAATCTCTGGAATTATTCGTCAGATTTGAAAAATTCTTTTTGCGTATGATAGCCCAGTTCTCGAGAAAGGTTATAGGCTATGTAACATCACGCTACTAGCGACGGGAGCGGAGCAGTAAGCAAAGACACGAGTGAAACCGAGCCGGGACAAGCCAGTCGGATATACTTCCACGTGTTACTGAGAAAAAGGACTTGTAAGATTGACAGACAGAAACAAAGTGAATAGGTATTATTTTTTTACACTTTAAGCAATGAAAATAGTCGATTTCAGATTTCGTTTTCAGTGTAATGTCCTAAAATTCAATAAGTACCTATATTTTTACTTTTCCGAGTAGCAAACTCCGCACGTGTTAACACAAATGGTGTAATTATTAAGATTAACTTGTGGTTACCGCTAATGCCATGACTCAGAACTATAGCACGCAGATCCTATATAGATACTTAGTAAATGATACTACAAAGCATATTCCAATACACAAACATTTCCTACCAAATTTAAACAACGTATTTTATCATAAAATTCCGCGTGACCAACCATTCGTTCCGTATTCTTAAAAAAATCTTTTTTGTTTTGGCTTGGAAACAAATCTAGGTAGGTTTATCTATAGATTATAATAATATTGTAAATAAATTCATTGAATTGAATCAGATCTAGGCGTTCGCTTCTTAAATTAAATTTTAAAGTCCATGTATTTAGATGGTCTCTGCCTCATCCTGCATTTTAGGATTCTTCTCATACAGAGAAGGCATCAGCTGATCACTACGTTTTTTTTAAGTTCGAATTTTCTCACAATAGTTTTATTTCACCGTAAGTCATTAATATTGAAGGTAATCTTTAAGTTCGGCGTCTGCGGAGTAAACATTGAATCTACGCAACAAAAATGTAAATAATTGTAGGTATGATGACAGAGGCCCTAGACAAGTGTCAAAGATTTCTATTCTATTCATAGAATAGATAAAAAATGTATGAGATTGACATAAGCGTTGGCGTTAGCTTATGTCAATCCAATACATTTTTTTATCTATTCTATGAATAGAATAGAAATCTTTGACACTTGTCTAGGGCCTCTGACTACATAATTAACTACTAACTTTTTTTTTTTTTTTTTTATATTATAGCCTACCAAAGTGACTCCACCCCGCCTGATGTTAAGCAGTCAGTGGAATCCAGAAGTGGCGGCCACTGTATTAAAAGCCATCGTCTTAAACTGCTGGTATGGTGGCCTCCACCATGGCGGCTGGGAATGGGGTTAGGGGAAGGGAATGAGGGAGGTGAGGAATGAGGAAAGGGGGGAAATTAGGCCTCCGGCGCTCTCACTCACCGAACGAAACGCAGTAGTACGGATACTACTACTCTTAAGTCGATCTTCTATGAGAGGGAAGTACTTCCCCGGACGATCCGGCCCATTCATGCTGAAATCAGCGTGGATCTACTTCCGTAATAACTACTACGATTGCGCCATTTGCAGCTAATTCGATTCCACATCTCGAAAATTGCTATTCCATTTCCCGTTATCAGTCCGACAACTCAACCTTATAATGTTTATTTGTTATCCTCAAACCTACTTCAGGAGCTTGTCAGCAAACTGTTGAATTAAGTTTTAATTCTCTTAACGTTAGAATATAGAAAAATTAAGCTATTAGATTGTAATTTGTAAAAGTCTAGTGTAACGTTTTGAAAGATAGGTACTCCTATTAAACGGTCTTCGACTGTTGTTACGCAAATCAGCTTAGACCGCTAACGTACTCTATGTCGTCGGAGTTTTCAATGTTTCATTAGCGATACAGATCTCTAATGAGATTTTTTTACCAATTAACAGCATTATACTTAATTATTTGCAGTAAAAAAATTATAATTACGATGTGTAATTTATAATTAACTCGAAAGCGATACCAAATATCACTTCGAGTGCGCGCTTTGCCATCTGTGTCGACACGAAGTTAGAAAACATAATTTACTAAGAGAGAGTTTAGAGAAAGGTAAGTAATGCTTAGTTTAAATAAAAAAGTATGTAAGTATAAGTAATACAATTTACGACAGCGTTAAAACAAGGGAGATGCCTTATGATGTGTAGTTTGTCTGCCGCTTTTACATTCAGATTCTAAAAGGCTGATTAACGCAAAAATTAACTAATCGTTTGTTAAATCTCCTGTCACGTGCCAATTGATTTGACATTTGAAAATATTTATCATCTTAGATAAGTTAATTTTGCACTGATTAACTTTCAGAAACTCGAGTTTAGTTTGGGGTACGTGTGTATAATTTTATGGTCAACTGAGCCCACAGCCCGTTTAAAGAACACGATAACATCATCACACACACTTAAACCTGTGTTCAAACGCAAAAAGTCGTGTCCCGTCAAAAACACAAAAACGAAAAATAACTCACTAACACAAAATCATTTACACCAGCAAAGAACAGGAGACAAAAATTGTCATATTAGTACCTTAGCGAGAGGGGAAATACGCCAAAAGTGATCACATCACCTTAGTGTAATAATTGATGCTCTAAGAATTTGCGTATATGTATATGCAAATTTGTTGTAAAAAGTCTGAAAATATCTTCAAAATTACACACACTTATCATAATTAATGAGCCGTGTCATGCATGTTATATGCAAATTGTTTACTAAGCTTACAAGACAAATTGTTATGACTATCATTAATAGAATGGACATAATTATGTTTTTAACTACTTCAACGGTTGGGTGTCATGTATTGAGTGGTACTAAATTGTGTAGAGAAAGGACAGTTAATGTGTTTTCATACAAAATTACAGGCACTGTTAAAATCACAGTGCATTACGCTTCGGTGTGCCTGTCATGAATATGGACAGTCTAAACAAGCATGCCGTTTTACGTATGTTTACCCTAGTTTTCTAACAGAGAGTCACCAAGCTTCTACGTGTGTAATAGTTAGCCTCTAGTCCTCTATTCATCCACAATGATTTTATGATTGTATCGCAATGACAATACAATGCATACTGCCCGTCACGGTCGCACACTCGTACAACTAACATTTTAACACAGGCTAGGTGTTTACAATAAAAGTATTACTCGTTGAACATTGGAGGCTCTTCGAACACTGGGTGTTTTACCTTAGGTGTTTACAATAAAAGTATTACTTATTATTAGGGCTGACACGTAAGTAAAGGCACTCAATATAGTATATTATTATCTGTATTTATTATTGCTAGAGTCATGCCGCGCCATTGTAATATCAAAGTAGATAACAAATTCTTTATTACCGTTACGTAACCTAGAACATTATATACATAATATACATTACCATTTAACAATATGGTTTTTAATGTAACAGTTATTGTTTGGTTAACAATGATTTAATTTAATGAAGGGGCTTGAAGGATGAAAATCTTGAAAAACTGATTGTCGCTAGGAAAATCAAAGGCAAACGATCGCGTGGTCGTTCACCAACCAGATCGACCGATCAAGTGAAAGACTCATCGTCCTCCAAATTTCAAGCAGTCGTAAGAGACGCGCTGGATAGAGACCGGTGGAGAAGAGAGGATTCTCTTGATGTTACCCCGACGCTGACCACGATCCTCAGACATGAGGGATCGATTAAAGATAGAGAATGAAAGTACTTAAGTATACAATTTATTTCATGAATGAAGAGTAAGTAGATATGAATGAATTTAAATAATTTAATTAGGTATTTGTATACTATATGCAATGCACGAGGATATCACAGATATAATTTAATCCTACAAATGTATGAAATCAGTACTGATAACATACCAACGTAATATTTAGCTAATTTCGGGTCCACTAAGTACGCAAAATCAAAATCGGAGTACTCTATTAAAAGTTATGAAAAAGAACAAATATACGCATCGACTTGAGAACCTCCTCTGTTTTTTCGTCGGTTAATAATAAAGTATAAAAATAAATATAAATATTAAAAATAAATACTATACATAGACATTACAAAAATGCAGGATATAAATAATTATCTTTTTATTTTCATAAAATTAAGCTTACAAATTGATAACATACACCACCACCGTATGGAAGAGGCGAGTAATTCTATTCAACGTGAACTTGATACATTAAATTAATATCGTGACAGTCGATAGTCACGTGTTTTATTACGTATTACCAACTGAATTTATAATCAAAGCCTGCTCGATAAAATCGTGAGGACCGCTTTGGGTTAAGGCGAACTACTTTATGTTAATGTACAATAATGTCTAGATACTTGCTTGTAATATTAGATTCAGCATAGAAGCCGGGAACCCATTTGTCCATTATATTCCCACTGCATAGTGAAAGCCTCTTCTCATATAGAGAAGGCAGCATTAGTCACCAATTCAACACGCTTTCTTAAGTCGGTTGACGATAACAGACTTAACTGCTTACTGTCAATAAGTATGTTTATTAAAAGGTTAAAGATCTCGTCTAAACAAATATGTTAAATCAGTATTACCCTATTGATTATATTAGAATACATTTGTATCATTATAAAAGTTTGTGTGTAAAGATTTGTTAAGTTTATCTGACAAGCATATTAAATGACAACTATCTACCTTTTGGACTGTTATTTTAACAAATAATGAAGAATCCCTTATTTCTGCGAATGAAGATATTATGAAAAAATGTATTTAATTAAATTTTATGACATTCCAAGCATTTATAACGTTCATTTTAATGTGTGATGTTAGTTCGAAAAGACATGTCATTAACATAAAATTTAACTAGTATCAGATCTATTATTGCACTTCTAAATGTACAGTACCACTTATTCTATAACTTAAGCAACGGTAATGTTCAAATTGTTTCATAATATAGCTCACTACTTACTGCAGTATCATAAACATAACAGTATAAAGTTCTTTCTTTCTTCTATTTACTATTATTCTATCACGGTTTGACAAACCTATTATAAATTCTGATACAGTAAAAGTATGACCACTGATCACGTTTCTCGCCAGATTTGCAAATTCAGAGTAATTCTTAAAGGTTTCCTCAAAATATTTCTTCTTCAGTAAAGTTCAAGGTAAAATTAAAAGTGACCTTAGTTTAAACAGACAATCTTATATAAAGACACCCATCACTAAACAATTTAACAATTAATGCTACATTAAAACTAAATATAGAGCCGTATTTTTTATTATAACACACAATATTTCTAAAAACACGAACTTACATAACTATAGTAATAATTAACTGTCAAAAAGTTATCGGTACCAATGGGTAATTTACACGTAATCGACCTCAGCGTAACGACTGGAATTTTGACCGCGACCGCCAACCGCAGTACGGACGGACTATTCGAGCGCCTCGATGCAATGTGTCCAGGAGGCCTTATTATTTTAATCTTACATTGTGTTGTATCTTTTTCTATTGTACCATTAAAAACAAAGACAGAGACAAAGTAAGGGTATAATAAGATTGCTTTATGAGGTTGTGGTAGGGCCCCAGGTTTTATTTAGTCTAGCTAGTCTAGACTAGTGACTATGCCCTCTTGACCTCGAAATGATAGGTGAAATTATGTAGCATTTCTGTGTTTTGTATTTGTAGGCTAGTGAAGACGTTCAGAATTATGGTTTTGGATGTTTATTGGGATTTTCATATTCTTCGTTGTCGTTTGCAGTCTATTATATTCCTTCTATTCAGCACGATTGCTCAATACGGTTTGTTTTTCTCACCATCTTTGATAATGATGATCTTTCTAAGTGTTAACCCTCATTTTCCTTTCATCAATAATTCGGAACAACTACTTGATTTAAAGGAGCAATTCAGTGCTTGCCCATAAAGATTACATTAGATTATAGATTACAGACATTAAGCACATAGTAGATAAATATGTTTTTTCTTTAAGTACCTACTTTTTTACCTTTTATAGTGTTTTTTGGGTACATATTTCAGGCAACTACAAGTGGATAGAGATATTATTATGCTCTCCTAAACTAATTCGCAACGTGTATTACGTTTGAATTTGAATAAAACTAAAACAATTTTTCTATTGTCATCATACTTAATGCTGTATTTGAATATGACCTTTAGCTAGTAACTAGTATATTAATGTAAACACAACAAACTCATTTATTTGTGAATGAATGGCAGGAAGCTATGCCCCACTGAATTGCTCCTTTGTGCAGTCAGTGTAGCAGTGTTATTTTGTTGTATGCAATTTATGAGAAACAGTACAGGTTTATTTGGCAAAAATAAAATATTTTCAAAACAAATACCTACTGAAATGCCATGTAAGCGATTTGTATAATTTATATATAAAGAACTTGATCATCAGAGCTACACATGTCATGAAAGCGTGTTATCATTTTCTCTTACATCATTAGGCTTGAAAGTCATAATATTTTTGGTCACGCTAAAGGTATAATTCTTGATAGAAAACTAATTAACTTGTACAGTACATAAAAGCTATAATTCTATTAATAACACTTACACCGTTAATAATGTTAAATAAATATCATTCTTTAATAAAGTATGTACAGTTACAAGTCTCAAGGATAATGTGAGCTCATTGCAGTTTACTAAGATGAATTATCCATAGTATAGCCTGCGGATGAGGACATCATACATTTTAATAAAAAACTTATTGTACCTACTTACCGTACTTATTATGTCGAACTAAACAGTGTGATTTTGTATGGCGACCTGTAGAAGGGTAAGCGTGAAGATCTTACCAACAAACCAAAGTAAATAGAGACGAAAGGATGAAAGGAGAAAATAAGGCCTTCTTTCTTCCTCTCATTCCCTCGATATCTACCGATAATCATTATCATATCAACCAAAAGACTTCCACTGCTGGACATAAGCTTCCCGTAATTTTCGCCACCTTAGCCGGTCTTAAGCCACCCTTATCCATCGGTTGCCTGCCACTCGTCGCGCAGCGTCGGCAGACCCTACTGTTAACAACAAAGGTTACTTCGTAAGGTCAACACGTTCAGTATACTCTTAAGTGAAGACAATGCATTGACATTGGCGCCAAAAGAATTACTCACCAGGATAAAAATTGGTCTTTAATAACGTGTATTGGTATTCTTTACAACTTTGGAGAAACCAGTTTGCATAATAACACGGTATAGCCACTACTTGTATATAATAATAAGTAAGGAAAAATTATTACTTGAAGATTTTTTTGAAACAACATTATTGCTGTGGCCTGCACTAAGTATGTATATCGCGAAAGTTTTGTTATTATTGAAACCCATAACACAATAAACACCTAGGTTCTGGATAACTTCTTACGCATCACACATAGGTACATAGTGTTGTTTCATAACGATATGACCGCTAACGTTGTTGGCCGCTTACGGTAATGGAAACTCTCCATCTCTTCCAGTGGGTGTCGTGAGAAGAAACTAAGAAAATGCCAGGTTTCAGATAACAGCGTTCCATATGCACCAAATATGACTTAACTAGAGTTCCAACCAGAGACCAACATGTCAGCCAAGCGCGATGGCTACAGCAAAAACCTTACTTTGGGAGTGAAAACCTTACTAGCGACTCCTGTAAGTCAAGAGTAATAGCAATAAAAGCCTTGCAAACGCCGAAAATATGTCATTCAGTCAAGATATAAAACGGCTAGTTAGCGTGTAAAATTCGTTTTTTGATCTGTGTAATTAAGTGATTATACAATTATTAGGTATACAGAATAACGACTATTACCGAACCAGATAATCTGTAATAGCTGTAATAGCGAGACCTTCCTGGTTAGGTTATGTAGGTAATCTGTGCCTATGGGCTCTGTGATGCTAAACGCAGTTTTTTATTGAAAAAATATTTGATAAAACCGCCACAGCTGGCGACAGTTATCACATAGCTTTTCACGATCAATTAGAAACCCAGTATCAAAACTGGAAGGAAACTTATGCGCTGATAAAAAGTTCGATGTTTTAATTAGGCAGCAGAAATATGAAGTGCTGAACATTATTGAGTAAGAGTGAAGGAAAACATCGTGAAGAAACTTTGTAGACTGGTAAATTTACACTTAATGAGATTCAAAATGAAAATTATTCGTACAGTAACACAACCACTGAACACATTCTGTAAAGACAACTTTCTATTTTGGTTTACACGTGGTATTTTTGCAGTCGGCAAGTAGGTAGTGAGTGGCGTCAACAATCTTTTATACCAATATTGGTCTCCAATATTAATGTTTATAATTTATTATTGAGGGATAGATAGAATAGACACAGACATCCTACCAAAATTCGGCTTGAAGGACACTAAGTAATATTCTTTACTCTAAATTAGCAATTTCATTTTAATTTTATTTACAAAAATCTTTTTGAAATAGTTTTAACATAAAATACGTGACCAATATACTAAAGTCGGTTTATACACGCCGTATTTCTTGAACTTACATCGACAAAGGAATTCCCAATGGCCGGCCATTCGAAGTATTTCCTATAAAACCTTTACATCCTTCTATACTCGTTTACAAACAAAATGGAGCCTTATTTCATAAGAACCAGTGTTCAAACTTCTGTTTATAATAAGCTACAGGTAAGGTTTAAACCCGTCTTATTCAAAAAGTTATAAATAGTTTGCAACAGTATTCTGTCCGTGTATTTTTAACTTAGTAGGATATTTTTAAAGCATGCAATCCATAGCAATTTATATGGTATAAAATGCTCACAACATTTTTTAGCACTTATTTATTTTTAAAATATAAATAGCACTAGTTTTTTTTTGTACAACTTCATGGGAAACAAGCATACAGTCTACCTGATAGTAAGTGGTATGTGTGTGTATGTGTGGTGGTACTGACACCTATATACCATATAAACATGGCTGAGTTTTCTTAGGATTGCAGAAATAATGGTACTATGAGACACAAGACTTCCCAACCACGTAGAGAGAAGGGAATAAGACAAAAGAGAAAAGCCAGCGGAGCGAAGGATTAATTTGGCTTTCGGTATTAGGCCATAGTGTATTTTGAAGGTAGTCATGCCTAGCGTAAAGCGGGTTAAAACAGAAAGATCTTTTGAAATATTTTTTTTTATTGCCTACATTGACGGAACGAGCCAACAGTCCACCGAATGGAGTAGTAACTGTCGCTTGTAGACTTCTGCAATGCCTGGGGCTCCGCTAAGCCGCTGCCTACCGTGTTGAGCATTTTCAAATGAACCGGAGCAGCTTGAGCGGGACAGAAAACTGGAATTACTGCGTAGATAGCAGTTTAATGGTGCCCAAACTCTGCGTTGTTTAACCCTTTACTTTAGGACCGATACGACATGATGAGTGATGACTGATGACACTTCATTTACTCTTAAACTTCAACTTTTCCTTTATCACTGTGAGGTTTGCTGAGAGAAAACTCATCTTGAGTTAAGCTCGACTTTGTACTTGTTTTATCTCTCTGTGTTATATGTTAAATATCATGTTATGTGTAGAATAAAGTATATTTAATAATAGTTATTAGCATTATCATGATAGAGATACTCGTACGCACCCCTCCTGAGTGACTGAAGCATTTCTTTTAAAAGCTAAAGAAATAATAAAAAAATAAACTGTTCAAAATAGGTTAACTTAGCTTAACAACATTTTTATGTTCTTCCAAGAATTAAAATTTATCTGTTGACAAAAATGAAAATTTGTCTGTTGACACAAGTATATAATTTAATGGTTAAGAGTTTAGAGAAGATTAGATAAAAAATTAAGTACCTTCAAAACTTAGTTTATTTAATTACATAATGTATGAATTTGTAATTGCGCTGTCAGTTTTCATGACAATTTTCTTCAAAGACGACCTCCGTTTGAATGTAGAACGAGCCAATGAGGGTGTTTAGGCAAATTTTGGCCACCAGTTGGTGCCACTTTAGTAAAAGGTCTTCCATTTTGACAGCGCTATCAAAACAAATATTTTACAGTGTTCATTTCGGAAATATACAAAATGAATAATTCACGTCCTTAAGGACAAAAGAAAATTGCTGAAAAGGTTTTCTAAAATGGCGCCCACGAGTGGGCAGCACCGCCTAATCAGGTCTAGCTGTCAAGCGCTTTTTGAAAGTTAATCCCTGATTGACCCAATGTGAAAGCCAACTGGTGGCGAACATTTTTCTAAACACCCTCATTAGGATTCCATGTAGCAGTTAAGCACTGGATGTAATGGATTAAAAGTTATTTTTCTGTTCTTCTTTTTTTCGTTACAGTCTTCTTCCCCTAGATAGACAGTATTGGATCATCAATTGTCGACTTTCAACCCAGGGTTCTGCTTGCTATATTATTACGACCAATATAGGTTTAAACGATTCCTATTTCTAAGGTAGATTATAGCTACACTATATACTTAAAGCCATAATTCTACCTTTAAATGATGTTATACGATATCAGTTTCTCTTTAAAGTAATAGATCAATTTGATAGCAAAAATACATTAAAAAATACTGTAATGAATCACTGGATTTATATCTGTGGTCACTTATTCAACCTCCGTCTGATGTACGAACATGATTACAATCTTCTATTTACGTTTATAGTGATTGCATGTCCATGAATGGGTTATGACTTCATCATGTAAATAAAGACAGGTCTTGGGCTATCGTAGACATGTAGGAAATTAAAATAGGTAAACTCGTAGTACCTACAAAAACATTAAACCATCTTAAATAGCCTAAAGCAAAGTTGTTGTTTTTACAAAAATCCTTAGATACTTGAGCACCATAAAATAGCATTCTTCTTTCTTTGTTTTTCTTCCTCTGCCCCTGGGGAGCCTTTTGTTGCGCTTTACGAACATAAAATTAAGTAAATACTTACACAAAATACAACTAGACTCAAGATTATTTTTATAACTTACGCAAAATTCGTCTCGTAAAGGAACAACCTCTCCGAACTACCATTCACCGAAACAAATAAGTCAATAACCAAACGGTGAATTTTTCACTGTAATTAAATTAAATTTATATCATAGCTCATCCCTAGCCGCTTCTTAATTACTAAGTGATATGTTGAACTAAACCAAGTCCAGGTAGTTCTTTGATGGAAGAAGATAATGTCGCTTACGGTGTTAGGTACTGTTATTTAAACGATTACGCTCGTTACCGTATACACACGTATGTATACAATAAGCACTTCTATTTAAGTAATTAAGAATATTACCAACTGACAATTTTATCTTATAGACCAGAATATTTTTAAAAATACCTTTAATTTGAACTGATTTGAATCTATAATAATAATAATAATATTCTACCACATTCACACAGCGCCATCTAGCCCCAAATTAAGCAATTATATTTGCTTGTGTTATGGGTACTAAACAACTGATATACTTACATACATTTTTTTTTTGTAAATACATACATATTATAGATAAATTACACCCAGACACAGAACAAACAATCATGCTCATCACACAAAAGTTTGTCCTGGGTGGGAATCGAACCCACGACCTCCGGCTTAGCAGTCAGGGTCACTAACCACTAGACCAACAGGCCAGTCATCTACATCACAATATTCAATCTACATGCACATTATTTTTAATCGTCCGTAAAATTTGCGTGTCGTATGTCAAAACATTTAAAAATTCTATCAAAAACACACCCTGAAAATTCAGATATAACTGTAAAAAGTTTTGATTTGATTTGAAAAGTTTTCTATTTTGTACCATGTATGCGTAAACTTTCTTCTCGAATTTGGTAAAAAAATGGATTAACATCCATTTCTTTACCAAATTCGAGAAGAAAGTTTGTTGAGAATATGTAAAAGGAGTAGTCACAAATTTTCATAGCCAACTAAGACTCAAAATTCGTAAAGGTATGAAGAGCATGGAAATACATGGGTGACTGTATGTAGTTATAGACAGTTTACTGGACATCAGTAGCGAATGCAGAATTTAGATTTGGGAGAGTCTTGACCCTACCGAGTCCGGTGTTATCAGGTTCTGTCTAGGTTATTTTTTTGAGCATGCTTATGCATTTGGGGGCTTTGAGTCTCTTAGCGCCTCTTCCCCTCCCCTCTCTCTCTAAAACCGCTACTGCTTGCCATCCGTGTAGCTACTGTCTTCAGTGTCATAATAAAAGCCTGCCATAAATCAAACAAAGGTAATGTGATTGCCTAAATCATTGATGACGGCCAAAAGCGCACTGTCAATGTGTCTATTTCTACGAACTTATTCTTCGTTATTCCAATCAATTTGCTGAGTCATAGTAGAAACGAGGTTAGATGCCTAAGTTGGAACTTACAGCTGCGGAGCTTTTGTTGGATTTAGAGAAATCACTTACTTACACTAACAAAACACAAAAATAAATGTCATTTACCTTGGCGAGAGAGGAATACGTGTGAAGGCATGTCCCTAGTTTCTCCAGATTTCTATATTATTCCAAGTTATTAAATCAGTTTATACTGTTACTGTATCGGGAACACAGTAAATCACTACAAACGGGATTTGCATTGTTAATACATAAATTGTAGACGTCTTCTGATAAGTTCTATATTTAGATTATAGTAAACAATATAATTGAATAATATGTGAATGAGTTTTACAAAACAGTTGATGTGAAGTGGCATTTGCGACCTCAAAATACTACCGTTGGAGTTATCGGGATAAAAATCTTTTTCTAATGTAGCTTTATATCTATAGAGGTGAAAGAGTTTTTCAATAGTTTTTAAGATTATCCAAATATAGAAAAAGTTAGTTTATTTTAGGTCAGACTTACGACACATTGTAGATAAAGGTGCCTTGGTGATTCATGACAGCCTCGATGGTTCAGTAGCTTTGTGTACAGACTGCCAAGCAGAGGTTTCGATCGGATAGAGTGGTATTCAGGATTTTCTGCTCTACTCTTCTGCTAGCCTTTCGGGGAGAAAAGTCGCAGTATTATCTAGATAAATATTGTAAGCAGGCATTTATACTTCAACAAACATGCGTTATCTAAAATATTCTATTGCCATCCTTTACTCTCCCATTAAGTCTGAAAAGGTCGACAAATAAACATGCTACTCGACTTGATGGAGTGGAAAGCGAGTCTTGTTGAGTCTACGCATATTATTTAATAGCTGTAACAACAGCGAGGCTAGGATCATTGCAATGTTGGTTTATTCCATCCAGTCCTACCAGTAGTTCGATGACCTGGTTGCCTTGTTTTTGTTGTTGTTTTTGGGTCTTTTATGCGGCGAGCGTAAAAACAATTCAGAAGGCCACCACTGAGAAGGTCACTATGCCCATTTCACAAATTAAGAGGACTCATCATAAAAGGATCTTTTTTTGTAATGAATCTATATTTTAAGAGAACATCTTTGATTAAACTCGTATTGTCTTATTTCGCTTTCACTCGCTAAATACAGCAAATAAACGATTCAAATAAGCATGAGAGATTAAAAGCAAACGTTCAGTAAAATTATGTAGCTGTTTATTTATTCAATTGATTTCTAAAAGACGTTGTTATTTTAAAAGCGTGTCTACCGTCCAGACACAAGCCTAAAGTCCTAGAACTATTTTTTTTATTTTGTGTTGTCACATTTTGCAAATAAAAATAGAAAGTTATCTTTTTAGATACACATAGGTTATCCGCCACCTTTATAGGTCGTCAAACAAAGTGTCCTTGGCAATCGAACCTAGGTCTTGTAGGATTTGTCCCTCTGCTATCAAAATGACCATAATTTGTGAGATCGTTTCCAAAATTGCCTTGCTGTATAATCGTTAATCAACAGTCGATGCGGTAGACTTAAAACCTCGTTTAATAGTGGATCAAAACCGCCATTGCCGCTCACAAGGTGTGATCAAGGCAAATTGTGTACCCGCAAGACTGATCGATGCAGTAGCTGTTAACCTCGAATATAAAATTAATAGTCATTAATAGAAACCGCGATTAATCAAGCTGTGCTGTGTAAAATTGAATCTTAATTGAAAGAGGTGTACGTACAGGTGGATAGCAAAGGATGCAGTGTTCTTTTTGATTGACGCTTCTTACCTGATCAAGTTTCAGTTAATCAAAACAGAAAGTTTAAAATCAGAACCGCATTTTGAGTATGCACAGGGAGATTTATCTAAGCGCCAAATAAAGGGCTAAGTAAAAATTTTGAATATGAAGTTATAAGTTTGATAGTAGCTACCCAATGAGTTTGTTTAGGAAAATTTTCGCCACCAGTTAGCGCCTCTTTGGTAAAAGGTCTTTCATTTTGACAGCACTACTTATTTATTTCGGCAATTTTAATGTTTAATTTACAAAATTGATAATTCACGTCACCGATGCGTCAGGTCTAGCTGTAAAACGTTTGTTGTAAGTTAACCCCTGATTGGCCCAATGCGAAAGATGAAGTGGCGCCAACTGGAGGCGAAAATTTAAGAAAAGTAGATGACTAATTTCTTAGGTACTTAATTATCTAATCGTTCAGAGCAACCTTTTTGAAATAGGACAAACAAGAGAATGGCATGCTAAAACTCGCCTCTGACCCAAGGTAAGTAGGTAGGTAGTAAGTTTAGATCCTGTACCTTTCTGAGTCACAACACTGTTTTCATTTTACTTACGATAATTATTGACTACCAATACGTGACACTATATTAAACAAACCAAACTTGTGTCCACTTTGGAATTTGTTAAAACCCAGTGATTATCGTACTATTACTTACTTATTGCAGTTTAACTAGTTAGTTAATTGTTATTAAGTACCAATCTCATTAAATAGAATGACCAGACTATCGATGCCTACATTCAAAACATGTCGCAAAATAGCTGTTAGAAAACACAACATACGGTCTACCAGCTATTTAATTTAGACGTTTATATGATAATTTTGCAACGAACTTACAACATCGAGAGTGGAGGTAGACGACATATCGATTGTGAAAATTCCTTCGCCACTGGTCGCTGGTAGCACTTTAGTGCTTCGTTTTGGCACTTTAAAACACCCCACTAATTTAAATGTGCGCACCATTATCACTGTTTACACTTTAACACACTTTTTAATTCATAAACGGTTTTGTTTACACTTTAAATTATTAAGATGGCGGGTAAGCGCGTTGATCGTGCGATCACGACGCGCATGCGCGAACGAATGACAGACCGGCAGGTTAGGGTCATTGTTGCCGGTTTGGCGCGAAACTGTGACTCACCACAGGTAACTTTGCTATTATCAGAAAAAGATAAAATCTTCTTCGTATTGTTTATGTCGTGAGAGGTCTTTCTCTTTTTTTTGTTTTGTTTCTCACCATTCATGGTTTAACCTTTTGTTGTTGGTAGTGTTCGTCTTAGTTAGATAAAACTTGTTTCTATTTTTAATTGTTTAAACTTTATGTTTTTTTTTCTAATAAATAAGTACATAAAAAAATTTTCTATTCAATCTATTGATTATTTTTATAATATAACTAGAAATGCATAATATGTAGTAATCAGGTACTTACCTAAATTGTAAAATGTATAAATAAGTAAAAAATATAAGTATAACAACTTACTTACCTACAACCAAATCTGAAGTAAAACCCATAAGCTTTATTAAAATAGGTAGATAGTCTTCATTACAACTATAGTAATTTTTTTTTTAATTATGAAAGTCAACATCTATTCATACCAAAAGTTTTTTTTAAATCCTCATTTTTACATCAGCTCAATTCGACCTGATACTATCCCACTGCAGGAAAAAGCCTCTTCTCTTAAGGACATAACCGCAGACGCCGCGCCACAGACAAAATAAAACTCGAGAGATAAACGAAAGGAGGTCTAAAGACAACGGTAAATTTTATTGCACAACGGAAAAATGAAAGCCTAAGTTTGTACTTATAGGTTTGGTTGCAGACCCTACTTAGATTTAGCGTGTGATCTCTAGTGATTTTTTTTTATATTCGCTTACCAAAGTGACTCTACTTTACCTGATGGTAAGCAGTCAGTGGGAATCAGAAGTGGTGAACACCATTCCAAAAGCCAAACTACTGGTATAGTGGCCTCCAATATGGCGGCTTAGTAAAATGCTTAAAAGACCCAGGATCATATTTAGATGGGAACACATGCTAAAGAGTTCCAGGCTTTAATTGAGCGACAAAACTATGAAGTGCTTAACCGTTTGGTTCGAAACCCTTTAGACTCCACTGTGGAAGGGTATGGCACTTACGTAGAATATGACGCCGCCACTCTTTCCGTGGCTGTCGTAAAAAGCCTTAGCAAATACTTACAGTATCGGTTAAAATAATTAAATTTCTGAAAGGCTGATCAAGGAAAAATTTAACAAATCGATCACCAGTTAAATCTCATGTGAAGTATACTTAAAAGCATGCTAAAAACATGGATGATTAGTATAATTTGATCTAATTAGTTACTAATAAAATAAAATTAACTAATTTTATTCATGCTTTTACCAAACCCAATTGGTACTTCACATCTGATATACCAGATGATTAATTAATTTTTCGTTGATTAGCCTTTCAGAAACTGGAGGATACTGTACCTTTACAAATTTTCAGCTAAGTGAAGTGAAAATATTGTATCAAATAGCTCGTTGGTTATTATTATCTGATTAATGATTGAATACAATGAACTGCGAAATGGAAATTATGATTTGGCTGAAATTGCAAAGGCTGCCAAAATAGTACCTACCTATGTATTCTATAGATGTATGTAGTTATATATCCAGTAATTTAAGTAGGTACTGAGTGTCCTTGAAACTCCGCAGGATACAGGTAGGTAGATATTCAAAACCGGTATACCTATAACGCGTCATTTCTTAGTTGGAATTGTTGGAAGACCCAGACCTCACTCGCTTGAGCGTACATTTTTTGTATCTATATTTTAACGATGGCAAATAATAATTGCAACCTTTAAATATAATTAGGTATCCGTTATTATTGAGTTTGTCAGCAAAGTATTAATACGGAAGATAGTGCTCGTTTATTTTCATCCACATTGTCTATTTTAGTTATAATTTAAGTAGGTACTAACTCTTGATTGATTTATGTCTGTGATACCTACGAATATTCCTCATCAACGAGAAGAATAATTTATTATATCTATATTTTTTATTCTTAGTACGTCATCGATATACCTACTCAAGGAATTTAGAGTCAATGAGACTGCGCAGAGTATTTGAGATGATACGTTGAAGTTTTGTATACAATTTTTCGTGTTCTATAGAGGCTGACATATTCGTTCGTGGGCTACATTGCCGGTAACTTATGGTAACTGAGCCAACGATTCTGGTAGCATGTTTTTTAGCGGCAAGTGTAATTTAATCTTCTCGCTGATGCAAGGATCTTATAAGTTCCTTGCGTTGATGATTCTAATGTTACCTATTTATTATGTTAAAATAGAAAATGTGCAGGTGATAAAGCAAAATTTAAAGACAATATGTTACTTGAAAGTTAATATCCAACAAAATAAATAATAGCTTCATGATATAACTTGGATGTTAAATATTAAAGAATTTACGTCATCAAATCGAGGAAGCCGGCAAACTGTGTAAAGAGTATGAAGCACTGCATACAAAAAACTTAATTAAAATTAAAAACATGTTTTTCTTGGAACATGCATTGCCAATGTATGACTCATACAAATCATACTTACAACGATTACATACGATTTAAAGCCTTTGACTTGATTTTTACTATATTGAGTTATAGATTTAAATTACGAGTTTATTGGTATAGGTCGCGTTACGATTTATGAGAGCTCTGTTTTAGTGGTGGGGATCTACGCATGTGTAAACACTGTAAACTCGGAAAGAAATCTTAAAAATGCTTTCTGAGCAGGTAAGGAGACCGCTCATAACTCGTGACGCGACCTATGGTATAGTAGTAAGTAGGTAACCTTATTATTAAACTATTTTTTGTAAGTAACGATACCTAATAATTCTAAGCGTGCGTACCAACGTTTTATTTCTAATGAATTTTGTTTTAAGAATTTTCTGGATGTACTTACCTAGATCAAAGGATATAAGCATTCAGGTACTATATTTAATTTACTTCTACACGAATAATGAAGCATCAGAGAATTAAAAACCTAATATAGTTACAATGTATTTTTATTAGTTATTCGTAAAAAATAATAACAAAATGTTTTGGCATTTTTAGAACACCTTGAGTTGCTCAATTCGCTTGAAGAACTTTAGTTTCATTTGAATAACGGCGAGCAGCCATTCAGGACAGAGCTTGACATAGCGAACGTCGTGGTCTGAGTGGTGACCCTCGATCCTGAAGCAAACCTACATCAAAAATAGTCAGTCATTAGAACAAAAACTTATTAGTAATACGTTTATTACTACACGAGGTTATAGATAATCGAGCAGCACATTTGCATTCCCGAGTTCAGTACCAGCACAGATTACAAGTCAGAGTAACTACGGCCTCCTAATCACTTGTAATAATTGTAATCCGACACAAATTGTTCTGAAGAACAGTTTTTATATACCTGGGAAAAAAAACCGCAAAATTGAGAAACGCGTTCCTTGAATTGAATACGAATTTGGAAAGACAGTGCATAAAACCCATGCGTGTTTCGAGGCAGTATTGCCTCCTACTGAACACGGTAATGGAAGTAAGCAACCGGGCAATCACCTACCATCATGACTTTTTTAAATTTATGTGTACTATCAAAGTTTATCTTGTACATTAACTTAGGTGAAGGAACAGATAGAATTTGGACATATAACGAACTTCTGGTTAGAAAAATCTAATATCACCTTAGTCAGCGATCGGACCTGACACTTCTGCGTTGCAGCCCAGGCATAGCACCATTAAACTACTTACGGAGTCTAACAATAAACTATAATTATTATGTTGCATTCGCTAAAGCTACTACATACCAAAGGTGACCCTGGATGCAGACTTATAAGTTTATCTTTGACACGAAAGAAGACTGAAACTGTAGCTTGAGGTATTGGATACTCAGCTGTTGGTTGACTGAACATAGCCTGAAATGTAAAACATCTTATAGTTCAAGCTATCCATGTATTATCCATGTACGTGAGTCTGGGTGAAAAATCTCTTAAAGCCGCTATAGTGAAGGCCATCCCATCAATAGTTTGACACAATAACTTTTAGGACAGTGTCGCTGACGGTGACATTTCTGGAACCCACTGACTGCAGCTTACGATCAGAGACAGAGGATATATTTTGATACACTAACATAAAAATTTAAAACAAAACAGGTGCTTGTGTTTCTTGCAATCTTCTCAATGCACTACCATTTAAGGTCACAGCTGACTGATTACGGTTACCTCATCGAGTTAACTGTTAGGCGTTTTTGTATTCACCCTTTTATGGGTAATCGCGAATCTTTTAAAAAATTAAACACAACTATTACAAAAATATGTCTGGTAAAGATGGCAGACAACCGAGGCGATGAGGGCTTACGACCGTTTAAATTAAAAATAAACGATATTTGAAGAGGGCTATGTGAGCAGCAGACGTCTCTTGGATTAAATTGTGACGATAAGAACTTTATTCAGTTACCTCAAAATAATAATACTTGGAGACTTCATCCTTCGAGCAGCCCATATACTTTAGGTAGTACTTGAACACCTCACTGAACTTCCATTTCTTCTCTATTGTATCTGCTATGAATTTCTCTGCTGTGATTGCGAGGGGGCATGTCACTTCTTTTAAGCATACCTTCTCGTCGGAAAAAGCGTAATTTGCGGTTGCTGTGGGATACATACATTTTTATTACTTAAAACTGATAAATACGTACCTTACCTACTCAAATACCTTATAAAAAATGTGGGTCGTACGTCTCTCCTGTCGTAAGAGGCGACTAACGTAATATTATGGTAACAGTCAGCAGTGTTCTACGAGTATTAATATCACCGAACTTATCTTCCTCCTTATATACATTTGCGATTGGGCGATTGCAATACCAGGATGCAAAGCCTTTACGTATGTGTCACCGTAAAATTGAAAATACCGTTTGATTATAATCAATCTCGAGAGATTGTAATCTATCGGGAGATTGTGAACCGTAACATACTGCTTACAATTTAACGCATTATTTTTCGGTAGATTATAATCTATCGAAGAGAAACTGTTAAATCACAATTTGTCGCACGTTAAATTACCAACTGTCCGAAGACCGTCCCTGATTGGTCGGCCTTACAGTAGTAGTATATGCATAGTATAACCATAGTGACCGACAGTGGCCGTGCTCTATTCTGTAAGATGAAAGCCCTATCCCTGTGATGTTGATCACCTAAAAAACTGACTGGTTACCATCAGAGGGGAGTCATTTCTACCACTTTTTGCTTACAGGCAAGTTCATGTAAATTCATTCTTAACCCGAGCTTGTCCTTCGCTTTATTGATGGTAGTAATAACGATGTCCGCTGCTACCGACTCATATGGATTGATCTCAGGGATCTGGAGGCAGGAAGGTTTCACTAAGTTGCTCATTTTGTTTGTTTGTATTCAGATTTAAATAAATTATTTATCTTTACTAATAAATGTTTCTTTCAAATTGACATTATATTTTTTATAAACTACGCGGCTACGGTTTTGCGTGTGAATTTTTTGATAGGCGTTATTTTGTTTAAAATATGACATCGACAATAATCTTTACAAGTAATTGACCTCCAATTTTATAAAGAATTAATTAATAAAGAATATCCTAATAATCATGTGGATGTGTTTTCAAATCTTATTATTAGAGTAATAATTTAAAAAGATCAATTTTACCACAATTAATTCTTCAATTTAGCCTAAGCCTAATGAAGGTGTGTAGGAAAATTTTCGCCACCAGTTGGCGCCACTTTGGTAAAAGGTCTTCCATTTTGATAGCGCTATCAAAGCAAATATGTTTCAGTGTTCATTTCGGAAATTTTAATGTTTAATTTACAAAATGGATAATTCACGTGCCTATGGACAAAAGAAAATTGCTGAAAGGGTTTTCTAAAATGACGCCCACGAGGTGGCAGCACTGATGCGTCAGATCTAGCTGTCCAGCGTTGTCAAAAAGGTAACCCCTGGGTGACCCAATATGAAAGTGCAAGTGGCGCCAACTGGTGGCGAAAATTTGCCTAAACACGCTCATTGCTATTAGTTTCCCTTGTGTACAGTGACACTGACGCCGTGGCAATGGGCAGTAGGTACACACAGCTCGCAGAACTGAGAGCTTGGACAAGTGTCATTAACGCTAATAGAATAGATTCTTCAATGTATTGGATTGACATAAGCTAACACCAACATTGTCTTTAGTTTATGTCAATTCCATACATTTTTTAATATATTCTATTCTTATAATTATCATTATATATAAGCCACTTCTCTGGGCCCTCTGATGTTCGTTGGGGCAGAAAGGTTTTAGAGCGACGACTACGAACCAGAAGACTCCTCCACAGGGCGGGCGACTCACGACCGGCCGAATTGGGGGAGGGCTATGTCCAGCAGTGAATGTCTTTTAGTTGATGTGATGATAATGAATTAGTGATTGTGTAGTCTATTAGTTCATAATAATATGCAGATTACGTTATCCACGTGCACGTTTCTTATCACTGATCCTTCGTCAACTAAGATAACAGGTCCTGTGTTATCTTAGTTGAATTGATAAACAGGTGTCAGGTGTCAATATTTGGTTATCAACTATCCACCTGTGCGAATTTCATATGATAATGAAATGCTCTGTTATCATTCGTGTGTCACTCACCTATGTTTTTGTTAGTGGTGGATTTTTATTTTGAATATTGTTTAGGTCAGTAAAGCCAGCAAATAGTTATGGCCTTACAGCAGTAGATGCTTGCTGGTTACCATAATGTAGCTCGAACGGGGTAGCATAAATGTTGTTATTATTAGTATTACCTTGTCGTTAAATATGACCAATATGCATTTACCATTTTATATAAAATACCTAGTCAAATTACTATACTAAATTAAACTAATAAATAAATGAAATTCGCTCTTGTTCTTACTTTATATGGATTTTAGTTGCGTTGAATGTTATTGTAACTCATACAAAAAACTGTAATTATCTGGCAAATGATAAGAGTGGCCTCAGTTTCTTGTCTGTTCTTCTTACGGCTCTACCTCGTCAGCGAACTGGCTGTAGGTTAATTAGCTGACTTTATGTAATTTTGAAGTTTAAAATAAATGCTTTGAGTTTGAGTTTGAGTTCCTGTCAGCAACTAATAAACTCTTCGGGAAAAGTCTATGACCTGCAGTGGAACGTGTGTAGGCTGTTAAAGTACCTAAATAAAAACCCGGCATTGTATTATTTTTCTCTTTGATTATCATTTTACGATTGAGAACGCTGAAGGGTCAATAACACATTTTCCTCAACTAACTAGATTGTTTTTTGATCAGAAATTGATTTTTTAATTTTAGCAACATAGTGTTGCATTATGGTTGCATTATCAATTTCTTTTCAAACGCAGGAGGTTGCATAACACACACTTTGACGGAAGGTAAAATAGTAAGGTGTTTAGAATCCTTAGAACGCTTCCTGTTTTTTTTTAAATTCTCACTTAGGTAGGTACTAAGTCGGTTCTACCATGTTTCAGAGTATACCGTTAATCATCTCTATGCTTCATCATATTGGTACGCAAATATAAAAAACGTGACAAAGATTCATATCAATTTGATATCATAGTTTTTTTTAATTTGATCATTGATACAATATTATCCGGTCATTATGATTTTTGAAAACATAATTAATTAGTCTACAGGACAGAATAATTAACTAATAAAATAATTAACAATATTAGACTGAAATAGAAGTTAAACCAGTTCGTTGCCGGCCGGTTACGTAGCAATAAAAAATAAAATCGAAGTGTGCCTTATTAGATCTTTGGCCTTCTTGCATTCCAGGCTTACAAGCCCATACAGGTGAGTCAAACCACACTTACTTATAGTTTACAATATTGTTACTATACTAGGTACTATATATTTAAAGTGTTTCAGTTATGAGTCAGTAAGAATAAATACTACGCGTGAGTCATCGAAGTGATGCGAATTTGAAAAACAGTTCTGAAGTGTTTTGTTTATTTTTTATGACAATTTTAAGTAGCATTCGCTTGTAATAGAGATTGTTCTACAGTAGGAGCATTTGGAAAAGTAAAAAAATAGTTTCGAAAAAAATACCTAATATTGATGTTTTTTTTTCAAAAATCGCTATTAAAATGTGCTCTCTCACCGCGAACGAGATTTCGCGAACACCGCGATTTCGAGCATTACGTTACAAAATGCCTCCCTGACTGCCGAGCACTCGTTTGTAATGTATACCTAACATTCCAAATTCCAACAGGCCCTCCCTCACAAACAATGTAATACTCGAATGTCGAATTGTATCATTACAAGCGTTACTAATGCTCGGATCCGGTGAATGCACGCGATTAGGACCTTTATTTGCAAGTCATGCTTAATTATGGCTTTCCTGAATTATATGTGCTGGTATTTTTTTAATGTAATTAATTGAATTAAAATT
The DNA here is from genome assembly GCA_963082885.1 of Parascotia fuliginaria. NCBI lineage: Eukaryota > Metazoa > Arthropoda > Insecta > Lepidoptera > Erebidae > Parascotia > Parascotia fuliginaria. Next base: position 3,091,926 of record OY720190.1, on the reverse strand, counting down.
ATGGTTGGTAGGTACATACTCCGGTATATACTTTATAAATTAAATTTCTTAATCACCTGCCATCAGCTGCTTGCTTGCTCATCGCTAAGTACCTGTCCACTACAGTTGATGGCTCCTGTAATATATCAGACATCGCTTTCAATACCATTAGTCTCGTTTTACTCCCGAGATATGACGTAAATAACAGGTCATTTAAAATAATCATACATTTACAAAATAATCATGGGTATCAGATAAGATTTGATTAATAATACCTACTAATTACGTGAAAACAGTATCTCCACATTAAATTATAGACATAAAATAGTAGCCATTTTTATAACTTAGATACTCACTGTTTTGTTTGGTATCCAACTTTCACTGATACATCATTTTTATACAAATAAGGTGACAAACAAGCAAACGGCTCGTAGCAGTTACAGTAGCATGAGAACGCTTGCAATAACTGTATCACTTGTTAACTCTTTCAAGTTCTTTATTTAAAAACCCTATGTTGTAGTCCTTCTAGAAAATCGCGAAGGAAAGTTTGTAATTACTTTTCAATTACACAATTAACCTGAGACTTATGACCGTTTTTATTTGCCGCTTGGATCCTTTAGGAAAATATTGTGTTCCTTATAAGCTACAACAAAAATTTGGGAAAACGTCAATGATATTCTATTTAACAGATATGTTATGAACGCGTAATCGTGAAGACCTGAAAACGTCCTAATTGGGACGTATTGTCTTTAGTCTGCGTTACGCACAGCAACGAGTAGGTACACTATTGATGCAATTTTCAAATTTAAAAATGCCATCTTGTGTGTTCCGTAAGTGCACCAATTATGATACAAAATTAAATAAAACACAAGGAATCTCATACCATATGTAAGTACGCAATTCTCTTTGATTTAATAACATATTTCAATTATTTTCCTAATAATTCGAATATTTGGAGGTTAGAAAAAAGAAAGAAATGGAAAATACATTTTTGTGGTGCGTGTGACAAGGACGCGTGCATCCCGGACATAGAATAAAAATACAGATGCGAAAATCGTAGGCAGAAAAGTCATCGTTCTTCGCAGTTCGGTTTTCCTTTTTTCTAACCTTGTATTGTTTCATAATTTTGTTTTATGTAAAAATGCATATACTTAATTAGAAATAAATAAGTGTGTGTAAAAAATTTGAATATTACCAGATTATCAAAAATCATAAAATAAAGCTATTTCTAGTTTAACCCAACTACAGTAAAGCCCAAAAGGAACTAATAAACGGCTGAACCGATTTCAATAAATCATACGTCGCTACATTCGTCTCAGTAGTACGAGTGTCATATTTTAAAATGAGCGAATTGAGAAAACTCTCTAACTTAGACTAGTGAAGAACAAGAATCCTCGAAAAATTTTAATTTCATTTTAACTATTTATTACCCTTTTTTCGTTAAGGTTTCGAACGAGGATAGTAAGGATCTATTACCGTAAATAGCAAGGATCTACGACCGTAATAGCTAGGATCTACTACCTTAAATATTTTAAATTAAGGATAAACTAAGATAAGACACTAAGACAGAAATGGTACATTATAACCGTTTCCGATATCTTAGTTTATCGTATTTTAAAATTTGGGTTACAGAATGTAACCCATATTAGATTCGCTATTTTAGATTTAAATAATATTAATTATATATAATTGCATTGTCAACAGACCATAAGATGTGTAAAAAGTTTCAGTTCAATCGGCCGAAAATTGAGTTGCATGATTCCACCCGTTATAAATATAGTTACGTACAAAAAAGCTTGTAATTATGCCTATCACAGTTTTTATTAAAAATGTTTTAATTTTTCTGTAAATAAATATTTATTTTCTTTCACATGTTTTATTTTTCTACCTTTAGTAGTTGTTATAGGTAGAAACTGCGGTACAAATTTTGTACCTTCTCTCGCGTTATATTTGTTAGTCTATGATACAGCATGCGGTGATTGGTAACTAGAGTAATGTTTGTTCATATTCATACGCAATTGACAACACTAGCTGTCACTTTTTTTCATATTTGTTTTCTCAAGTCATCCTTTTCTATCATTTTGACATGTAGTGAAATGTGAAATGAATGAAAAAGGTCTATGTGTGCAACGGGTACTGTGCGGAACACTTTTTTCTGTTGTTTTGTGAGTGTATAACATATCTGTTAAATAGAATATCATTGGAAAACGTCCTATATTTGACAAGCTACAAAAAAAAATTCGGAAAATGTCGTCTATTTGAAACAAGCTACAATAGTTAAAGCATCACATGTTTGAAACAAGCTACAACAAAAATTTTGGAAAATGTCGCACGTTTGAAACAAGTTACGGTCTATTGCTTGATATTTTTTATATTATCATTTTATTTAATAATATAATAATAGGTACATATAAGCAATAAATGTTCAATAAATTTAGATTAGTTTCTTGTTTTTTTATTTACGAAACAGACAGTACCTAGTATGTAAGTTTAAATCAATCAAGTAGGTAGGTAATTCTTACAATAACTATCATATTATATTTGTTCATAGAATCTTTCCGAAAGAAAAGTCATTTTTGAAGATACAAATTTATCCTACATTGTGTACAATAAGAAACAAAAAGTACCTACATAATCAACCAATTACACACATTTATACTTAAATATCAAAAAAAACTAAAACCATGGCTTAACAATAACTCATCCATTAATTTCTAAACTTCGCACACATTACGTAACCCCATAACGGTCAACGCACGCGTCTTAACGAAGCTATCACTATCATAATTATGTAAGTTCAAGATAACACCCGGAACGAAACGACATGGGCAGTTTCTTATGTACATAATGACCTACAAACGGACAGTACACTGTATTATTAGTATTCACGGCTCACGTGAATGAATCAGAGATATTGTATTTTATTATCATAGATAAACTGATGCTAGATATGCCTTACTTCAGACGCAATTTAATACCATACTTTTTGATAGCTTATATTGATCTATTTAGGTACATAAAAGCATAGGTGCAGATTCTTCAGAATTTTTTTTTTAATCCCCGACGCAAAAACGACGGGATGTTATAAGTTTGACGTGTCTGTGTATGTGTGTGTGTCTGTCTGTGCCATCCTGGCATCGTAGCTTCCTAACGGATGAACCGATTTTGATATTTTTTTTTTGTTTGAAATGTGAATTAGCCGGGAGTGTTCTTAGTTATGTTTGATGAAAATTGGTCCAAGACGGCCGGCACTATAAAATGGCAGATTTAGGTAATAGTTTTTTAAAACTCCCTTAATATGGGTATTAAATGAAAGGGCTTGACTAGTAGAATAATGTATACTATGTCGGGAGTTTCTTAAATTTTCAATTTATATTTTATTGTTCTACCTTAAACATTGGCTATACTCGGAGGAATCTCCATTAGTTTTAGAGTATATACATGTAGGGCATCCTGTCATCTGTCATGTTAGTGACGTAGCTAAAACACACAGGCGACCGGCCTGTCATTTATCTGACAGACAGCTCTTAAGATCACACCCTAATCAGATAATACCCATCTATTAAACTTTAGGACAATGACGCCCACGCTACCATTTCCAACCCGTCTTATATCATTGTAGGTACACACACGAGCTGTAGAGTTGCGCACACGCAGCCGGCAGCGGCAGTCAGTCGCTACGCTATCTCAACTTAAGTCACTTGACTCATACTTAACAGTTTTGTATTCCAATTTCGAACTAGTGTTTTTTTTTAAAAGTGCTTTTATTTTTGTTTAAATAAGAATTTTTATCAATAGTGCTGTGTTTTTGAACTATGGGTGCCTTCGAGTTTGTGAATGGTAATAAAATATCGCCGACTGAAAGCACGGAGGTATTTAATATTAACATGGCTTCTAACACCACGTTGAACGAGCCGGTAAGTGCTTTGTTTTGCATATCGATATGTATACTTCGTAGATAAACAGCTGTATCGATGCATAGTTTATGATAAGTTCACTGTATAACTCAATAGTACTGTATTTTTCCTGTTAGAAAACTATAAAAAGATCTGCTTTAAGTACTTACGGGTTTTCAAAATGTTGTTTAGCATCCTTCAAGTTTTTGTTAACATGACATAGGTACACAATAAAGCACTTTTAGGTAGCACTTATTCGTTTAAACAAGAGTGCTTTAAGTACTTATATAATTTCTTGTTTTTTGGAAGTGAACATAAAAGTCTCTTGAGTAAATTATTTAATTTCAAATTATATAATTTAATTACGGTAATGGTCCCCCAAAGATCAATAATTGCCTACATATTTATTACCAAGTCTTACCAGCCAGAGTAGGTTTAGTGAACAGTAATTTCCCATAGGAAATATCTTGCTCGCTTTAGAAAAATCTGTAGGTAGGTCTACTCTATTCGTGTTTACTTACGTAACAAATCCATCTAATTAGTATTGTATTATTTGTATAGATATTTGCTGTTTAATAGTTCTCTAAGGAAGTCTTGTATTGACAACAATACAAATTATAACTGTAGTCCAACTACAGCTTTTGGAAGATCCTAAAGCAATGAACTGTGTTCCGTTGGGGCGTTCTATAGTCTCTGCTTGTCCCATTAATGGAAGACAGGCGTCAAGTACGGACAATCCTGACCTTAACACAACAGGTGTATCGTCTCCGCATCTACAATAAATGGCAATTAAAAACCACAATTAACATTAAAACATTAGATTAACACACGTAATATTTACATAACATTGTGTATGCACGGCTAGCATGCGCCACACGAGAGTTTCTAGTCAACGACTTCAAATGAAGTACGTGTACTTGATTTATTCACGTAGTTACTTACTACAAAAATATGTAAAAACGACTTATTTATATGTCTGCTTTTGATAATACGAGTGAAGCCTTAACCACAAATTACAGAACCTCCATAATGTTGGTTATTGTTGTTTTGTAACTATGTATTTATCTACACTTATATTATAAAGAAGAAAGATTTATATTTTTGTATGCAACGAATAAGCTCTAAAACTACTGAACTGATTTCAAAAAATCTTTTACCATTAGAAAGTTACATTATCACTGATTAACATAGGCTATATTTTATCCTCCTACTCCCACAAGAACGTGAACCACGCGGGTGAATACGCGTGACGTGCGCTAGTTAAGTAATAAAATATGCAATTATTTTTTCTCAACTGTTCCTAAAGATGCCGCAGAATACAGAAAAAACTACGAGTAAGCAGGTTTCGGGTTTATTTATAACTACGGGTATACTCTAGCGATTATACCTGCGATGAGTAATTTTTTCTCTCTTATACGGCAAGGGCAAATTCCAATGGTTGTCTATTACTAATATTATAAAGATGAAAGATTGGATTTTTCGTATGTGTTTTATGGATAGAACAAAATGTTTGTAACCAATTTGAAAAATTCTTTCATATATAGAAAGTTACAATATAAGCGAGTAACATGGGCTATACCTATGTATAGTACATATACTATTATATAAAGCGGATAAGTTTGTTTGTTTGTTTGAGCGCGCTAATTTCTGGAACTACCAGTCGGATTCTTGCGTATGATAGCCCAGTTTTCGAGGAAGGCTATGTAACGTAAAAGACACGGGTGAAACCGCGCCGCAAAAAGCTATTTTATATATATTGGTAAACCTACCCACGCGGGCGAACCCGCTGGCAACAGCTAGTTCAATAAGATGATAACGTGGCTTGTCTTAAGCCCAGCTGATATTAAACTATTAAACTAGAGACACTTATAGAAGAGACGCCTCTAACGACCGAACAACTTCCTGGTTAAACGGCTAATCATTGTTTACAAACGGTAGTAAACTGTCTGGCGTTTACTCTTTGATCTTATGATGTGCTACCGACCGATATGGCTACCAGATGTTTGTGAGTGTGTACTGTGTAGGTACATTTTTTATATACGACTTTGGTAGCTAACAAGCATACGGCCAACCTGATGGTAACTGACAACCGTTACCTATAGAGATGGCTGTTTTCCAAGCATTATAAAAGTAATAATGCTTAGAAAACACAACCAAATTCTTGCCGACCACGGAGAAGGGGATGAGGAAGGAAAATGGAAAAGGATCAGGACCGAGGGGGTGTTTAGGCTGCCGGCGCTCTCACTCACAGACCGAAACACATTAGCATGAAAACTACTATTCCTACATCGATCTTCTATGAGAGGGTAGTACTGCCCCGGTTGATCCAGCCCATTCATGCTGAAACCAGCTAGGATATTCCATACTAATATTATAAATTCGAAAGTAACTCTGTCTTTCTGTCTGTCTGTCTGTTACGCTTTCACGCCTAAACCACTGAACTTAGCGGAAAGAATATGCGTTCTTGGACATCTTTATCGACCATGTTTTTTTTTTTCATTTGTAAAACATGAAATATTCTTTAAACATAAATGTTGTAAATCCTCAAGTCATCCTTCAAACCGAGACTCGCTATTTTCATATTTCATTTTATAAAAAAAAAGTTATTTACTTATAGAACCACTCGTTTTGTTAGTACTTTAGTGCAATGCAATTGTACTTCCAAAAATACTTTTGGAAGTACAATATACCTATCTCCGTACCGAATAAATCGAACTCTTTATTCATTCTGGTGCTCTACGAAGCCAACTAATCTACCTACAGCTCTTGAGTGGACAACAAAGCCAAACTCTAGCATTAATTTACACAATAGGAACAGCTTGCTACAGTCTTTGTTATATGATGAATTTCAACATGTGCGAGTGAACAGATATGATTCTAGACTAAACCACTTGCGCATGAGGCTCGATTTCGTTCGCCAAACATTAGCGCTCTAAACGCAACAAAATCACGGCTGTGATTGATCGGTTTCTAACTCTAATGCTCGTATTGACAGTGTCAAAATATGGAGTCAAGTCCCTGGAAGATATGTTTGAAATCGACCAATCATGGCTGATTTTGCTGAGGTAAATGTCATTTTTGAGGGATTCTTATTTCAAATTGAAATTGTTTCATGAGCACTCCATTTACTCCATGGTTCTAGGTAAGCTGGTTACAACTTAAACCACATCGATATAATTACCGATGGATGCTCTGACGTCCTAGATCCGTATTTTAATTCTCGGATCGGTTATTGAATATTGCGTTGAGAAATGCAGATCAGTCGTAGCCTACAATTTAAACGGTAAATACAACGCAATTAAAATGGTACAATACAAGTACAATGACTTTTTATGTGACTAGCTGCACTATGCATATTTTTTTGAGGAAAATATGTGGTAGGTACTAGGTTCTCTAACTAATTACTAAAAACTTAAATAGTTAATAAGCGTGTGATTTTTATACGCTACAATGATTTAATTAGGCTATACTTAATATCTATAACAATATAATAATAATAATAATAATAATAATAATATGCAGTCCCTAACACACATAACATACAGAAAACTATCACTGAAAAAGTTAGTAAATACGCAGAACTCAAAGAAGAAGTTACTAGAATCTGGAGACAAGACAAGGTGTACGTCGTGCCAATTGTTCTGTCAACGACCGGTATAATCCCCAAGCATCTTCATCATAGCATTAAATTAATAGATCTGAAAAAATTTTAATAGGTCATAATCCTATACAGATTAAATTTGTCTCCCGCTTTGCAATGGAGGGAAGTGGACATTTTATTTCCAACTCCTCCTTTTACTTCTGATTAAATTCGTTGCGGGGTACAAGACAGTAGGTTTAGCAGTCCCCGGGACTCCCGAGTGTCAAAGCTCGGTGTTTCTTCTTGGATATCACTGTTAATCCTGGCTTACAGGAGTCACAGTGATGGGCATGTGGGTGGGATTGTCCCGTATTTAGATCTGAAAAAAACCCTTTATAAACTTTACAGAAAGCAGCCATTCTAAACACATGCAGAACAGTCAGAAAATTCATGCAAATAGAGGAAACCACAACATTACACACGACATTACATACAACATCTACAACCTAAATTATCACCACACACTGCATTTACTTGGCTGGCGCCCGTAAATGTAGTTAAAACCAGTTTAACAGCTGAGAAAAATAAAAGGAAATAATAATAATAATATTTCAACAACTACACACAACGCCATCTAGACCCAAAGTAAGCATATTATTATATTATATGCTTGTGTTATGGGTTCTAGAATGAGGATATACATATGTACTTAAATACTTTTTTTTTGTAAATACATACATATTATACATAGAAAATAGACATGTTCATGCACACAAATATTTGTACTGAGCGGGAATCGAACCCGCGACCTCTGCGTGGCAGTCCATACACAGTGCCACTTAATATACATTTTTATTATTTCTTGCAAGCTGCAAAGTGTGGCTACAAAGTCAGTGGTAAAAGAGGACACAACTGATATATGTTTATGAATTTAACGTATGTAAAAAAAACAATAATAAAAAAAATTGTTAGTATGAACGAATTTTTCAAAGCCCACGGTTGTCGCTACAATCATAATTATCATAAGTGCTTGTCTTTTTTTTAATTTTTCGTAACCATGGCCTAAAACAGTCCTATTCAAAACGAAGACCAAATGAATTTTCTATACGATCAGTAATAAATATTGCCAAATTTGACGAATCGAGAATCGGCATTGTGAACTGAATAAAATACGATGTAAACCTTTGGGAATAACAGCACCTTAAAACTCTGTCTTTACGCGTAAGGTTACGGAAAATACCTAACAAACCACATGCAAAACCTGAATTAAAAATCTGTTAAATTAGAATCAAATCAAGTAATTTTAAATACGTAATAACCTCGTTCCCTCATTAAAATATAATGTAATGATATCATTTTCTCACACAGATTTTTCATGAATAAACTCATGACAATTGCGTTACAAAAATGCTATTTAAAGTGAATCACTGCTATCTATTAAATATAATGTTAATGTTGTTTCAACGTTTTATACAGATAAATAGATAACTGTTATTTGATGAGACTTTGATTCGTGTCATTTGTATATATTATACATTTTATATGTTCATGTTTGTGGCGGTAAAGCAGTATATTACGGGAGTAGAGTCACCGATAAGCTTGTCTGTTTTTATATATGAAACTTATTTATTTGTATTATTCTTGCAGTATTATAAAGCAAATTAAATTTGATTGATTCGACCAATTTATACTGAAATCAAACAGGATTTCTCTTGAGTAACAGCGTAAAATATGTGTGTACTTAAGTAAAAAAAAAACAATTCTTGAAGAAGAGGAAATAACAGTACGCCTGGTATTTACTCCAAGAACTAAATTTTCAAGCTGTCACTTTACTTGAGATAATTACACTCGTCGTCCATCATTATGGCTTCATTCACGGTATTGAATCCTGCAATTTGAGAACAAAAACTGCCTAGGCTGTAGATATACACTAGAAAGTCTATAATTCTATAGCTGTTTGAATTATGTATTGATAAACATAAAAACTACTCAGTTGGACCATAATGATCGCGTTACAAGCATTGTTATGATAATACCTTGAATATTTTAATCTTTTGAGCTGGTTTTATACAAACAGTGTCGTATGTTTCTTATGAGTAACTTTCACTGTTAAATTGATTCTTTATAATGAACGTGGATCAAATAGACTTTATATGAGTATTTTATGACTTGCAATGGTTATCACAAGAGGCAATGAAGGTTCAACTGGCAGCAGATTACCTAAATACTATAAATATCACATCGCAGCCATTGTCATCAATGAGGGTACTTAGTAAAATTTTGCGCCACCAGTTGGCGCCACTTAGGTCAAAGTTCTTCCATTCACAAAAATTCAAAATCAAAATTCATTTACAATTTGAAATCAATAGAGTTGTTTACGGTTATCTATCAAAGATTGAAAGCATGCAACAGGTGCCTGGACCTGACGCCTCAGTACTGCCACCTCGTGGGCGCCATTTTAGAAAACCTTCATGGGTTACTCTTGCTAACTATGGTAATTGGTAATATAATCACCTTAATTAAGCGTGGTAACTACAACAATCCGCATTTAGGATGGGTAGGTATAGTGAGCGTCTTTAGTCCCATGATTCAATTATGTATTTTTTCTTTTGGGGTTTATATCACTGTATTTATGCAATGTGAATAAAGTTAGCTTAACGTGTTCTCTAAGGCACGCAGCGCAGTGACTCCATTTTCTACATTTCTGACTTAATAGTAAAGCCTAAAGTTAACGATCACAGTCTGCTGCTATAAACTCACAAAACAGCCAACATACACATATAAATAAAGATTAAGTTACAGAAAACAGTTAGCAAACTTTCGCTTGTCGCTAGACTGTCGCCATCGGAATACGTCGAAGTATGAGTCATCCGACGAAGTTGGCGTCACTGCTAGACAGTTAACGAAACCAGTACACATCAGACAAGATTTACGTCACTTAGGATTTCTTTCCGAGAAACGTCATTCAGTTTCTTGGACATTTTATTGTAGAGGAAAAAAGGAAACATTATAATGACTACAGAAACATTTTTACAGAGTCCTACTGGAAGAAAATAATTAGGTTAAAATTCGTCTTGTAAAACTTGCAGGCAGTTTTAAATAACAAAACAAACATATATGGCTATAAAATTAATTTGTATTTAATTGTTTTTGCTGTCGTATCTAGGTTCAGTTTTAAAGCAAACCTTCATGCAGCTACTAAAACTGAGTCGTAGGAACAAAAAACTTGTAGCAGTTTTGCAAATCGTGCATGAACCTTACGAACGTATCACTCTGTACTCTCAAGGAATTCACTATAGCCATCCAAAAGGTGGAACGCGCTATATTCTGCTTAGCCTCGCAAAATTTTGTGGCCGTGGAATAATGGTTTATTCCCAGAGCTCCACAATTCTTTTGTTCATCGTTTCTCATCCGGATCATGACAAATTAATATATGTTTTAAAATGTCCTTACATGAATTCCCATCGGGTCCATGCGATTTGTCAATAGTACAGTCAGCACGTTACCATATACACTGTAGTCCCAAAAAACTATTACTGTAATCTTCAAAACATATTTACTCCGCTTAGTTTTAAGACCTTGGTGTATAAAATTATTGATCTTCAGTTCACCTTTATCATTGCACTGCTGAGTCATCGGTAAATAAAAAGTACAGGTTGTCTATTAATATTAGATTTTTTATCTCTTATTTTGAAATTATGTTTCCTCTTTATAGTTACAGTGTGCAACGTCCGTAAATAATTGTTTAAACGTATTTCTGTGTCATTCGTGTTGTGAATAATAAATTACTGTGTATGTATGGGAACTTATGCGGGCACTATCAGTTAAATAACAACTTCAAATGAAGGCCAATGACAATGTAATACAATATGTACTTACATATATACATATTGAATTAGATCAAATCAACAGAAAAGTAAAATAAAATTTAAAAACATCCGATTCGAAAAATGTCAGGCTAAAAGTAGGTAAAACTTTTGCAGATTGTTACAGCCTAGCATTAGTTTAAGGCTCAGTCTACATTATGTTTATAATAGTGACTGCCGTTAGTAATACCGTATTTAACGCAAAACAACCCATTAAAGGCTCGTTACTCATTATAAAAAGTATATTCTTGCAAAGCTATAAATATAAATACTGAAATATTTTATGACTAAATATAGCTAACAATTTGTTATATTGTAGAGTCTACAAGACGACAGGTCTACGTGGTACACTTTTACAAATAAACTTTACAAGTACAAAATTAAATGCAGATTTCAACCCGATAAGATACATCCTAATGACTTTTTGCCAGACATCCGATGTCAAGGAGGTTTTACGAGCGTATGTATGCATGCATGTATGTACCTATGTATGTATGTTTATTTCTTTGGCACGCTATACAGCCTTAATCGCTTGGATTTTAACGTATGAGGTGTCATTAGATTCGTATTGATTGTGGATGTGACATAGGGTACATAATATTACAATGTAGAGTAAGCACGAAAAAAAATGGGTTTCTTTCTTTTCAGTTTGTTGTAGACATGTTTGTTTTTTTTCTTTTTCTAATAATATATTTAGCTTGTTTATTTATTTGTATTCGTAGCCAATAACCATTTTAATGGCAGTCCGTTACTGTTCTCCTGCAGGGCAAAAGATCCTTCTCATAGAAAGCTTGAGCGTTGATCACCACGCATGCTCAAAGCAAATTGGCAATTTCTATGTCCAGGTTTATTTAGCATTATGTTTTTCTTTATAATATCAAAATACTAGTCCTACTTAAGGCGTTCCTACTATTCTTTACTCTGTGCTTAAGTTTACTTATACTTTAACTTACTTATAAAAGGTCTGAATGCTAAATATTAACTAATCTAAAAAACTAAGTATTTTAACAAAGAAGATTTTGCACGAATACTACACTTAGCTGTAATTATAGTCGTGCTAATTTTAGCAGTGTTAATGCAGGTATTGAGATTCTGCATTAATGTATGTAGGTTAAAGGTCGATATGTTAAATAAGCAATTATGTAATGAGAACAATGTAACGTAAAGTTGTAAAGATTTCACTATAATAAATATTTAACGTTATCATATACATTAATTAATCCATATTAATATTATAAATGCGAAAGTAACTCTGTCTGTATGTTACGCTTATACAACTAAACCGATTTTAATGAAATTTGGTAAAGAAATAGATTAGACCTCGGGAAACAACATAGGCTATTTTTGATTGCAAAAAAATGGTTTGAAGGGGTTGAAAAAGGGGATGAAAGTTTGTATGAAAAATCGTCAATGTAAACAGAGATATAACTGACATTTAGTATTCGGAACATCTCATCTGCGGACAACAGCTATTTATTACATATTTGAATAAGGTGTATTTTTAGTACATTTGAATAGTGGTGATTGTAGTATCTAAACACGCCGCCATTGTAAGAAATTATATTTTTGGGGCAAAAGCCTCCTCCCATGATTTGGCAATATACTTACAAACGTTTTTGTATTTGACCTTTGGTGCCATTAGTTAATTTCATAATTGCTTTACGCTTTTTATTATACAATCATCGCAAAATATTTTGTTCACCATGACTATGTTTAATTAAATCAATTTATTCTTTTTACAAGTTGTAAAATGTCAGGTTTTTTTCTGTTGAATGAAAATGAATGAAACCTCATAACATCGTGTACATTTTTCTTTAGCATTTTAATTATTATATTACTCACTAGCTTTTGACCACGGCTATGCTCGCGTGAATAAATAATTATATTATTTATATATTTATGAGACGGACAGGGCATAGTTGTTCAGAAACTTCATTTCTCATCCCTGTAAAAAATATATAAAAAACATTATACATTAAAATATAACTTTTCTCAACTATAACATCAATTACATTCTATTAGGAGCTGAAGAACAACTTCATACATTCGATTTAATTTAAATTTACATAACTATTTTTAAAAACATTTCCCTTGTTGCCCGAAGTCAAGGAGGGTATTATTTTTAGATATTTTAAAGTAGTATATAATAATATGTATGTATGATTGTAAGTGGGTATGTATGTCTATTTCTCTGGCACGCTCTACAGGCTAAATGACATAATGTTTTTTTTTAGAGTGACAAGGTGTATAAATGTATGGCAAACTAGCGTCAGCACGAAAAAAAAAAGAGTTTCTTTTCAGTTTGTTTAAGACAGCAGGTACATAATAGTTTACACAGTGAATTTTTGTTGGCATAAGTTTATAAATAAATATAATATTTAATAAGAATATTTTACAACTCATTGTATCTACATATGTTTCAATATAATGATATTGAAACATATGTAGATACAATGAGTATCTAAGTATCCAAACAAATAATTAGGTACTTGGGAATGCCCAAGTACCTAATTATTTGTTTGGATACTTAGATAAGTTTACATAGTTTATTAGCATTCTTCGTCTTATTATCTATCATAACCTCTAAACGAGTGCAGTTTTAATAACAGTCTACAATTCAGTCCGATACGACATGAAGCTCGTTACTACTAGCTGTTGCCCGGCGCTCGGCCCGCGTGAATTTCAGATATCGCATTTTTCATACGAACTTTCATCCCCTATTTCAACACCATCAAGCCATTTTTTCGCAATAAAAGATAACCTATGTTGTTCCCAAAGGTCTGTTCTATCTCTATAACAAATTTCATCAAAATCCGACGTCTTTTACTCGTAAAAGTGTAACATACAGACATAGGTACATAGTTACTTTCGGATTTATACATTTTAGTATGGAGTATGCAAGTATGGATATTCTATAATATTGCTTTAATCATGACAAGGAGTCAAACTGTTTCCCTCTGTTAACCTAGTGGCCCTTACTATGGCAAATTGTACGATTTTTTTCGACATTAGTGTTAAATCGGTTTCTATTTTTGGGCTATTAATTCTAGTAAACTAAACTTCTGGTAAATTTAAGTTGTTCATATACAAATAGCTAAAATTTATCAGAACATTGATTACGTAAATAGTTTCCTAGATCAGATCCGTTATTATTACACAAACTTCACAGATGTTAACATTTTGTACCAAAATTCCTGAAACATTGTTTGTTATCTCAGATTTTGTAAGTGGGTGGTTGATTATAAGAATCGTTTATTTTGTATATTCTAATAATAAGTGGAAGGTGAATTCAAAGACTTCTTTGTTTACTACCCTCACATAGAAAAACGACGTAAGAGAGACGTAGACGTAGTTCGATGAGTGAGAGCATAGAGTACATTGTATATACTGAGAAAACTACAAACGCCATCTACCGTTAATTTGTGATAACATCCCCTCTTTCAAACATTCTACAATTTGTTCGCAGTGAGATGCTCATTAGTGAGAGTGCCGGATGCCCAACTATCCTTTCCTTTTTATTCACCTCCCGCTCAATCCTTTTACCTGCCTCACTCCCTTCACGGTAGGCAGCGGCTTCGCAGAGTCCCTGGCACAGAAGGAATGATTGGTACTCTGAGTCGTCCATGAGCGACAGTTACCACTTACCACCACGTGGGCTGTTTGCTCGTCGGCAACTGTCGGCAATAAAAAAAAACGTTAAAGTTATCGTGATGCGTTAATAGTAGCTAAGGCACACTTACCTACCATTTAGACCTGGGAAACCTGGATAAAAGTATAAAATCGCAAATCCGCATTGAGCAAGCGATCAATGCATAAACTTTTCCTTTATAAAAATTGGGCCTTCGGCACTCTCACTCACCGAACGAAACGCAGTAGTACGGATACTATTACTCTTACGTCGATCTTCTATGAGAGGGTAGTACTTCCCCGGACGATCCGGCCCATTCATGCTGAAACTAGCGTGGATCTACTACCGTAAGTACCGTAGAATAATAACGGGCTGGTATGATATTATGAGTCGTTAAATTATTTTTTTTATTATGACTGTCTCGACAACTAACCGAGTTTTTTTTCGTTTATCCCACCTTAAGAGATGTCGTTGGATAGGTTTTTAAAAAATATTTATGGTTTGTGAAGACTATTTTGCAATTTAGTGAACCGTGTGCGAAATATTTAGCTTTTTATTGCTCGTTTTTGTGAGAATCAAGTCCACCCCTCATAGCAGAGTGCAACCGTGCGTTTTAATTAGAAATGTAAAATAATAATAATAGTCTATAATATATAATTAATTTTAAAAGATATCTGTCACGGCTAAGCAGGCTATCTATTCTATGAATAGATTAGAAATCTTTGACACTTGTCTAGGGCCTCTGTAAAGCCTGCATAACCGTGAAAGATATCTTTTAACATATTTTCTACAATTAATTTTATGAAACTAACTTCTTATAGGGTACGCATATTGCGCAACTACTACACTACTAACTACAGAACCTTACACTGCGCGAAGCCCGATATGCACTTGGTCGGTTCCTTGTTCATCTACTCGATAACAGATGGCGCTGTTGATTGCTTTCAGTTCAACATTATAAAATAAGTACTAGCTTTCCGCGGCACGGTTAAACCCTCGTCTTTGCTTACTGCTCTGCTCCCGTCGCCAGTAGCGTGATGTTACATAGCCTATAACCTTCCTCGAGAACTGGAGACTATTATACGTAAAAAGAATTTTTCAAATCCGACTGGTAGTTTAAGAGATTAGTGCGTTCAAACAAACGAACTCTTCCGCTTTATATAATAGTATATATACCTAACAACTAAAACAATATTAAATTATATTATATTTAATAAATATCATAAATTTGGATTTTTGTACATACAAGGACTTATTAGGTATGTGTAAAATAAAAAAAAAAGAGTGTGTGTACTCATGTACGCACGTAAGAAGTTATACTTCTTTGGCGTAACAATAAAAAATACCAAATAATAACACAACGCATACATACATAAATATTTGAATTGAAATAAACGACAATATATTTTTTATTTATTCACACTGATTATTTGTACTGATACGACACACAAAGATTCGCAACTAACTTCAGGGTGTAAAAGGTTCGCAACTAACTTCAGGGTGTTGCTTTTTCCTGTCGGTGTGCGCGCGCATCGTAAAAATTCACTCTCATCATTTTTCCAATCGCGCCAAAAGAAGTATAATATGTACAAGAAAGAAAGTTATTGTGTAGTTATCTGAATCGTTCGAGACGCTAATTGCAACTGGTTCTAACAGGTCCTGCATTTCATACTATAAATTTGTACTTACCTACTAGGTAGGTATTATTCTGTGCTATTGGTTTTAAATTTATATTTATATATCTACGCTTTTCACCTTTACTTTACCATGACTGATGTAGCAAAATATGCACATCCTGCCATACTTATTTGTAAATAACATCAATGTTTTCTAAAGTTTGCAAGCTCGGACTCTGCATCGTAGCTCGATAATAAGCCATTGTTTTACTTGATAAAAGCTGCTTCTCAGAACTGTATAAAACAATGCAATGTTATTTTATCTAACGAAGTATAATACAAATTAATTAATTAACTATAAAGACGGAAATAAGTAGGTACTGAACGTTTATCAGAAATCTAAAAGTAAAAAGTGAGAGAACACGACGACTGATTAAAAATATAAAATGGGATTTAATTATCCGTAGTTAGGTTAGGTTCTAGAATCCTAGTTGCAGTATAATTTTTCTCATCTAATTATGATCCTGAGTTCTTTAAGCGGGGCGTTAAAAAGCATCACACTAATCCGCAGTATGGCTTTTGGAAGCATCACACTAATCCGCAGTATGGCTTTTGGAATGGTGTCCACCACTTCTGAATTCCACTGACTGCTTACCAACAGGCAGAGTAGACCCTTTGGTAGACTAATATTAAAAAAAAAAAAAATATTGACCGGCTTAATAATCTACTTCCATCGAATATCGACGTTAGTACCTAGTACTTTGAAAAGCTCATTGTGTCTGGCAAAGTAGACGCCAAAAGGCCTTGTGGACGTAGCCAAATACGTTGGTCCGACCAGTTCCGCACCGCACCACTCTTAAATCTACGATGCGCACAGAAACGAATGGCGAAAGATCGTAAGAAAGAAAGTGATGCAGAAGGGAGGTCACGACCCACAGCACTGAGGAATACGATGCAAGGAGGAGGACCTAGTACCTGCCTATCTAAACTATCTATTTAGTTCTTGTCGGCGAGTGAGAGCGCTAGAAGCGATTTTCTATTATTTTATATAGTAAGTACATATAAAAAAATGCCTACTGCCCCAACCCAAACATCTTCTTAATATTAAATCATCATATCATTCCGTTATTATTCCCACTGCAAGGAAAGACCTCTTCTCATACAGAGAAGGTATGAACATTAATCGCCGCGCTTGCATATCGAAAATTAGTAGATAACTGCTGATCTCAATCGATACAGTGCAACAAAGGGTATACAAAACAAAAGTAATTAAAGCCGACAGAAGAAAGAGTCCTATCTGAGGGCCTAGAGAAGTGGCATAAATGGGATTGACATAAGCTAACGCAAACATTGTCGTTAATTTATGTCAATCCTATACATTTTCAATCTATTCTATTATATTAGCATTTGTCTAGTCCCTCTGTTTATCTTCAAACAGACGCTATTACTCACAACGTAAATAATGGACAGAGACAAGTTGTATATTAATAAGTAGTTATTTATACTTTATACTCGAACAATAAAGTTATTTATCACGAGGCGTGAACCTATCACTTGTGCGCTTCGATTATCCGAACATCTTGAGTTATGCGTGTGTTTTAGAGCGGTTGATGTGAGAAAGGCGCAGTCTGCTAAAAGAATAATTGCTTTTTATATATGGTTGTGTTGATAGACGAGCATGTATTTCATCTGACAGTAGGCGAGTATTTAGAAATCATTCCTGTCGTCTCCACCTGTTACCATGTGAAAATAGGATATAATCGTCACGTACATGTTTTTAATGTGGCAAGTCAAGCAGGAACACAATAGTACCTTTTGGCAGTGCCAACTAAGACGAAAATTCTTCTTGTAATGAGTAATAAGACAACCTACACGAACAGACAACATATCAAAAGTTATCAAAAGACCTTTAAAGATGAGATTAGACAGAGTTATAGTTTTATAGCAAAACGAATATAAAGTACGGAACTATTGCGTTGTAGGAAGAGATATGTCTATCGCCTATGTATATTTAACGATAACGTTCTAGATATAACTATCGAGTTGTGAATTAATTAAGCATAGGTATTATTAAGTTTATCATTAGATTACGATCTAATTAATGACATCGAATCAGTCATCACCTTGATAATTTATACACTATTTAACTAAATTTCTTTGTTGCTTTGTTTCGTTGCTAATTGTTTTTCATTATTCTCGTTTAGTTACAAATTAAATAAATTGTTATCATGATTTTTATTTCTGAGATAAGATTGATAGTTAAGTATTCGCCGCAGTTTGGATACTCTACTCAATACTCTATAGGTATTATAGCTGTTTTGAAAAATTACAAAATGTGTAATATTGCCAGTAGTCGTAATGGCCCAGTAGTAAAGGCACTCGCTTCGTAAAACTGGAGATCGAGGGTTCAAATCCGGACAAGTACCAATGTGATTTTTCAAATCATATGTGCTTTCTAAGTTTCATCATCATAATTTATGATGAATGCCAGTATGAAGCTGTATGGTGTCCAGTTAATAGTCAGCAACGTTACCTAATAAAATAATCTTCCTGAGGCTAGCAATCCGTCTGTCAGGCGTAGTAACTGTGTCAAACTTCTCCATTTCGCTGAGGTCAAAGAAAGAAGTTTGCCACAGTATTACCTACGTGAGGCTGATTGGCGTACTCTATGAATAGTAAAAGCTTACCCTAACTACCGGTATTTTTTAAATTATAAAAAATAATTCTTTCAACTTTACTTGCCTCTATATAACATAACGCCGTCCACTTGAAGTTATAACAGATAACCATTTGGCCTGTGACCGGCTGCCGTGAGTCCGTGAGACGAGCCTTTATTTATCACCTCTAACTTTATTTATTGTAATAAGGGTGCCTACATAACTACATACAATCGCCACTAAAAGTGTTTGCGGTGCCTATTGAGTAACCTTTGAAAAGACTAATCTAAACTCTATTTTATTGTATTGAAAGGGATGTAAGACCATAACGTTCTATCATGATCATCTCTTTGAAAATGGGATAGATTGTAGACAGAACAATAAAGTGTTATGAAGATGAAAATAGCTATCTATACTTATTATATAAATCGTAAGAGTTTGTTTGTTTGCTTGATCGCGCTAATCTCTGGAACTACCAATTGGCTTTGAAAAAATATTTTTGCGTAAGATAGCCTAGTTCTCGAGGAAGGTTATAGGCTATGTAACAAAACGCTACGCGATGGAAGCAGAGTAGTAAAAAAAGACGTGAGTGAAACCGCGTCGCGGAAAGCTAGCTTTATATAAGTAGAATATTTTGTAGAATATTTTATATTAAAAGACATCAACGAGAAAATTTCATCAGTCAGTTTAGGGCAGTATCTCCACTCTAAATCTTGGCATTTTTATTATAAAACTTGAGGAGTTAGATACTAAAGAACACGCCCTAATTAAAAAAGTACAATTATAACTCTGTTTGTCGAAGAGGTGTCGTATAGACGAATTTATGCGTAAGTGTATTGTGAACATACTCACGTAATAGCATACTCGTATGATCAGCTTGTGTGATCCTGATCAGAGAATATGAGACGCATGTGTACAGTGAACATCAATTACAAGTAGGTATTGCGACTATTTGTCCGCCGAGGTGTCGTCTATATTGATGGTAGATAAATCCATTTGATTTACTGTTTATTGATTTGCTGCTAAGAACTCGTTGTGAAGTGTCTAACTACAAAGAACCTTATGTTCAAATATCTTTAAATATTATAACTAAGTATTTTTATTGAACATGAATAAACATCCAAAAGGTTACTTAGATACTTAGCAATAAGCAAACCTTTAAGGTATCGCCTGTGTAGGTAAGGGGAGAGGGGCTAATAGGGTGTTCCTCACATAGCCTCTCTCCCTTATCACAGAATGAGGACCTCGTACACTTATAGGTAGACAAGACAACAGCCATCTGATGGTATCAGGATATTTCTATTGCTATAATAGTCGTAATGCCCAGTAGTGAAGGCACCTACTTCGTAAACACGAGATCGGGGATTTGAATTCGAAACTAATGTGATTTTTCAAATCAAATGTACTTTCTAAGTTTAACTGGACATTACTGAAAGTGAAGGAAAATATCGTGTGGAAAAATCACTAATCCACCTTGAGCAAGCGTGGTGAATAATGCTCATACGTTCTCTGTATGAGAAGAGGTCTTTCCCTGCAATGGGATGAGATAGTAATAGCGGATATGATGAAAATATGATGATCTTTATTGCGCTGTATTATAAGTTTGAATTCTAAAGGACTACCCTTACAGTGAGACAATATACTTAAAATGATAACCGGAATTGGCGCCAGTTCTTGACGACATGTAATGTATTAAGTGATTCACTTATTAATTATTCCTTTGATTAAATAAATGATTCATTTATATATTGGATGCTACAAAATGAGGTTAAAATGTCACTAGGTACATATTTATTCCACTAATATTATAAATGCAAAAGTTTGTGTGTGTGTATTTGTTACCACTCAGCGCCTAAACAGCTGGATCGATTTCGATGAAAATTGGTATGCACATAGATAGAGTGCCGGCCTGTGCCGGAGATGGACATAGAGATACTTTTTATTTGGTTTCCGAGTTACACATACCATTTAACGCGCGAGCAAAGCAGCTAGTTTGTCGTATTTGTACTGAAAACGTACTTGATTTAATAGTTTTCCAAGTTATTTTTATTAACATTTTATATGTATTTGGTCACGTTTATCGTATGGCTTCTGACAAAATGCCACGTGAATATCTGCTTTATCGACCTTGCTTTACCAACCCATTTAGGTACCCATGGATGCTTGAACGAGACTAATGTCCAGCAGAGAACTTATACAGAATTAAATGATGATAGATATTATGACGTGGACATGTAATCTATGCTATTTATTTAACTGCTTTCCAGTGTAGTGGTTGTCAAGTGTGACTCCTTTGCTTATAAGGTTATGAGTTCTATTCCTTTATAGAAGAAATCTTTGTGATTTATAGACACGTTCTTGTTTCGAGTCTGAGCGTAATAAAATGTGTGTCACTCACTAGTGTTTCCAAAATTACGGATTTGCTAATTACGTAACTAGTTACGCATTTTGATGCTCGAATTACGTAAAACTACGTAATTACGTAACTGTTTTTGATTTTTTATATATTAGAAGATTAGTCACAAATTTCAATAAATTAAGACCTTAGACCAGGTAAGGTTTCTCGCAGGTGTACGTGATGACTGAATGCCGAGTATTGAGACTGTTTCTAAATTCACGATAGTAAATAAAATCTTGAGGCTTCCCTTATATTGCTCAATCCACAATATTAAATCCTATTCGCTACGAGTTAGATCAAATACTTGCAAAACATTTTAAATTTTTAATTGTGTTACTTTATGTACGGTATGTACCAAACTATCCAAAACTAAAGAGCACTCTCATCGTTTCCCGATTGCACAACAATGAACTCTATTCTGTACGATTAAGAAATCAAATTTTACAGACTTAGTAAAAAGTTATCACATATTCAATTCGGAATATCCAGTGAAATAGGTTTATTGTTGTCATATTGTTTAGAGTTCACATAATCTAAGTCGAAATTTAAACTATAATAAATGATACGAGTATAATAATACTAGCTTGTTTACTGTCCCACTGCAGGACAAAAGCTTTTTTTTATACGACTTTGGTGACAAACAAGCATATGGCCTACATTATGGTAAGTAGCAACCGTAACCTATAGAGACGGCTGTGTTTTCCAAGCATCACGAAAGTAATAATGCTTAGAAAACACAACCAAATTGTTGCCGATGGAAGCCCTACGTGTCACATTATTTATTTTGTAAAGTAACCTGCGTCACAGAAATAGTTTCCTTGTGAGTAAAACAATATTCTGCA
This sequence comes from Parascotia fuliginaria, assembly GCA_963082885.1. Taxonomy (NCBI): domain Eukaryota; kingdom Metazoa; phylum Arthropoda; class Insecta; order Lepidoptera; family Erebidae; genus Parascotia; species Parascotia fuliginaria. The sequence goes on along the minus strand of OY720190.1, from coordinate 3,069,464 downwards.
GATAATGTGTAAGTATGTGATTACTATAGCATAATGTGTGTTTGTGTGTGTGTGTGTGTGTGTGTGTGTGTGTGTGTGTGTGTGTGTGTGTGTGTAATGTGTGTGTGTATGTGTTGTGTGTTGTGTGTGTGTGTGTGTGTGTGTGTGTGTGTGTGTGTGTGTGTGTGTTTGTTACCAATCAGCGCATAAACGGCTGAACCGATTTCGATGAAAATTGGAGACTTAGGCTATTTTTAATCCCGAAAATCGGTCTTCCCGAGGGATATAACAAATTATATTTTACGCTCGGGCCAAGCCGATTCATAAACATTGAAGGTTCATAGTGACGTTTTACTTTTTAAATGCTCCATACAACAACGTAGTCAATATCGTCTTTCTCGTAAAATTACTGTGTTTTAAATAGAACAATGCCATCGTTAAATAGGTTAAGTTCCTACTGACGTATTACCACAGAATACAGAACGTAATACTGTTCAGAGGTTTTCCTGAACTTACTCACCATCTAATTGCTATTAAAACTAAAACCTATATTCACTAATTCAGTGTAATATAACTTCATACTCGTGCGGTTTGATTTGATTTAAATAGTTAAACAATTTAATTAAAAACATTTACAAAAGTAAATTAAATTTTATTATTTTTAAATTGTTTTTATATTTTGTGGTGTGTAAAGTTTAAGTGATTTAAGTGTTGAAATTTGAAAGTGTGAAATAAAACTTTAAAAGTATTACGTGTGGTGCAAATATGGTTCAATCACCCTCACCACTACGAACTAGTGTTGAAGGGTTTAAAAGAATGGCTTCGTTATGTAAACTGGTATGTTATTATTATAGTTTCTGACTGTATTTTAGTATATGACTGGCCTGTTGGTCTAGTGGTTAGTGACCCTGACTGCTAAGCCGGAGGTCGTGGGTTCGATTCCCACCCAGGACAAACCTTTGTGTGATGAGCATGATTGTTTGTTCTGTGTCTGGGTGTAATTTATCTATAATATGTATGTATTTACAAAAAAAAATATGTATATAAGTAGTATATCAGTTGTTTAGTACCCATAACACAAGCAAATATAATTGCTTAATTTGGGGCTAGATGGCGCTAAAAAAAATTTAGTTTCAAATACAACACTATTTTATAAAAGTATATTCTGCATGGCTCCTAAAATTTATAATAAGCTGCCTACGAAGCTCAGAGGCCCTAGACAAGTGTCAAACATTTCTATTCTATTCATAGAATAGATATAAAAATGTATGAGATTGACATAAGCGTTGGCGTTAGCTTATGTCAATCCAATACATTTTTTAATCTATTCTATGAATAGAATAGATATCATTGCCACTTGTCTAGGGCCTCAGAAATGAGAACAATGTCATACAATTAAAAAAAACTTACATTACTTTCTTGCCACAAAAGCATACAACTCTGTTATGGAATACTTAGATGACCGAACTATATAAAATGTAATGTATTATAATAATTATGTTTAGAATTGGATAATATGTTTAAAATAACGAGATATGACATTGTATAAATTGTTGCATGCTGAAGGGCTGAATATGGCGAAACTATTAAAATGTAACAACTTATATAAACCCATATTAAGCAAATAAACGTTTTGAGTTTGAGTTTGAGTTTGAGTTTGAGTATAATTTAATTATATTAAACTAGCCGCACCTCACGGCTTCACCGGCGCCTAAATGTGTTTTGTCTCTCTCGGAAACCAGACCGATTTTCGAAATAAAAAGTAGCCTATGACCGTCTCCGGCACCGAATCTATCTAATCGAAATCAGTTCAGTTATTTAGTTAAGCGCTGAGTGGTAACACACAAACATACAAACATACCAGAGCGTTGCTAGATTTTTGTTTTGCTAAGTCGGGATTTTGGAACTTTTAGAGCGAAAAAAGCGGGATTCTTTTGTCGAAAGCAGGACATAGTAAAAAAAAACTATACTTGTTTACTTTACTTTTACTATCTTTTTATTTGAGTTCAAATTACCTTTACGTGACAATAGATAGCAAAAATAGTCATATATTAATGTACTTATTTTAATAAAAATATGATATTTTAATTAATCTTTACCATAAATAGTTGATTCTATCCTTCTGAATAAATAAAGCAGAAATGAAAATAAAAATCTTTTTCTTAAAAAAAATAAAGAGAAATAAAATTTGTTCAAAAAGCCTCTTTGTCATTTTCGAATAATCCATTTTTCCCCCCTGACTGAATTCCGCTTAGAGGAGAAAACTGAACTATAATATAATAATAATAAATCATTTATTTCGGGTCGCATAAACCCATAGATAAATACCTTACAGACTAATATACATAATATAAACTTAAAACTACACTTCACATGCACTAAGAGTCACTGTGCGTTCGTGTGGCACTTGTCCGCGGAAGCGACGGAACACGACACCTTGCGGCCAAAAGATTTCCTCCAGGATTAGGTGCAGATAACAAGTTGGTACTCGCACCACAAAAATATAAAAAATAATATAAAATAAATCTAAAATTCCCCCTCTTTGGATGAATCCATTTTTCCGCCCTGTATGAGAATAAAATTAAATGTACCTCAATAGTCTCAGGAGCGAGTATTACAAATTGCAACTTACAATTACAGAATAATTATTTAAAAGAATTAAATAGTCATGATATTTCCGTGAAGATTTAATTTCTTTTATTAAAGTTTCCTAAGATGAAGAACTCTTCATAGGTTAAATAGCTGTAGATTAAACTGGATGAGTAATTCTGCTTTTATTAACTTGACGGAGCACCATTTATTTCCCCGGAAAGCGGCGAGTTTCTTTCCCCATCACATGCCATTCTTGTTTTCATTAGTTAGGATTACCCCGTTTAATTCACAATGTGCTTACGCACTGAAACAATCCATACGTTAGATTAACAAAACAAGGTAAATAGAACTTATAATATTTACTTATGTACTGTATAAAGGCCTATTCAAATATAAGCGGTATTCGCTGGCGCTATGGGTAGAGGTAAATACCGCGCGGATTTCGCAGTATTTAGTATGAAGTTCCACGGCTAGAGCGGAATACCGCATACCCACTCGAATGTGCGAAAAGTTCATATCTTCGTGAGCGAAACTCACGCGATATTCTACCCACAAAAATAGCGAATACCGCTTAGGTCTGAACAGTAATATTACCGCATACCCACTGGGTTTTCTCTGCCGCAGACGGTAGCGAATACCGCTTAGGTCTGCACAGGCCTTAACAGTGGCGGAGCACAAGATTGGCGTAAGTGGGATTCACTTAGGGAGGCCTACACCCAGCAGTGGGTACCTAAAGGCTGTAGATGATGATGATATAACATTAAGTAGATATGTATCTACTTACACTACCTGGTAGATCAGAAAAAGTTATATTTAGATTTGTTTAGTTTCACTTATATACAAAATGACGCCCGAGTCTGCGTGTAGGTTATGTTGCCTTCTTGTGTTTTTTTTTTGTTATATCGATAAGACCTTTGATTATACCAGGTAAAAGTTAAAATTTACTTACTTTAAATTTACTATTAATCACAGAAAATCCCACGAAAAATGAATAGTAAGTTAGATGTGCATAAGTTAATCTATACTAACATATAAAAAGCGAAAGAGATTTTCTCTCTGTTTGAACGCGCTAATCTCCAGAACTACCAATCAGATTTGATTAATTTTTTTAGCGTTTGATAGTTCAACTGTTGAGGAAGCTTATAGGCTATATAACATCACGCTACTGGCGTGGGGAGCAGAGCAGTAAGCAAAGACGCTGGTGAAACCGCGCCGCAAAAAGCTAGTTGTTGATAAAGGTTGGTATAGGTACAATAATAATACGTCAATGTTAGTCACTATTTTCTTATCGATGCCTGATTGATAAGGGTCATGCAAATACGTACGTAATACTATTATCAGTCAGTCATCATGATTTGCGTTGGCATTGGCACTGCTACATTATTGCGATCCTATTATTTTGTAGAGGAATTACTAAAACTTTATCTAATCGATATCATAGTATTTGTGAAACCAGCCAAGTTTTTGTAACAATAGAAATAAAAGATAAAATTAAAATAGGAAATTATGTTTTCTATAATTCGCCTTTGAGCGGCCTTTAAATGTCCGAATAAATACCCATATAACTCTAAAAACAAAGTTATGTATAGTTTTCTATTTTCATACTAATCAAGTAGGCGGTTCACGACCGGTCATGTTTGGAAACTTGGGGAAGGTATATCTTCAGCAGTGGACCTCTATCGACTAGTAAGATGTTGGTTATAACTACGGCCAGATGGTGCTTTAGTAGTATATAAAGAGTATTAATACAGTAATCATCATCTCAATTAAATTTACTTTTTACTTTCTCGATTTATGAAGAAAATAAAAAAAAAATAATAGAAATAGTTACACCTAGAAAATAGTTTATGTTGTTACAAATCTTTTTATTATTATTTTGTACCACAAAGCAAGTTGTCTACAATATTTGCAATAAAACGTGAAATATTATATGAATGAATAGAAATGAATAAAATTATTACTTATTTCAAGGCGATATGGTACAAATTTTATGGTTTTAAATATTTTTTTGGTTTAATGGTGCCAGCTTCCAGCCAGAGTTGGTGCACATGGAGGTTTTAGTCGGTAGAGAGCGACTTATCTGTCTCGTTCCCCCGGAAAGGGATGATATCCGTTGATGAATTTCCATTAGTGGGTACAATGAAGGTGGAAAAATCTTCGCTATCAGTTGGCGCCATTTAGGTAAAAGAACTTTCATTCGTAAAAATTCAAAATCAAAATTTAAAATTTCTTCAGTTTGAAATCAATTGAGTTGCTCACGGTTGATTGGTTGATTGAAAGCGCTTGACAGGTGCCTGGATCTGACGTGATCTGACGCTTCAATGCTGCCACCTCGTGGGCGCCATTTTAGAAAACACTCATTATTACAAAATATTGTGCTTAGTAAATCTATTCAAGAGACTTATCAATCATAGACTTTTTTTAATTTAAGGGATTAGAGATTTTGTTATTATTACTTACTTTTAAAATATGTATTTGAAAAACAAAATGATCGTCGTCGACAAACATATTTTTCTATAAAAAGTTTCATCCGTATTTACATTTTTTTGGCCTCGCAGAAATCCATACTAATATTATAAATGCGAAAGTAACTCTGTCTGTATGTCTGTCTGTCTGTTACGCTTTCACGCCTAAGCCACTAAACCGATTTTGGTAAAATTTGGTACAGGGATAGAATAGATGTTGGAAAACAACATAGTGTATATTGTATTGCGAAAAAATGCTTGAAGGGGTTGAAACAGGGGATGAAAGTATGTATGGAAAATGCGATATAACCGACATTTACGCGGAGGCGTGCAACAGCTAGTGGTTATATAAACGGCAATAGGCTTGTCCCCTTTATCATCAGCAACATGGTACGATAGTGTCCAAATACCTGGTAAAACGTAGGGTTTATAACTCGAACCATCTTAACCTTCGGCAAATACATGATGCTATAATATAACATAATAAATATTAAAAGGCAAATAAAAAACAGCTATGAAAATACGTTTATCTATACAAGATAGTGTATTTACTTTGTGAATTAAGTGACGAAGAAGTTTGAATGAATCACTGAAATTAAATCAATAAATAATATAAAATGAAATAACTTGGCTGGTTTTTTTATAAATTTGTTTATGATAAGCTACATTTCTGAATTAGTCAACTGATTAGTCTATCAGTATAAAACGGTGTGTTAAGTGTGTTTAAAGTGCTGTGTGTGCTAATATTTATTTGTTCATCATGAATGGGAATACGCGGAGTTTTCAATCTTATGATAGTATTCAGGTATTTATTTAGTTATTAATGTAATTTGAAACTGAACTTGTTTCATTCATAATGATCTGGTAATTATAACAGATGTTGGGCACACGTATCTCTTGTCTTTCGTTCTCGTGCTTGCGAATAATATAATTTCTGAAAATTGCTTAAAAATATTATAATTATAATAAAATATAGCCTATGTTACCTGCTTTAATTATTGATTTCTAAAGGTGAAACAATTTTTCAAAAGGGTAACATAGATTTTTAGTTAAATCGTTACACAAACAAATATACAAAAATTAAATCTTTTCTCCTTATAATAATAGTTTAGATGTACAATGGTATATAATTTGAATCGAAAATGAAAAGAAAATCATGAAACCATAGACGGCCAGCAGCGACCTACGATTGGCAATCCGCTTGCCAGTTGCCAGATATAGGAACCTAGTTCATCGTCATCATTATTAAAGCTAAATGCTAAATTTATAGACCTAATATCGTGATAGGTACCTTCTTCGAAGCGCACCTACTGCAGCGCACCAAAAGTATTTACCGAAACGCACCAGTTTGTGCACTAACACAAGTATTACGACTACAGATGCGTTTGGAGACATATTTTTGGTGCGTTTTAAAGTTCGTAATTCATAGACTCTTTTACTTATACAAACTATACTTTAGAATTAGTTTTTTTTTTCTTAGACTGTTGCCATAAACAATGAGAACGAAGACATTACTTTATCTGTTTAGTTCAACTTGTTTACTATAAGAATAACTAGTTTCATTTTGTTTGTATTCATATGTTAATACAATAATTATTGGTTATTGGATCATAATAAAATAATGTTTGTATGTGATTGACGAACGTATTGAGTATGTTATTGCAATAAATGCCAGAAGGGATAAAAACGTACAAACGTGAAGCATGGTAAGTTAATAAATAAATGATCTTTGAACCTAAAGACCTTATTAAGTATGAAAATTGCAGAAAAAATTAAAGCCAAATGCGACCTGAAAGTTGCTACACCCCCAGTATCTCAATTTGCGACATTACACTCTATGTAATACTAGCTGTTGCCTGCAGCTTCGTCTGCGTGAATGTCTTTTTATACAAACTTTACATACCTACACCTATTTCATTCCTTTCAAGCTATTTTTAAGCGATAAAAGATATCCTATGTTGTTCCTCGAGGTCTAATCTATTTAACCAAATTACATCAAAATCGGTTCAGTGCTTTAGGTGTGAAAGCGAAACAGACAGACAGAGTTACTTTCACATTTAGAATATTACTATGGATGACTGAACGTGGTAGTAAGATTGTAACTCTACACTTACAGTAATACAAGTAATACAACGAAAAATATCTTTTGATGTCTTTTCACCGTCTGTCAGTAGGTACTCTGTCTGAAGTTTATGAAGGTAAATACATAGCTTTACTACATGTATAATGTGGTAACTAAGTATAGTACATTCCGGTCACATTGTTTTTGAACCTTGTAAAACGTAAGAGTCTTAATTTTATAACCATCGGTACACCATTCCAATGAACCATAAAAAAGTGAACCTCGAACTGATCATGACTTGGGTATGAGTAATTTACAATTAGTTATCATTTGCCTTAAACTTTTATTTGATGTATAGTATAGCTACGTCGTTAGTCATAATTATCTATTTCAGCAAAAATACATTGGAAGTTGTTATAACTTGTGACGTAATAAGTGCTTAACGTCACGCGATCATATACATCAGTGACCTAAGTAGTACCTGTACTACCTATGTTATTTATACTAGCCCGAAGTAGCATCTTTAGTTCATACTACGAAGTTGTGACGTGTTCAGGGACCGCATGGGACGTCGTAATGTCTTGCGTCTTCACTGACTTGTAAGCAAGTTAATAGACACTAGCAATCAGTCGAACAGAATATAAACGGTGTAAAAGTATTATGTAAGAAGGTGGTAGAAAAATTGTCCAGTATGGGACGGACTGTCATTGCCACTGCATTCTTATACCCAGCTACCGAGCGTGGTGATTGACAGGTGTACCTTCTAAATGCATTGCTTGGCAGTCCTTGGTCAGAATTGGTCGTATTTCAGTAAATTAAGTACTAGTGATAATCTTCTTTAGATAATAATGATGGAAGATATAACTCTACAGGTCTTTTAATGGTTACTGCCACTCAAGGACATAGGCCGCAATAGTTCGGCCAAACTGCCGCTGCGGGCATATAAAAAGAAAACAAAATGTATATGCAGGCCAAGTGACAATATCGGCTACGTACCTATCCTTTGCACGCAAGTACAACATTATGTTAAAATTTATACCATACAAAGGAGGTAGTTTTGTTGTAGCGTCAGAAAAATAATTACTTATTGTATCTATTAAAAGATACAAAGTTTTTTTTATTTGCTCCTGATGGTAAGCAATCATGCCAAGAGTGTTAAGCTCCATTCCAATTGCTGTCTACTGTTGCATTTCAGTCTCACAATGGCGACCTGAAAAGAGCTTCACATGCCAATAATTTGTATAACATAACAGACTAAAATCAAATTCCCTATTATAATAAAATAATAAACAGTCTATATAATGTAAATATTCACATGATATTTCGTAATTTGACCACAGTGTGTGTAACAATTTAACACGTGTGTACAATTAAAGCAAAATCTGTTACAACGGTAATCTTGATTGTAAATTAGTTTACTAAGCTTGTAGTAAATTATAATATTACTCAATGCCTGTATTCATACAAGTTAGTGTGTTTTTATGTTGTTTGCAGTTTGGTTGATCACACATGATAGCGTCTTTATCAGACTCTATGCTAAAGTCCCATCAGTTTCACTCACTAGTCGTGCGCATAATAAATGTTATGATATTTGCAAAGTACTTCGTGGTATGAATAAAGAGAATCTCCACCGGTTGTCTGGTGGTCCGTGGAATGTGGAATTAATTCTTATAATTCTGTAGGACTAACACAATCCGACAGCAGCAACTTTATAGCAGTATTTGAGACTTTTTTTTTTGCTTAAAGTACCAACATATCTGCTAGCAGTGGCGTGCATTTCTTATAGGCAGAAAGGCAATGCCTACTTTAAAAATTGCCTGAAATCACAATTTTAGTAACATAAAATAAATAATGCCTACCCTGTCAAAATCAATAATGCCTACCCTGTTAAAAATCTCTGTGCACGCCACTATCTGCTAGTGTTCATAACCGTGACGGACTCACTACCACTATTGTTAGAGCCATTCAGGCATCGAGTTAGAGCCGTTCAGGCATCGTAGAGGTATTGAGTTATGATTTACCCATATTTTATTTGCCTTTTGTATTTATTTATTTCTATGCTGCGGCACGGTCAAAACAGTCTCTTAACTCAGTTTAACTTAATTCTGATTGAGCATTCTCAAGCATATTAATAAGTATGATTCATCATCATCACCAAAACAATAGCAACGTTAACCATAAGCCTTTATTAATCTGGCTTTAAGCTTTCATCGTTTTGCGCAAATGCTTTTACTAACCAACATATATTAACACCTGCAGTTAGACTAACAACTTTATCACCCTACTTATACGCACTACAATCGAAACCACTTAGGTCTGAATATTCTGGATGGTTCAGGATATCTTTATCTAAAAAAATGCGATTAGAAACGTTATGTTTTTACTGTTAAGGTGTATTTCAGTTTGTGTTTATAAAGTTTAAGTTGCTGACGATTTCACGCGACCATGAACTCCTTGACCGAAGCGTGACATCGCGTAAATAAAAAATAAAGAAAGAGGAATCTGATTATATATGCATAAAGCCACAATACCTTCGTTAGCTCTTACATATTTTAAAGTATAAATAAGGTTACACTCGTAAGGTTTAAAACGATTTTAGTGTAGGTTTTAAATTGGTCAACTTATTTTATTATTTCTTTTTTTTTTTGTAGCTACTCTTGGCTGCGAATGCTTACAATATGTATAGAGAAGAGACTTCAAGTGAATGCGATGTGTTGACTGCTAAGAGTCTTCCGCTGCTCTATATCTTAAACCAGAAGATCTCGTGCACATTCCCATCACAGATAAAGTGAATACAACTCAAAAATGTGCTACTATACAGTAGGAGAGTGAAGAAATTCTTCCCAGAAAGTGCTTTGACCAGATAAGAACTTAAGTTTTGTCATTAGCTGTACAAAAAGCTTTAAATTATGATAATAATCAACCGAAATACTTCCACTGCCTTGTGTGGGACTTCAAATCGTTCAATCGAATTATCAACAGTACAGTAGGATTTCGTAGTGCATGACGCAGACATTGCCATAATGTCATATAGGTACTCCGTGACTAATGTTTAGACTGCAGTACGAGTATGTATGACTTAGTACTATTATTTATTCTGTGATATGACAAGGAAGAAGGCTCCGTTATTTTAACACACATTTCAGACACAAAGCACATGCAGCCTCGAAATTTACCTAAGGAAAAATAAGTATCCCAAGCCTTCCAAACGCAATACTGAACTGAGTGTGTTTCAATGGCAATTAGGATTAGTGTCCACCACTTTTAGTCATTTTGGTCCATTATATAAACAAAAAAACAAAAGTGGAAATCGAATCCAAAATGCCCCGATTTCGTCTTGGTTAAACTATACAAAATAACATTATAATTATGTCCATCTAAAATAATAATCCTTTCAAACCGAAGTCAAATGATTTTTAAATAAATAGGCAGTTGTTGTAGTTCCGAGGATTCACAAAATTTGCACAAAAACAAATTATATTTTCTTAGACGAAACTCAATAGAAGCTAAAGTATTACGTAGACCCTTTCCAATGTCGCGACCTTGGCTATCTGACCGTCAAGGGCGTGACCTTAACGGTACCTAAGGTCATTAACCCATGCTAATTTATTTAAGATCTAAGGGACTCGGGCTGCGGTCTGCTTTATTTATTCAGGCAACTGGGTCTTGTAAATTATTTAGACGAATAGGTTTATTGTACTGTATTGTTTAAGGAATTTTGGTTAGATTTGTACACGTGTGTTTATTTACGCTCCCTTTGTGAATAAAATAATACAATTGTATTATGGTAGTGTTTGCTGGTTTCCTATTTAGAATGCATTGAATAGGTACCTATAAACGTCGTAAAATAGCACAGATAAGTAAATACCAAGCCAAGTATGGCTATGGTAGGTAACTTTTTGCCTTCAGGTGTGCTGGGTTGGGCAAATTATTGTGGGTCATCCATGCTCATAGTTCGTTGCGCTCACTAATCGGTAAACGATTAGCGGGTTAAGCAACATAGAGTACGGATGGCCTATGGATGGGAAACTCCTTGCTTCGGAGGGCACGTTATAGTCGGTCCCGGTTATTACCAATTTGATAACAGTCGTTCGGTCAAGTCGGATGCCTCTATGTGCGACCTGAACAAATCCTGACACTAGCTAGGTTGACCATTAACCACTCGTTATTTGATTTGCGTCGTATAAAAGAGGTTGGAAATTGTTTTGAATGACATAAGTATTCTATACTAATATTATAAAGAGTAAAGATTTGTATTTTTGTGTGCAACGAATAAACTCAAAATCTACTGGACCGATTTCAAAAATTCTATTACCATTAGAAAGCTACATTATCACTGAGTAACATAGGTTATATTTTATCCTCGTACTCCAACGGGAACGTGAACCACGCGGGTGAAACCGCGTGACGTCCGCAGAAATAATTACTAGGCGTTCACTATTGGAGACCTTTAAGCATTATGTTCAAGGAGGTTTTGCCATAAATAACACTTTGCTGCCTGATGTTAATTCTATCATGTACTGCTGCTGGTTTCTTGTCCTCACTATATTTTTATTATAGGTTATTTTAATTTACGTTTTTTCATTGTTATAGAGGAGAGATTTGGAGTCACAGTCAGAAAACAAAACACATGGAAGTCGACGGAAACTATACTGGATGCTGGGCACAGATTTACCTTTATTGGTAATATGTAAGTATATATATAGTAGAAAGTATTGATGTACTATTTGCTAGCTTTCTGAGGCGCTGTTTCACCCGCGTATTTGCTTACTGCTTTGCTTCCGTCGCTAGTAGCGTGATGTTACATCGCCTATAACCTTCCTGTAGATCTGGGTTATCATACGCCCAAAGAATTTTTCTAATCCGACCGAATTTGATAGTTCCAGAGATTAACGCGTTCAAACAAACAAATAAACTCTTCTTCTTTATATAATACCTAGCATAGATTTATTTTTTTATTTACAACTATACTAATTATTACCTAACTTACAACTATCCTTACTGGCCAACCTAATGCGATAGTGCATTAACAAAATTAGGTCAAAAATTGCCCGAAGTGCTTCAAAAAAAGTATGGTACGGACCGTGCCGCTTTTTTTTTGCTCGACTTGGCGGGGGCACTACCCTGCCTCCAGATAATTACATTAATAAAAAACTTAATACTAGGTTGAGGTTCCTATTTCAATAATCCTAATCTACCTTATGTACCTATCAACTTAAAATAATTGTTTGTTTATATAAAAAATCGTCCCTGGTCACGAGCTGATTCGTGAGGATATTACCAAAATTGAGTAAAAATTCCCAATTATCATATACCTAAGTATATATGGCAGTCATGCCCGTGTATTATGTCTTATAGTTAAAAAGTATGCAACGCAAAAGTTTTAATGTTTTTAAAAACGTCTGTTTGTTATTTAGTTGTTTTCGAAAGAAACTATTATCTTTAACCTTTTCAAAACCTATTCGAGACTTTAAGTAGGTACTACACATTTTATCTGCGTCACCACAGTTCAAAATAATAATATATTATTCACTAAATATACACACAACTGTCTTCAACTGTAAATTACTAGCTTCCATAGCCTTCGCATTTATAATCAGTCAGCAGCGACCCGCCCATTCTTCGCATGTAGGTATTAATAATGTAAATACGATACAAATCATAGACATTTACCACTTTTCCCTACTTTATTATGCATGTATTATACATGTAAACCTTCCGAAAGAAATACACTATCCGATTATTGAAGACCGTGCCGGAATCAGTTGCGTAATTTAGAAAAAGTTGGCGGAGAAACAGAAGTAAAAAACAGGCCAACTTAAGACCTTATACGATTCTACTACACTGCGTCACTATAGTTTAAAATAATTGTATATTATTTACTAAATACATTCTAACTGTAAATTACACGCCTTCAACACCTTTGTATTTATAATGATATTTGGTATGGGAATTTAAACACCACTTTCAGTGTTCTGAAAGCTAAATTTAGTCTAATCAATTGTTTGTAAATAAAAAGGCCTAAAAAGGTTTTCTTTGTGATTAATTGGCGGATTTGTGAGTAAAATAAGCCATTCTTGAAGCGACAAGCATCTTTATATTTATCATTGTTTTACTTCTCCTGTAAAACAGTTAAAACTCAAAATTTGTTGTGGCGTATTCCATAAATTGTGACATAGAATTTGTTACCTAGCGTTTGTCTAGACACATATACAAAAACTCTTCCATATCAGCCATCAACATCATAAGATGGCAAATTTAACAGCTATCATCATTGACATTTTTTTAAAAACGGATGCATTTCATGCAACAGTAAATTAACATGCCAGATTTATCGAATAAATTATTCAAATAATTGATATTGTTCCAATAACGGAAGTCTCTAATTAACCACACGAACAAAATATAAATTGATGACCACAATATGTTGACTACCAAAAATGAATCCATTTCATTGTACCGAAGAAAGATTTAATGTTGTCAGAAATAATAAATCGGTTTCATTTATTTTAAGACTACTAAAGATGTACGCTTAATTTTGTATTCTGTTTTAACTGCTTAAGGTTGAAATTTGAGTAAAATAGGATATGAAAGTTTTATAATAATAAAAAAATAAAAATAAAGTCATAGAATCAGGGTACCTACCTAGAGTAGAAGAACTGGCAAGAAATTCTGGCCAATATTTTTAATCGCCAGATAATTCTAATTTTTAACATAAGTCAGTTGATGGCAAATGATCATTATACCATAATAGGAATATTATTATTATCAACTTGAACTATTACATACATTTAACCAACGTGAATCTCCAAGTACTACAGAATAAAGGATAAGTCATAAAATTATTAAGTACTTATGTATAAATTACTAACTAACTTATGATAAACAATTATTTTAATGAAATATTCCTTAAAAGGACCGATAGAGGAAAATTACAAGTACCTAATTAATTATACGTACCTATATACTTCTATGGTGATAAATTAAACGCGTAAATACAAATATGTTTTAACAGTAAACAAGTGATTAATAAGAATTTATACACGTACTAGCGGCCCGCCCTGGCTTCGTACGAGTGGACATTTTTTAAAACATTTTGGGATAAATAAAGGTACTTTTGTATAGGAATATAGGCAAGTGTTTTTTTTTCATGCAGTTTGTTAAATTTTAAGGAGGGCAAGGAAGATCATAAAAAAATTTGCGAAATCGGTTTAGCTGCTCTCGAGTATTGCGCTTAGCAACACATTCAGCGATTCATTTTTATATTATAGATTAGATGGTTTTTAACTACTCTGATGTGTTATTTTGTTTTTTTATTTCATATATTTATTTAAGGATTGTCTACATTTCATACACTGTATAAACTATTGACATCAAAAATAAACAGATGCATTGCCAGTGTTGTAACATTTACAGACAACCACAGCATGCTTACAACAGAGTTCATGTAAACTTAAATTTTTAACATACTTAACTTAAACTTAATTCTAGGTTTAGTTATGTGTTAAGAAAAGGGTTTTGTTTTTGTTCTTTGTCACCTGCTATCCTAAGATTGACTGGCAGAAAAAGCCTTAGGCATTAAGTCCGCCTTGTGCAATTTGTTTGCAGGCACTTTTAAATAAATATATCGAGAAAAGTCTGCAGTAAAAAATTCAGAGGGCTGTCAGGTGGTTCTACATGATGCAAATGTCAAAGCCAACCTGGCAATTTTTATGTCATTAAATAATTAGTTTTTAATTTAGTAGTGCATAATGGTATTTTCAAATTTCGTTTTCAATTCACCTTTTTCTCTGAAAGTAAGTTTGATCCGAAGAGAATTTTTGTGCAGGTTAAGAGTATAATCTGTTAAAGAAACTTAGATTACTTACCAAATGTAGTGTTTAAGCTGCGGTACTTTGCATACTACTTCAAATTATGAGTCACAAAAGATTGTAGCAATCTGAGGATTAGAATCTCGAGTTTTGAGAGGTTCTATCTGGTCAGCAAACTAGCTGTAGGTAGTGACTAATATCTCGTTCTTTTTTATCTTGACATTTATAAGTGTCACTAAAATTAAAATTCGACCTAAATTATTATATTTAAAAGTAACAAAGAATAAAAAATAAAACAAGGATTAAATCGCGTCGAAGTACTCCTCTGCATACTGACCACACAAGTATCACTTGTGTGGTCTAAATGGATAAATAAGTGTAAGTTTGATAAGTAAAAAAATATATTGCGTCGGAATTTAAAAACATATCTCTCACTGTCAGCATCGTGTTGCCAATTATTTTAGGGTCAACTTGGTTATGGTCGCATTAAAATAATTTAAACGAAGCTCAATGTATCTGACTCTCACAACCTAGTCCAAGACTTGCCATCGTTCGGTCAATATGACCAGGAAGGTGCATTTACCATTTTAATTAAAATACGTAGCCAAATTACCATACTAGATGCAACTAAATAATTAAAATTATCTCTTCTTCTTTAATTTTTTTAAAGTTAGTTAATTTGTAATAACTACTTTGTATGGTTCTTTGGTTGCATTGAGTGTTAACATTGTAACTCATACAAAAAACTGTTATTATCTGGCGATTGAAAAGAGTGACCTGAGTTTTTTGACATTTTTCTCACGGCTCTACCTTGTTAATTTGGCTGACTTAACGTAATTTTGACGTTCAAGCATCATACTTTATGATCAAAATAAAATAAACGCATTGAGTTTGAGTTTGACAGTAGGTTTAGCAGGTCCCGCGACCAAGCGTCAAAGTTCGGTGTTCGTAAGGATTATTCACTGTTAATCCTGGCTTACATGAGTTACAGTAATGGACATGTAGTATTATCGCACATCCTAATTAATATATAACATAACACCGAAAGGTAGGTATTCGATCGTTAGGCTGTACTAGTTATGGATTCAAGTTTCTGACGTATGCCGACGTAGGACGTGAATCAGTCTTTACGCGCTTGCTTTTTAGAAAACAAAATACTGTTTCGATATTGTCAACTAATAATACCCTTGAAAGAAAAATGTGTAAAACATAAAACTAATGTCGCAATTAAAAATAGATTGCCCGTGGCAAAAAAAACGTAAAAAATACTTTTTGAGACACACGTGTAGGACCTCACACTGTCGTAAAGGGTTGCCAAAGCTGAAAATTAAATAGCACAAAAATATTTTAAATGCTGATAAAGTATTCTTTTTGTGTTATCACGGTTATGAATATGCCCTGGTAATATAACCTGTATCTGTTCGAAACTGTCGGGTGGGATCGAGCATTGGACCGTAATCCAAGAAACTTATAATAAGCCCAGCGGTTCTTTAGAGTAACTTATACCTATAATAAACAACTAAACAACAAACCTACGTACCCAGTACCTACTAAATATACAATCAAAATATCTAGTCGGTTAATGAAATCAATGAACCACATCTATTTAATGCATTTAAACAACGCATTTATTTTATATTTTATGCAATATTTCTACACAGTTTTCGTGCGCATCACGTTTAACATTTTATAGTAATAAAATATTTTATGTGCTCGCAACTGGCAACTCGAACTGCATGTGGCGGAATGCACGCAATCGCAGCCACTGTTTACGAAAAAGAAAAAACTGTGCCATCGACCTTTTGACATAAAGAGATCATTAGGGCAACATTCAAAATGTTACAAAAATTTATACTTAGTTTATTTTGAACTGTTAATGATCTAAATATTTTTCAATTTTCAATAAAATTAGTGCCTAAGTTTCAAATAATTAATAATAAAATATTTATATTCATTTTTTGTCTATATACGGTAATTTTTTTTTTATATTTCTAAACAGCATTTTGTTAGCACTATGCCTTTTTTCATTGCTCTATGATGCTTGATTACAATTAAACCCATCCAAGTGGTATTTTAATCGATAGGTACCTATCTACGGCTATTCGATTTAATGATAATTAACGCCATAATGGATTCTCAATTAAATTGTAATAATCGGCCCTACCTTTAATTATAATTTTTTTTTAAGTCGTAGGTACCTTTAATTACAGATTTTTCGCTGCAAACAGTTTAAATTTACATTTTACGCTATTAATTCATATTAATTAAAAACAGATAAGATTTAATAATGCAGTTTCACTTGAAATTTATTGCCAGCTTTGTAATTTATGAGATTGCTCCGCCTACAATGATAAGCAACAGCGCCATCTGTTATCGAGTAGCAGTATATGTATATCAATAACGACTATTCATATTTTATTTCTAACCTGGTCACTGTTTATGAGTTTATTTAAAGTGCAAGTATACAATATATAAATAAATATATTTTTTTTAAAATATAATCAATATTTTACATGAATACATTAGGTACAGACAACAATAAACATACAAAGATGTTGATAACTAATCTTTCAATCAGTTCTTCAAGAGCATGTAGTTTCACATTTATCCCGCACGTGGAGTCCCACGCGGCGGATGGCCACAATTGGTCTATTAGACACCGTTACGTCACAAAGTCTAGGACTCTAGGAAAACATACATCTCCTGTGGAGTTTATGCACCCGATATTTCTTTAAACTAGCTCTTGCCCGCGACTTTGTCTCTACAAATCATCCTGTCGTCTTCTACAATTTTAAGATTATTTACACACCCATTTTTATATGAATCGGTCTAACCACGACATCGTAACAAGAGCTAGGCTGACTAACCCACAGTTTCTGAAAGGCAGATCAACAAATAATTAACTAAGCACCTGTTTAATCTTATGGGAAGTACCTAAAAGCATGCTAAGAGCATGGATAATTTGATCTAATGTGAAATTTGATGAATTAGTTACTAATAGATCAAATTAAAGTAATGCTAAACTATGCTTTTAGCAACCCAATTGGTACTTCACATAAGATTTAACAGGTGCTTAGTTAATTATTTGTTGATCTGTCTTTCAGAAACTGGGGATGAATATATTTAAGGTGTTGAATCTTAAGAATAGATAAATAAGTATGTACCTACTTGCTTACTGCTTACACACTGTCGCGTCGGCATCATTAGGTAGGTATTATCCTTAGTTATTGCGAATGAGAAAGGCAGTGAGACAGACATTTTGTCAACCAAGCATGGTCCCATTATTTATTTTCGGAGTCGTAGATAGTTATGTTTGTAACTCAGATCGTATTTGGACCTCAATATGATTTCCGAAACCAATTAAACCGTAAATGGTTTTTCAAATTAAAATAAGCGAAGTTTGTAATTCGACATGCAAGCCGTATGCTTGTAGCTGCTTTGCCGTGTGCTTTTAGAGTCAGTTCGTATTTTGTTTACCATTTTACAGTAAAAAGTACAGGCTAACTCTGAGTTACTGTATCAGTGCTGAAATATTACGCCATCGAGTATGTGTTACACTACGAGATCGGATCCATATTGAGTGTTGAGCACGTGGAATAGCATGTGGACCAGAGGTTTTATTCCAACGCCAACCACAGAACTCTTATTATTAGTTCTGTGATTATTATTCTTATTAGATCTGTGATTCCATCTAAGATTATCACCTTATTCTCTTCTAATTTAGGTACTTAATAGGTAAAAAAGGTACAAAAAGGGCTAATTTCTACTTTTGGTAATGCCAGATGTAGTTTTTAGTAAGTTCGCAAATAATAGATTTTCGGAAGCACCTGCGATTGCTGAGAGAGGTTGTGTTTGGTACCGACACATTGCAAAATATGTAAAACTAGCGGACCACCCCCCGGCTTCGCACGGGTGGACATTTTCTTGAACATTTTGGGATAAATAAAGATACTTTTGTATGGGAATATAGAAAAGTGTTTTTTTTTTCATGCAATTTTTTTAATATTTCTCTACGTAAGAACCATCCACGTACTTCAAGGAATATTATAAAAATTAGAATTCGCGAAATCGGCTAAGCTGCTCTCGAGATTTGCGCTTCATTTTTATATTATAGAAGATTATGAACCAGTAGGGCAGCTAGTCAGTGATATCACAATAATTTTTGATGATGACTATTTATGTCAGACAAGCAAACTCGAGAGTAAATATTAACCGCTACTAATACACCTTAAAAGCGCTAAAAGCATTATTAGCTCTTATTTATTTTATAGGTACTATTATACTATAAAGCGGAAGAGTTTGTTTGTTTTAACGCTCTAATCTCTGGAACTACCAGTCTGATTCCAATAATTCTTTTTACGTATGATAGCCCTGTTCTTAAGGAAGGTTACAGGAAATGTAACATTTACTGGCAATGTGAGCAGAGCAGTAACCAAACATGTAATTTATCACGAGTAAAACCGCGCTGCGAAAAAGAAGTTATAAATATTTATCCAAAATTCTCACATCCATTCTATGTATGAGTCGAAAAGTGCCTTGAATACTCCAAGGCGTTTAACCGGACAAATAACGTACATCATTACTATGAACAGTTCCTGGTATATGACATTGACTTTGAACTGACAGGAGTTTTGGGGGATTGGCAAACCAATTGGCTAATAGCGGTCGACGGCCAATTCAATGTCACGGGACTCGCGAATTAGCGTGTTAGATAAGCTGGTCTGTGTTTATGTCAGAGCTCTTGAGGGCTCAATGTTAATACGACACAACTTAGTGCGCATTTACACAGAACATCCATTTTATTTACCGGATCAGTTTTAACGGATACTTAGCTTAATGTTTATTATACATTTAAAAGATCGTTTTTAAATTATATGGAAACGGATCGCTGTGCATCTTGTCGAATCGGTATTTTTACTGAATCTGGAATACAGTCTTGTGTGTGAACGCGCTCGTACAACTAGCTATAGCTATACCACACCATTGCCGAATAAAAACGAATGAGATAAAACGAGCCTGTAAAAGGGGCTGGCTGTGTGAATGCGCAACAATAATAATAATAATAATATTCTACCACATTCACATATCGCCATTTAGCCCTAAATTAAGCAACTATATTTGCTTGTGTTATGGGTACTAAACAACTGATAAACTACATATATACATTTTTTTTTGTAAATACATACATATTATAGATAAATTACACCCAACAATGGAAATACTTAAAGTTATAACCCACATAGCTAAGTACTAAAAATACCCCATATGCCACAAAAAACCACACCCACACACGTTCAGTTGTTACTACGCTTACCTACGTCTCAGTGGCATCAACTTGTCTCTTCCACGGTCTGCTTGCTCAATCGCTTCGTATATTCTTAGCTATCCTCATGTGCCGATCCACTCCGGTTTATGAATATGGTCTGAAGACGGTGACGATTCGTTTTTCAGTTTATAGCTACATACAGTATAAAAGGACAGTGCTAAAACTGTCTGTGTCTAATCTCGAGAACTACCCAAGCCATTAAACCCTGAGTGCATGTTAGTGCACGCAGAACCGATGTAAGATGTCATCGTCTGAGATGCACCACACAAAGAGTCCAAATTAATACAATCTGGGAAACTCCACAAGTCAATCTATTTAGACTTCTATCTCAAAATCTATTTAGAGACATCTGGCCATCTAAGCGATTCTCTTTAAACCATTTTGGTGATCTACCCACTTTTATGTAATTGTTTATATTTGCATATTATTAAACAAAATTCTTCACAGTTTTCCTCCTGCTCGGCCTGTTCGAGCTTGGCGTTATCCCTGGCATGAAGAACGGCTTCTACTGCAACGATCTAGCACTAAGCCACAAGTATACAGGAGATACGGTTGGTCAAGCGTTCCTTATCAGCACCGTGTTGGCCATTCCTCTTGTTTGTGTAAGTATTTATCAAGATTTTGTTGTAGAATTATTGCTCTGACCCTGACAGTGGGCAGGAGGGACGTAATGTAAATTTATTCGAGTATATTTCTAACGAATGCTTCATGACGTGTCTATCGTATCTTCAATGAACGATACAAAGGTAACACGAAATACGGACCTCGGCAAATTCCATCTTGTAGGTACTTAATGATATTAACAAAGTTTATATTGCAGTACACATTTTACATTGTTTTTTTATGATTCTCAAAACTAGAGTTAACATAAATATAGTACAATCAGAGAGCTTTATTTGTATTGTTTTAATTAGTTATGTAATAAAACAACAAGTAGGGGAATTACTTGAATATTTATTTAAAGCAGGTACTTTCATATTATTCGTATTTTATAGTAGGAAAATACGTACCTACTATTTTCCGCTACGTTTTAGGCTTCTTGTGATAACATTTATCATGTTATTGTGGTTAAAGTAAATAGAACAATACATAGGTAATATAATAACACGCAAATCCAGTGCACAAGTATGTACTTTTCTACCTACTGGTTAACATTCTTCAGCCACGTACAGCCAGTAGGTATATGTTACATACTACCCAAGCAGTTTGACGCTATGACTTTTAGCATGGTGGCTGCTTACCATCAGGCAGAGTCGATGAATTTTGAAAGAGAAGATCGATTATTGATTGGTCGCATGTTTTATGAAATATATTAGAATTGGAACTCACCCTTTGGCAAAAAGTATATTCGACAAATTAACAAAAATCTATGCTCAACTTAGGAATCTGACGAATCTTGATGAGTAAATATCAGATATGATTCTCTACTAATATTGACCAATCTTTTCTTTACAGATGTGTGTAATCGAGTACGTGTTCATACATCCAGAGTTTATAGGACAATCAAGAGTACGTCGAGCCATCATCAACACTATGTATTTTTACAGAATATTTCTGTACGGGTTTATCCTTAACCTTGGCCTTGTGGAGGTGATGAAAGGATTAATGGGCAGTCCAAGACCGGATTTCTTTGCCATATGTGAACCAGATAGGGCGAAAACATGTGTTGGGTAAGATTGTTTAATTTCATGATCATCTTCATCATAATCAGCCAAAATACGTCCACATAAGCCTTCTCTAATTTTCGCCCCCATTACCGATCGTGTGCCGCCCTCATCTATCGTTTGTCCGTCACCCTTAACAGGTCCTCCTTGTGAGGGATCTGCCCACGCTGCGCCTATTTTGAGAATGTTAGTGTTACGTAAAACGTGTTTTCATACACACACTAATACTTAGAAGTAACCCTGAAACCACTTTCAGCAACGTTAACTCATATAAATCCATTACTTATTTTTATATTTATTTTTGATCTTGCATTACAAACTGATTATTAATTCTGCATTCTGCTAATCTGCGGCTGTCCTAATCTTCATACAATAAAACTATCCTTTCCTGACGCTTTTCAATTCGCAATATTATAAGCGAACAAAATATATACTCAAACCATTAAGGAGTTTATTCCCTGTTGAATCTATTACGATTTATGGCTTTTTCTGTCGCTATCATCATTTAATGGCTCAATCTGGTCCAACGACTCATCAATGAATTGTTCGGTCACTGACTGTCTACGCACAGTTTATGACTTCCTCCATTATTTGAGGAGTAGTAAATATATTTGACATTGGAGTCTTGAGACGTCAAAGTTCAAATAGTTCAAATGTTAGAGATAATCATGCCCTTTGGATTTAAGTGCATCTCTGTTATCTTGTGGGCCTAAAAGGGAAAAATTACTAATGTTTATTTTTACCATACTGTTATGAAATATTAATTAATAGGCGATCGAGTGATGCTTTCTTACTAATATTTGCTTCAATTTCCAGTTCGGACTTCGTGGATACCTACACGTGCACTCCTAATCAGCATGGCTGGTGGTACCAAGCGGATTCATACAGAAGCTTCCCATCAGGACACGCTTCGCTATCAGTGTATACTGCGTTTTTTACTTCTGTAAGTGCATAATGTGTTTAAGTGCTATAGTTTCATAAAGAAAGGTCAAAATTCTTCTTCCCAGTGCAGGCAATTTTCGTATGCAGCGCAATGATGATTTTGAAAGACTGACAATCTTATAAAATAACAAGCAACCGTTGAATTGTGGCTTAATGTGACCAGCTGTTGACTGTTTTAAACCGACAATCACCTAATATTTTGACCAATATTACGTTTACAATTTAACACTTTTGACTAATTCCCCATTTTATGTTACAGTGGTACCTCCAAAGACGCGCCTTCAACTGGAAGCACCGCACCACCTTCTTAGTACCATTCCTTCAACTAGTCCTGGGCAGTTACGCAGCCGTCTGCGCCTTGACCAGGATCACAGACCACAGACATCATTGGTGGGACGTACTCTTTGGCGTCATTATTGGATTCCTCTCTGTGTTTTATACTGTAAGTATATTTAAACTCCAACATACAACATCGGAAAGGGACAAATTCAATGACCAATAGAGATTTTTAAGATCTGTAAGCATCGCCTTTGCAGTCTCTAGCTTTGCAGAAGTCCATGAACGATAGTTACTACTTACCATCAGGTGGATTGTTTATTATATCTTAAAGAGGGTCCAACGGAATCAGAAATTTGTACTTTTGAGGGTCGAACGGATACTTTTGTGATAGGGGATCTAATCTTAGAGGTCCAATGGGTACGCAGCCGGATTATTGGATTCCCAGTGGAAAGCTAAAAGCAAATAATAAAAATAATAAAAGAATAAAAAAAAACCAAATGCCCGACAGGCAGACGTATACCTTCGCAAGCGTGGTTACCATAAACCCTTCAAATTCATTATTTTGTTGCCTTTAGAAATATATTTAGCAATATGGGCTTCTTTTGGCTAAAATAATGGTTATGCTTAACTTGCTTAGAAACAGAAATAATGTAAGTACTAATAGCATCTCTTTTTTTTTATCTTTATTTATTAATTATTAAAGGAACCGTTAACAAATGTTATGTTAGTTCCATCGGAACCTGCTCTTAGTATCTACACCTTAACATTAACCATAGAATAAACTAAAATCACTTCTGGTGACATTGGTTTAGCTAAGATACTATATCTAACTTATTCAACTTATATTTAATTTGATTAATAGCATGTCGTAAATGTAAAAATAAAAGGAAAATCCAGTTTTAATTAGTAATAAGTTGGTCGGCTAATTATGGCCATGAAAATAGCTTACACGAGCAGTAGTCACGCAGCGGTAGGTAACTGGGCTTTTTCTATAGGGTGACAATTTATTTATAATTGTGTGGCGGCGAGCAATAATGGCAGAATACTTATATCGAATCTCTTTTCTTATACTTAATAAATCTAAGTGATTTTTACTATGTAAATTTCAAATAAATCCATTATAACTTTTTCATACAGAATTTTGTCTACATTTAGCAAAAAAAGTCATAAATATCTCTACTAATACGCTACTTGTAACGAAGAAAATTAGATATACCCAGTAGTAGTTAAGCAGGACATTGTATATCTATTTATACTACGGAAGAGGTTTTTTGTTGGAACGCGCTAATCTCTGGTACTCTCGGTCAAATTTAAATAAATCTTTTTTGCGTATGATAGCCCAATTATTGAGACAGATTTTGGGCTATGTAACATTACGCTACTGGCGACGGGAGCAGAGCAGTAAGCAAAGACCCGGGTGAAACCGCGCTGCAGGAAGCTAGTGCGTAATGTTTGGGTCTAAATCGATAGGTACTTATAGATACAACTCTTTGTTTCCAGGTTTCCATTGGTAAGAACTTTTCCTACAATTACACAAGAATTATCAAAGTGAAGCCAGAACATAAGTAAGATTTGGTTTCGAAGAACGCCGGGATACCATCTTAGTGACATGATTTAAAAGTACCAGGAACAAATACTAGTGTAAATAGTAATGTTACTCGTATGTATCTCATATGTGAAAAAACTGTGGCATTGAGATTTTGAGAAATCTATTTCGAAAGAGGAAATGTTTTGTTCAAATTTCTCACTAAATTGTATAATAAAAAATATAGATTGGATGACTTGTGGACGTCAATTTCACGGGAACGATCGGTCTTTTGGATACTTTTACGAATGAGTTCTTAGTTCTCGTGACTACGACGGACTTTTTTATTTGTTTGAGACTATTTTATTATTGATTATTAAATTATTATTGACTATGTAATTAAGAAATAATTATTATTATTGAATATAATTATAATTATTATTGATTATTATATTTTATTATGATATGATTACGAGTAGACGCTATAACTTCTGCGAACCAGGCTTAACACTAAAGAACCTTTGTCTGTTGCAGACATCGAGCTATGATACTCGAAAGTCTCGGAGACTTTACAGTACACTCGTCTCAGAAAGTCTACTGTCAAGACTTCATAAATGACATTAAATTTCTGAATAGAAGTCTAATCATAGCTCTATATATTCTAGATTAGTATTACTAAGAAACTAAGAAACAGCTTAAGTTCAACATTCGATTAAAGATTGTTTTATCACCATAACTTTTTAATCGATTGATTTTTGACCCAAGTTTTTTTTTATCTAATAATAGTTGCGTAAAACTGTTAAGAAGAATGTCAAGTGACATTACAAAAATATTTTTATGTTAAAGCTAGTTAGTGTGTATCTAAAGTTATGTTTGAGTTATTTTTAGAAATAGGTACAATCAAACCAACTGAATCATGACCCAATTTGCTGATATTTCGCTTAAAACTGTCAAACTTGGAAGATCTATCGTGTATTATGCACTTAGGACTTTAATACTAACATAACAACAGTGTACTTAGTAAATTGTCACTATCTAATAAAATGATAACAAGCTCGTTGCCGAGGAAATGTCTTCAGGTGAATTTCGACCTTCTTGCATTTAGATGGATTGTCAAAATGACCATAGGGTGGGTCATGATTCTTTTGGTTCGATAGTACATATTAACTATCGAGGTTTCATGACATGGTTTTGTTTAAATATGCAATTATTTAATCAATGCAACATAATAATTTGAGTTGCCATATGTAAAAGGAATTTATTTATTTTAGGGTAAGTAATTTTAAGACGAAAGATTAAGTTTAAGACGAAAGAAAAGATTTAAGTTTTGACATTTAAATCGGCCATGTCTCGAGCCAGTAGTATTGACCTAAAAGGCATTATTAGATATTATTTGTATTGTTTTTAATGTCAGAATATTATTTATTTTTTGCGTTAGATGTTTCTTTGCCTTTTACTGTATTCATCTCGGATTTAGGAAAGTATGTATGAATCTATCTATGATGATGTGTAAATTTCATACATCCAATACATATTTTACTTATGTTAAAAGTATTTCGCATATTTCTTTAGATGGTTCTTTGCCTTTTACTGTATTCATCTC
Organism: Parascotia fuliginaria; assembly: GCA_963082885.1. Taxonomy (NCBI): domain Eukaryota; kingdom Metazoa; phylum Arthropoda; class Insecta; order Lepidoptera; family Erebidae; genus Parascotia; species Parascotia fuliginaria. The sequence continues at coordinate 3,043,216 of OY720190.1, read as the reverse complement.
GGATTTAGGAAAGTATGTATGAATCTATCTATGATGATGTGTAAATTTCATACATCCAATACATATTTTACTTATGTTAAAAGTATTTCGCATATTTCTTACATTTTTTGTAAAAAAATATTATGAAAAAAAAGAAAAGGAATTGTTATCAGTATTATTTAATATTATTTTATTACGGTAGTTACTTATGTACTTAATAAATATAATGTACATATACAGAAACATTTTTTTTTATCTAAATATTGTAAATAGTTGGATAAGTGTGTTATAGTTATAAAATAAAATAAAATAATTATTGTCAAAAAAAAATATTTTTATTTTATATTAAACCCTGCATCTGAAATCAATGTCTCTAAAAGCTATGGGTTCGTTTTTCTGTAGCTCACCTATGTCTTGTTAGTTCTTTTTAATTTATGTGTTTTTGTGTAGGTATGTGTATTTGTGACTATATTTCAGGCGAGTATAAACTCAGTATACTGAGAACTTTATGGTATAAATAGGTACACATTCTTACGCAATGTGCCCTTCAAACCTACGGACCCTTTGTAAGGAGGGTTAGAATTAGGTCAAAATGCATTGCGTAACTATTTGTCGGTTGTAACCGATATTAGGTACCAAATTAAGGATGTTGTCGATCGATGTTTCGATTCCCGTGTGAACTGTGTACATCTAAGGTTTTGTGGCTAAACCTATACAAATATAGTAAAGCAAAAGTTTGGTTTTGTTTCTTTCTTTGAACGCGCTACTTTCTGGAACTATCAGTCAGTTTAGAATATTAATCGGTCGGAGCAGTGCAGTAACCAAAGAATTAACGCGAGCCAAACCGCGCTGCTGACTTCTAGTATTTTTAAACGAGGAAAGACCCCTTCCTTATCGAATATTTCAAAATGCCAATGACTCCACTCTGCAGCAGAGTAAGCAGGCGGCGGCAGGAACTACTTAAACTCTAAAAATGATTAGATTTGAAAATATTTTCTTTTTGCATTTGATAACCTAATTCTTAAGGAAGGTTTTAGTTTGATTAATATCACGCTCCTACTCTCAGAAACGAAGCAGTAATCAAAATGAACGATAGAAACCGCACTACGTACTTACATCAAGGATCATTATAATTTAGAAAGCAACAAATCAATAGGTATACTATATACTGCGCTTATATTCCTAAACCAAGCTATTAAATAGACTTCGAACAAAGAGATAGTTTTAGTCCCGAAATATAATGTTATCTGTAAAACTAGCACAGTTCACGAGTTCAGATCATGTCATAGCTGTATCAAATGTGCCGTCAGTATGTCCAGTTTAATGAATAATTAACTGTACATACATTATGAGCAAATATACACTGACAGACTCATAAACTGCATCAAAGTAATAGACGACTTTGAAATAAATATTTTAACCAAGTATGCAAACTTTCTATACAGATTAAAATTGAAACTCTTCTGCGACCATCTGCACCATATAAACATGTCCTACAATCGTCCGTGAACAATACGGAGGCCCATTGCTCTTCAGTCCAATTTAGGTGATCACGCGCAAATTTTAAGCGAGCTTGTCTGTGAGCTACAAACAACTTTGGACCATTTGCTGGTCTAAAAGGGGTGATATCCGCTTCCTTTAACCTTCTTCTTATTGTTCGTGCACTCACATTTACACCACGCACTTCATTAAGCTCTGTTTTGATGTTAACTGACGTGAGGAAACGATTTCGCAGGGAAGTTGTAACAATAAATCGGTCATCACGACCGGTGGTTGCTCGAGTCCTGCCTGTACCACGTCTCCTTCTGTAAGAACCTGTCTTCACAAACCTTCTGTATATTCTAGAAACCGTAGACTGGTTTAAATTTAAATTTCTACCAACCGTTCGTTGATCCAAGCCCTCACCAGTGCTACAATTTGAGCCGCTTGTTCGGACGAAGTATCCATATTATGGTTCAAAAACTCTTGATGAGTTAAAAAACTAACCCAACAATTCTACTGGTAACAATAATTCAATAATTCAATTGACAAAAGAATAAAAAATCAATGCGAATCAATTTAAAACTTTGCTTTAAATAACACGCAAATCTGATACTACGAGTAAATTTTCTTTTCCCGGCTATATTCATTTGTTTTACTGCAGTTCTATTTTTAAATTTTGCTTTTTTTTAAGATTAAGAGCTAGTCTCTCCATATTTGTATAATTTAATCTAAAAAGTTTGCATACTTATTAAAAAAAAAAACATTTCAAAGTAATCCTGAACTTTGATTCAGTTTATGAGTCCGTCAGTTTATATTATTATGTTGCCCCCAGTAGTCAAATTGACATACAATAATAATAATATTCTACCACATTCACACAGCGCCATCTAGCCCTAAATTAAGCAATTATATTTGCTTGTGTTATGGGTACTAGACAACTTTATTGATATACTACTTATATACATTTTTTACATACATTTTATAGATAAATTACACCCAGACATAGAACAAACAACCATGCTCATCACACAAAGGTTTGTCCTGGGTGGGAATCGAACTCACAACCTCCGGCTTAGCAGTCAGGGTCACTAACCATTAGAACAACAGGCCAGTTATAGTCAGATTAGTGGTTATTTGAACCAGTTTTTTTAAAATGATGATTATGATTCTTACAATATGATGTTTTACTCGCACTAGGGGACAAATTCTGTCTCCATAGGTGCCAGCACGATTAACTATTTGCTGGGAGGTGCATTTGAGTTCCAGGGGGGGCGTCTGCATTTTATTAAGCAAATGTGCATGCTTAGTGCTCATAAAAACAATATGGAGTATGTATTTATTAGCAAGGTAACACAATTTAAATTTGTCTTCCGCTTTGCAATGGAGGGAAGTAGACATTTTTATTTTAAACGCCTTCCTTTTACTTCTGATTAAATTCATTGCGTGGTCTAAGACAGTAGGCTTAGCAGTCCCCGGGACTCCCGAGTGTCAAAGCTCGGTGTTTCGTATTGCTTATCACTGTTAATCTTAGCTTACAGGAGTCACAGTGATGGGCATGTAGGTGGGATTCTACCGAAAAGGTTGAAGAACATTTTATTTTATTTTATTTTATTTATTAAGGGACAACAAACAGCTACAATATAAAATGCTTACAAAGATAGATACAATTAGTTAATAATATTACAGCCTACTTCGTTATCCGCAGATTACAAACTATAATTTAGACAAATAGTGCCACTAAGAGGAATTATACATGCAATAGATACCTACATACAATTGCATTGACGGCTAATTGATACATAATAATTGATATTGAGAAGAAAAAAAAAGAGATAATAATTAAATAATAAATTAACAACATAAAATAATATTATACTAATTTATACAATACAAGTCATTTAGAAGAATAATCAATCAATCAATCAATCAATCAATCAATCAATAATCAATCAATAACATTGACAGCAACCTATAAACGTTTAACTAAAAGATTGACTTCATTAAAAAAAACAATTTTCCATGTGCATTTGCTTGGCTGTGGCGTGAAAGTGCACTCCTTGCACAATGTCACCAGCGCCCATGTCTGTATCGTGGGAGACTTTACACACAGGACAATTAACGAAGACGCAGGATGGGCAGACAAGTTGGTCCGTCGACCTGATAAAAAAATAAGCTGCTGATGGATGAGGTGACCCTCATTTATTTTATTTATTTATTTATTTATAAGCTTCACTTACAACTATTTTTACAGGTTTCTTAACCTAATACAATAGTGTAACTATTTCTAATATAAACAATTAATTTTATGAGTAACATATTACAAATACAGTCATTCGTGTAAATTCATTCAGAGAACAATGAAAAAGATCGATCTTTTCTGCTACTTGGTTGAGGGTATGCAGTGCTTGGGTCATCGGTGCCTTGCCGAGTAAATTAGTGCGCCCCTTTGGTATAGCCAGAAGAGGCGGCCGGCGACGACGCCACACATACCGGTCCGGAACCGACAAACTCACCATCTCTAATACCGAGCTATTATTTATTCTACCCCTACCCCTCATGAGGTGACCGGCCAAAGTATTGATGACTAGACGAATTATTATTGCTATAAGTACCTCAAATTTAAATATGCTGTCTTCTGTATTCTAAAAATTACCATAAAATAATATGTTAAACATAATAAAATATGTTTAAGCCTGTAAATTACTTGCTCCATTTATTGATTTCTAAAGGTGAAAGAATTTTTCAAATCGCTAATGTTAATTTTTAGTTATATCGTTGCAAACAAACAAACACTTATACAGTTTATAATATTAGTTTAGATGATGCTACATAATTTATTGTGATTTTATAGATAACAATTTTCAAAATAAAGTAAGTAATAAATTTGCCAAATTGAATCTTTTTACATGTCAAATTCAAACATTAAAATCGTACGCAAAATGCTAGCTACATAATTATGTGTTTTTCCTCCCGTAATTGTTGATAAAGGATAATACAGTGTACCGTTCCTATACGTAGGTACTGTAGTCCTACTGCATAGGGGGCAGGGTATACGAAGAGCGACAATAAATCACAATAAACATGAACCACGTCAGTTCACTAACTGTGTGTACTGTGGTACTTATCTATACACTTTGTAGGTAATATTAATAAACAGGACAATATTATATTACTCAAATAAGCGTAGATTGGTCTTATAAATAATACGAGCTGTTGCCCGCAGGTCCGCCCGCGTGAATGTCACGCGATTCTGATCTGTCCGCTAAATACAAAGTTTCATGATCTTCGGAAACAGTCTAAATTTGATTTACTGTTCCTAATCACCACTTCAATTTTATGAGATAAGATGAGATAAGATTTAGTAAATTTGCCTCTGTGGTTCAGTGGTACTGTGTATGGACTGCCACGCAGAGGTCGCGGGTTCGCTTCCCGCTCAGTGCAAATATTTGTGTGCATGAACATGTTTATTTGTATTGATCTGGGTGTATGTACTATGTATGTCTATTATGAAACACTTATGTATTTACAAAAAAAAGGTAAGTATATGAGTAAGTATATGCGCATTCTAGAACCCATAACACAAGCTATAATATATGCTTACTTTAGCTCTAGATGGCGTTATGTGTAGTTGTTGTGATATTATATTGTTATATATCATTAAATCGTAAGTTATTGCCGTAGTAACAATGCGTAGCTTGTATTCCTGATAGCTGGTACCTATCAAGTACCTAAGTATACACACCCAAAAATAACTAATTAGATGCCCATTTACCGCCACTTGTTATATCTAAGCGATATAAAAAAATACGTAGTACCCAGTGGCGCGCACTCCATATAGACAGAAGAGCACTGGCTACCTTAATAATTGCTTGTAATCACAATTTTAACAACAATTAAGCAATTATATTTGTGCAAATAAATAATGTATGTTGCAATTAAATAATGCCTACCCTGTTAAAAAGTGCCTACCCTGTAATAAATCTCTGTGCACGCCACTGGTAGTACCTATAGTCTGAAGTTACAATAAAAAAATACTAATATCAGAAAGTCCCAGCCCGACACTTAAATAAAATCGAAAGAATAAAACGCAAATGGCTTGTTATAACAGTGACTCAGCAAAAGCAAATAAAAGATAAGTTACATATGGACTCGTTTAACCCGTGTCTAGAGACCTAGTTTTCCGACGATCTAGTGCGAAGGGCAAGGCAGTATTGCAGGATTTTCCGAGCAATATATTTCTTTGATTACATACCATTTGCTCCATACCGTTTCTTATTTAGCTTCAGGACAGATATACAGTAAAGAAAGATGACAGTCTAAGTTAACATTTTGTTTCGTTTCTGATTAGTCTGAAGAGAAAATTAGGCCTCTATTAAAAGGAAGAATTTGCTGTAGTTACACGATGCATGGTGTGCAAGTGCAAGTTTCTTTTCATTTAAGAAAATGAAATATTCAACTATCGATACATAAAAACTGTTTATTGAATGTGTGCCAAGGCAATTCTTCCTTTTTTTCACTTCGGTTCTTGAGAAAATATCCACTTTGCTTGTTTAAACGCGCTAATCTCTGAAACTACCAGTCGGACTTGGAAAATTCTTTTTGCATATTATAGCCCATTTCTCGAGGAAGGAAGGCTATCTAACATCACGCTATTGATGACGGGAACAGAGCAGTAAGCAAAGACGTGGGTGGAACCGCGCCGCGAAAAGATAGTTTGTTTTATTATAACTGGCAAGGTCTTAACACGTCTTCTTAGGTAGTAGAATCACTAATACCTAACATGTTTTGACTATCAACCATAGTCTCAGTCACTCTCTGAACAGTACCTACTGTGCTCCAAGCAGAGCTGAAGACTGTCAGATAAAATAATGTTTTCAAAGTGTAGGTATAAGTAGAATCCAACTACTAAGTGTACCTACTTGGGAAACCTCACAAGTGCCTGTAAAAAGAATGACTCACCGTCATACGGTGGGGTGGGTTTACCCCTATATTAACGGTGGGAAGGTAGGTACTCATTACAATGCTGACGGTTGAGATACCTATCGTTTGCAAATAATGGACATATTTACATAAAATATGTTTTATTGGAATATTTTGATAACCGTCTTTGTTAATGGTGCAACCGGCTTACCGTCAGCACGGTAGATAGTATTATCGTGCCGTCAGGTCGTCTTTGGTCATTTTGTCATTGCAGGTATAGTGTTTTCATTTCTCATACTCGGAAAGCAGTGTTGTTTTGATTTGATTATTGGGTGGAAGATGCTGCTTTCCTTTCATAGGGAGGGAAAGACTCATACAAATTCATCCCGACCCTCGGGCCGTAATAAACTTTAAAAATAGAACTGCTGTCAGCTGTGAAGAGTTTTATGGAAAAAAAAAGTAATTTAAAAAATGTCATGCATGACTTTCTAAACAGCCAGTGTGAATTTAGCGCAAACTTTTTTGAGCGGCGAGTTCCATATTTAAAATTTAAAAAGTCAACACAAATTTTCGGGATACTAAAATCTGTTATGTATGTAACTGTGACGGACTTTTGTGCTAAGATTTGAATTGAATATTAAAAATGAGTTCATGCGAAATATTGACACCAGATTCCATTACGAACGAGGCAAATTGTGTCATAGAAATGTAACTTTTAATTTCACGAATTGTCCTAATTTGACTATTAATTTTAAATAGGCACTACTACTTAATATATTATTATCAATAAATAGTTTAGATAAACAACTAGTTTTATTTTCCTCATATTCTAAATGAAAAGTAGAGTGTTTGCCACGGGTTAAAGAATCAATTCCTACTCGGACTATAGCCTAACTACCTCGGGAATTGATTATTTTCGACCCTAGGCTAACAATCTACTATTCTTTCTCACTTAAGGAAGCAGCAGACACGCTTATGTTTATAAATATATATGGGTAGGACCGTAATTCATATTTTTAATTCTGTATTTCTTTTATAGTTTTGCGTCCGCCTGTAATACTAGTTTCTGTTGTCTAGCCAGAAACAAAAAATAAAAAAAAAAGCTTGAAATATTCTGGTGGACCACGGGTAAGAAACCAATCTGTGCCGCCCGCCACTCTATTGGTTTGTACCTACTTACACTCAATACACTCCATTGCTTGCTTTGTACTTACACACTACTAGTCAATAACTATTGTGCATAGAGTATGCTCATTACTGCCAGCTTTGTATTTCTAAAGAATTTATCTGCCTCCACTATGCTAAAAACAGAAATGATTTTATATTAGACTAAAATAATTATAATTATAGTCTACGATTAGACCAGATGTTAGCGTTCACTAGAACGATGGCCCCTGACGAAAGTCTGCTAAAATAATTGACACAGTATATTGTATAATCTATGCAGTATAATTGTGCTAATTGAGTTCTATGTTGATATGTGTGCTATTGTAGTTCTTGATGTCAATCATATCGTATTGAAGAATGTGGGTGGTAAAAACACTATTTTACCGTTGTGCGGTTGGAATATTATGAAGATAGGTATTAATTTTGATCTTTTTAGTAAAAAAGGTTTTTATTATAAGGGCAAGACAAAAAAATAAAACAGCAACGTAAGTATAATACACTGACGGACTCATAAACTGCATCAACGTCATCACGACTTTGAAATAAATATTTTAACTGATTTTAACCAAGTATGCAAACTTTCTATACAGATTAAAATTGAAACCTCTAGATTGGTTCGTGAACTTTAAAACAGCGTGGGGTCATATCCTTAAGTTTAAGTTTGTGTACTGGAAAGGACCTTAAGACTTTTTTGAAGAAAAAACAGAAATTTAAGAAAAATTTTTTTAATAAAAAAAATGGTTTTAACAATAGACACAAACTTTATGCAAGGGTTTATTTATGTTTTAATAAGGTGTATTACCTCCACGTGCCTTTATTACGGATTCTAATCGGTTCCGCATAGATTTTATTAGGGTTATTAAAAGATCTTGCGGAATATTGTCCCATTCTTCTGAAAGTGCTGTTCTTAGTGCTGCCATTGTCGTGGGCACAGGATTTCTCGCATATACAGCTCTTTTTAAATTGTCCCAAACATGCTCAATGGGATTAAGATCCGGGCTGCGTGCTGGCCAATTTAATTGTACGTATCCCAACCTCTTCGCAATATTGTCGAACTTGTGCAGCAGCGTGCGGCCGGGCTTTATCCTGCATTAAAGTAAAATTTTCGCCTATGAATCCCATGTAAGGCACCACGTGATCTTCTAAGATCTCTGTTATGTAGCGATGTGCAGTAAACCCCCCCTCTATTACCGTTTTGACGCACCATGTCTATGAACACAAGTTCTGTTCGCCCGTTCATCGATATGCCACCCCAGACCATACACGAACCGCCTCCAAAAGGAACACGCTCCTCAATACAACTTTGAGCATATCGCTCCCCACGTCGACGATAGACTCTTCTGCGACCATCTGCACCATATAAACATGTCCTACACTCGTCCGTGAACAATACGGAGGCCCATTGCTCTTCTGTCCAATTTAGGTGATCACGCGCAAATCTTAAGCGAGCTTGTCTGTAAGCTACAGACAACTTTGGGCCATTTGCTGGTCTAAAAGGGGTGATATCCGCTTCCTTTAACCTTCTTCTTATTGTTCGTGCACTCACATTTACTCCACGCACTTCATTAAGCTCTGTTTTGATGTTAACTGACGTGAGGAAACGATTTCGCAGGGAAGTTGTAACAATAAATCGGTCATCGCGACTGGTGGTTGCTCGAGTCCTGCCTGTACCACGTCTCCTTCTGTAAGAACCTGTCTCCACAAACCTTCTATATATTCTAGAAACCGTAGACTGGTTTAAATTTAAATTTCTACCAATCGTTCGTTGATCCAAGCCCTCCCGCACCAGTGCTACAATTTGAGCCGCTTGTTCGGACGAAGTATAAGAATAATAATAATATTCTACCACATTCACACAACGCCATCTAGCCCCAAATTAAGCAATTATATTTGCTTGTGTTATGGGTACTAAACTACTTATATACTTTTTTTTTTTTGTAAATACTTACATACATATTATAGATAAATTACACCCAGACACAGAACAAACAATCATGCTCATCACACAAAGATTTGTCCTGGGTGGGAATCGAACCCACGACCTCCGGCTTAGCAGTCAGGGTCACTAACCACTAGACCAACAGGCCAGTCGAAAAGTATCCATATTATGGTTCAAAAACTCTCGATGAGGTAAAAAACTAACCCAACAATTCTGCTGGTAACAATAATTCAATTGACAAAAGAATAAAAAATCAATGCGAATCAATTTAAAACTTTGCTTTAAATAACACGCAAATCTGATACTACGAGTAAATTTTCTTTGCCCGGCTATATTCATTTGTTTTACTATAGTTCTATTTTTAAATTTTGCTTTTGTTTTTAAGATTAAGAGCCAGTCTCTCCATCTTCATATAATTTAATCTAAAAAGTTTGCATACTTATTAAAAAAATCATATCAAAGTAATCCTGAACTTTGATGCAGTTTATGAGTCCGTCAGTTTAGTTTGGCTTTTAGAATGGTGTCCACCAATTCTGGATTTCACTTACTGCTTACCTACTATCAGACAGAAGGTATTCACTTAATTTGGTAGGCTAATTTAGAAAAAAAAATATATTTGTTAGAGATAAACTACGTCTATGTTAAAATTATATGATCATACATATCAAGAAAGAGGGATTGACATTAAATAGAACCGTAAACTATCACTACATAGTATAAAACAAAGTCGCTTCTCGCTATCTGTCCCTATGTATGCTTAGATTTTTAAAACTACGCAACGGATTTTGATGCGGTTTTTTGTAATAGATAGAGTGATTGAAGAGGAATGTTTATATGTATAATACGTGCAAAATATAGTAAAGAAACACTGGTAATTTTAGAGGTTCTAATGTAATGCAGGGACATAGCGGTTGCGGTAGTATATACCAGCTGCGAACGTTGTATAAAAAGACATTCTGTAGTATATTTAGTTTCAGCATAATACCTGTGCGAAGCCGGGACGGGTCGCTAGTTATCTATATTATTATTTACTAGTATTGGGACGACTTCTTAGCGAGTCGATATTGTGTTATTAACTTATTATCCATTTTCATAATCTTAAAGAAACGCGGGAAGACTAAATTAGACTACAGATTGCATAACAACGTATTTTTAAGATAATCTGTCTGTGAAGTATTTTAACAGATTAAATAAATAAGATTATTAATTTATTTATGACATATTTGACTTAATTTAATCTGTCTTATAATCTCATTATTAGAACTCATAATACTTAAATGTTTTTGTAGTCATTATACAAAGTACCTAGATATTGTTTTCTCTCAGTAGTATGTGAGAGTGAAGGTAAATAGAAAATAAATCATTTGGTATATTACAATTTATTTTATACGATAAAGAATAATATGAGTTGAGAACATTATTATTCTAATATTATATTAGAGTGAACAGGATAAACATTGCACAATATACTAAAACAAGGCATAATTACATAATTAACAAAGCAATAGCATCACAATAATAACTTTATATGACACTAACAATAACTTTAAATAATTAATATTAACAATAATTAACAATAATGTAATATAAAAATATCACCTGGACAGTTCAGAGCACCGATGTACCGTGCCCACAGTCGGACAACTTCTGATCTGTCGAAACATGAACACCGTCTCTTATACTCAGTTGTTAGACTGAGTTGTAGCAGAAATAACGGTCGTTGAATCAAATTCAAAACTATTACAAACCGGAAGTTGATAATAAAAATACATTAATTTAATTTAAAAATAACAGAACATCTTTTTCTCGCACACGGCCATTCTGACGAGCAGCCTTTATGGCTCGCGAACAGAAACCATAATCATTTTCGAGTATTCACTAAATCATAGTTCATAATAGTACTGCCAAATCTCATGACAAAATATTATGCTAAATCACATAGCAGTGTTTAATCAATGCTTGGTCAAGTCACATGACCTTAAACGCCAAGTCACATGGCTGTTGCCAAATCACATGGCAACAATACAATTTGCTAAATCACATAGCAAGCTAACACCAAGTTTGGTCAAGTCGCATGACCAGTAATGCCAAATCACATGGCTGTTGCCAAATCACATGGCATATCTATAATTGTCAGGTAGAACTGCAACCGTTGGCCAGCCAGTTACAGTCATACAAGGCAATCCTTTATCTAGGGGCTCGACGTGAAAACGTTATAAAATGTTACAACATTATCAATCACTAGCATCTAGGGAATCGGTTAACTCACATCCCAATTCAGAACTGACAACACGTAAATTGTCGTGAGAGACGTACAATTCATTACCAGTTTCATAAACCTTTACTTTATATCTATCATTATCGTGAATTTCAGTAATAATGCATGGACCTCGGAACTTACTGTCAAGTTTGTTAATGGTGCGCGGGTTTTGTTTAACCAAAACAGTATCACCGACCTTAAAAGGTACAATTTTAGCTTTGGTCTTATCAAAATTAGCCTTTTGAGTTTTAGCAAGCTCGTCCATTCTGAATTTAGACTCTTGACGGTATGTTTCAAAGTCCAATCGTTCTACATCATTTATTAAAGCTGATATGGCTGGAGGTGACTGATCGCAACCCATGAGAAGTTGGAAAGGAGTATGGCCAGTGCTTTTACTAAAAGTGCTATTAATTGCCAACTGTACTTCACCGACAGCGTCTTTCCAACTTCTTCTGGATGTATTTTCAACTATAGTAAAACAGTTTGTCAAGACCTTCATCATTCGCTCAACTTGCCCGTTTGCACGACTTACACCACTAGCGATAAAATGTAGTTCTATTGACCAATGTTCGCAAAAACATTTAAATTCCTTACCAGTGTAAGAAGCAGCTTGATCACAAATAATGCGTTTAGGGGTTCCAAAAATATAAATTAATTCTTTTAGGCTATTTACAGTAGCCGCTGCAGTTAAATTTGTAACAGGTTTCATAAAAACAAATTTAGTAAATGCGTCTATAAAAACGACAGCATATTGCTTAGTGGGCTTGTTGCCACTTAATTTGCCAGTCGTATCCATATGAACTGTGTGGAAAGGAGTGGGTGGTTTATCTATGGGATGTAATGTAATTTGTCGTGAACCTGATTGACTCTTATTAATTTTACAAGTCAAACAATTGTCAACATATTTGCGTACGCATTTCGACATATTGGGAAACCAAAATTGCTCCCGAATTTTTTCAAGAGTTTTTTCCCAACCAAAGTGTTTAAGCGAATCATGGTAGATTTGTATTAAATGCCAACGATAAGTTTTTGGTACGAAGAGATGTTTCTTGACTTTGTTATTAAGAGAAACGATGCGGTATAATAATCCATTTTGTATTTCGTAACTAGAAGCTATATTTTTGTTCATGATACCTTGTTGAATTGAATCTTTGATAACTTTGGTTTCAGGATCATTATTTTGCTCTACTTCTAGCCATTCACTATAATTTAGAAGATTATTTATGTTGACAGTTGTTGGATTGCGGCTCAGGTAATCCACATGGGGAATACGTTCACCTTTGCGGTATTCTATTGTGAAGTCGAAAGATTGCAAATATGCCCACCATCTATGAACTCTAGGAAGCAATTCCTTTTTGTTTCGCGAGGCTTTTAGCGAGTTACAATCTGTAACGACTTTAAAGGTTCTTCCTAATAAATAGTGACGGAAATGCTTAATAGACCTAACTACTGCTAGTGTTTCCAGCTCATAGGAATGATAACGGCTTTCAGTGTCAGTGGTGCGCATGCTAAAATATTCTACAACTTTTGTTTGCTCGTCATGTTTCTGAAAGAGTATGCCTCCCAATCCAGCAGAACTAGCATCAGTATGAAGCTCTACAGGTTTTGTGGGGTCAAATAAAGTAAGTATAGGTTCAGAAGCAAGGTACTGAAGTATTTTATTTCTAGCAACTTCATGTTCTGATGTCCAGTTCCACTTAACGTTGTTACGAGTGAGATTATACAAAGGTATCATTACAAGAGAGAAATTGGGAATAAATTTTCGGAAGTAACTTGCTAAGCCGCAAAATTGCCGAACATGTTTAACGGTCGTCGGAATGGGAGCGTTTAGAAGAGCAGAAACTTTACCTGGACTTGGTTTTACTTGACCATTGGAGACAATTCTACCCAAGTAATGAATTTCGGACTGTAAGAACTTGCATTTTTTAACGTTAAGAGAGAAACCTGTTTTTTGTAAAGCTTCGAGAACCAATTTCAATCGTTCTATACCCTGTTCAGCTGTCTCTGAATATATAACCACATCATCTATATAAACTAACACAAAAGTGTCAATGAAATCTTTTAGTGCTGTGTTGATGGCCCTTTGAAAAACCGATGGTGCATTACAAAGGCCAAACGGCATACGTAAAAATTCATATTGCCCATCAGGTGTGACAAAGGCAGTTTTTTCTATAGATCCTTTAGCTATCGGTATTTGATGGAAGCCTGCCGCCATATCTAATATTGTGAAATACTTTGCTCTAGATAATTTACTAATATGGTCATCAATAATAGGAAGTGGATAATGGTCGCGAATAGTGTTGCTATTCAATTCTCTATAGTCAACACACATCCTGTCACTACCATCCTTTTTTCGGACTAGTAATATTGGGCTTGCAAAAGGAGAATTACTGTCTTGGATTATATTATTTTCCTTTAAATCATTTATAAGATTTTTGACATGTTCGCGTTCAGCTGGGGCCAATCGATAAGGCCGCCTCTGTACGATTTTGTCTGGATTTTTCAATCGAATAGTTAATTCGCCGGTAGTTACTCGAGATACTGCATTACCAGATGTGAACATATCAGAATACGATTCTAATAGATCGCGTAACTGCAGCTTTACTTCGGGACTTATGTTGGTATTGACATCCAAAATTTCAAAATTAATACCTTTCTGAAGACTATTAATGTAGTAAGAATTACGACAGACTTTGGCAGAATTTTTGGAAAAAGTAACTTCAATTCCAGGAATATCAAAAAGGTTTTGACCTAGTAATACGTCATACTGTATGTATCTATCGGGAACTAAAATAAAATCTAACTCAATATTTAGACCATCAACACATACCGTACACTGCTTTTTACGGGACGAATGAAAAGTGTTCTCTCCTATGCCTCGCAAAATAAATGTATCATAAGTGATCCTACCCTTAATAGATTCACCTACACTTTCACGCATAAGAGAGCATTCCGCACCACTGTCCATTAGACATGAATAGTTACGATCTTCAATATGAATTGTGTGTATTAGGCTATTATTTAAAACCAAGCTATTAACGTGTGAGGGTTTTTCATCTTTAGTTTTCTTATTTTGACGATGAAAGCAATTTTCAAAGTAATGTCCCTTTTTATTGCAGAAGGTACAACTGATAATTTTATGGGGCTTAGATTCGTCAGACTTTGAACTACCGGAGCTAGGAACGGAATCTGTTCGAGGACCTCGACTAACCGTCATTGATCGGCACTCTCTTTGCAGATGTCCTAACTTATGGCATTTGTGACATCGTCTAGATGCATTATCTGGGGTAGTTGTATTCTTTGCACGCTTTGATGGGATATTGTTATCAGATTCTTTTCCAGGCCTCTTTCGCTTATACGAATTGAGGCTCTGAATTAGTTGTGGTAAATTTTTTGGTGTAAGCCGTAGCAAATCCGAACGAATACGAAAATCAGACATACCCGAAATAACTGCTTCTACAAGGCGCTGTTCAGTCATCTCCACACCAATCGCCTTTTTAGCCAACTCCCATTTTCGTGTTGCATATTCCGCGGGATTCGATGCGTGTTCACTTGTATACTCCATAAACTGCATGAGATCGTCGTAATAACGAGATTCATCTGCGAAAGTTTCAATAAGACCAATCTTTAGTTCTGGCCAATTGGTAATATAGTTGAGTAGTTGCGACGTGCCCACTCTGAGGCACGTCCGCGTAAATTGTTACGTGTTATGTTAAGAATTTCTCGGTCAGTAAGCTCATATTCAGTCTTGAGATCTTCGATATTCCTGCACCAAACATGTATGGTGTCGGTTCTATCGTCGGGATCAAAGGCAGGTATATAAATATGATCCAGACTCCGCACTCGTGAAACAGGTCGTACACTTTGTGGATTAAAGGCTTGTGCGGTTGTACGGATCAATTGAGTCATCATTTCTTGCATCATGTTTTGCATGACATTAATAGGTACAACATCTACTGGCCTGGTATCATGGTTGCTACTTCTTGGATTGTCATTAACTGGCGTGGTTGAATTAGACAGCCTCCTTTGTCCCAGAATAGGTGATATACAGCCAGCGGTAACAGTTCCTCGAAGTTTCCGTACGGACTTTGGATCACATTGCTCATTCTCCGCAGATTCCTCCATGTTCATTCTGGCGAATCTGGAATCAAACGTTAATTGGCGTAGTCGTTTGTTATGTCATATCCCACTTCTGATGTGAGAGTGAAGGTAAATAGAAAATAAATCATTTGGTATATTACAATTTATTTTATACGATAAAGAATAATATGAGTTGAGAACATTATTATTCTAATATTATATTAGAGTGAACAGGATAAACATTGCACAATATACTAAAACAAGGCATAATTACATAATTAACAAAGCAATAGCATCACAATAATAACTTTATATGACACTAACAATAACTTTAAATAATTAATATTAACAATAATTAACAATAATGTAATATAAAAATATCACCTGGACAGTTCAGAGCACCGATGTACCGTGCCCACAGTCGGACAACTTCTGATCTGTCGAAACATGAACACCGTCTTTTATACTCAGTTGTTAGACTGAGTTGTAGCAGAAATAACGGTCGTTGAATCAAATTCAAAACTATTACAAACCGGAAGTTGATAATAAAAATACATTAATTTAATTTAAAAATAACAGAACATCTTTTTCTCGCACAAGTACGTAGGTAGTTTTCAAAAAACATTTAATCTTATGAAGGCCTCTTGTCTATTCTATATAGGTAGGTACAGTTCAACTGCCTAACTTCGAACTAATAAATATTTTTCGCGGTCCTCATCAATACCCTCCATTGAAGTAGCATGAATGGGTTGGATTGCCGAGAAAGTATATTTAGCCCCTTAAAAGACAGACGTGAAACATTTCATTGGCTGAGTTAGAACATCACTTCCACAAATCACTTTATTTTCCTGCCTTTATTTACGGTCTCCTTACTTGACTTCCAGAATACCTTCTCTTTTAAGGCCGACAACTGTTTAGTTCATAATCGCCGCCATGATTACTGTATGGGAGGTGCATCTTCTTCTTCTTCACCTTTTTTGTGAGAGAGAACAGAGCCGACGATTGTGTCAGCTATTTCTGCCAGCGTCAAGTGTAGAATAATATTCTTGTTGATGATTTTAATGGTATATTACAATGATACAATAGAAAAAATGTCCGGAGGTGCATCTGATATATAGGAGAGTGCAGTTAAAAAAAATTCTGACAGTAATCTATGAAAATCAAAAGACTAAATTATTAAAAAATCTAAGCCTTTTCATGTAATTTTTCTCGTCAGGGAGATGCAAGGGCACTCCCTTGTACCATGCTGCCGACGTCCATGGTTCAGGTAGCATTCATCATTATCATATCAGCTCTTTTTTATGCCACTACAGGCAAAGGCCTCTTCTCTTATAGAAAGTCCAGGTTTCCTTTCGATGTTTTCCTTCATCGTAAGTCAGGTAAACTTAACGTCAAAAGTCAAAGTTAATTATATGTATTTATTTGGGATATCACACAAGAACGTTAAAAATTACAAAATGTCAGCCAATTAGCCTACAGCCAGTCCGCTGATGTAGGGTAGGGCCACAGTCTTTTAACAAAATAAAATATGCATGAATTATATTTATAAGTCTTACGGCAGATATGCTCTACGATCTACGCAAACGGTCTCAAAAGTCGTTGCGTGGTTAAATGCAGAAAAAAACAGTAACTCTATAATGTCTAAGATAAACTTTAAAAGTACAGATAATAAATTTGAAAAGTCACATTGGCAGGTAGTTGCACGGTTTTGTACCGGTCGAACCTTAGAGCATTAAACCAACCGGAGAGGCCACTGACAGGCGTACCCCTCTGCCAAAGGTACCAGCCCACCGGTCATACCCGTTATATAAAACTAGTTGACGCGCGTTCCGCATCATAAGTCACCTATCAGTGCATGCGTAATAGCGTCTCAATAGAAATGCCGAATTGCAGTGTATTTTGGTGTAAAAAGCGTTCAGCGACATCAAGTCTACAAAAGGATAATATTACATTCCACCTGTAAGTATTATTTTGTTCTAATATTATTAAATAAGGCATTAAATTAGCAATTTAACCAAATAAAATGCTAATCAACAAGTGTTGCCAGGCTTATCATCAATACTCCAATCTGGGGTAATATTTTAAGTTGAATTAACATAAAAACTAACCTTTCCTTTTTTATATCTCGCCTTGTTGTTCTAATAAGTTTCATTTTGGATGTACAATATTGTGTCACCGTTCCCATATTTATTTATTTTTAATTAAAACCAATGTTTTTTTTACCAAGTAATGCACAAAATAATATTAAATGAACAAGTACAATGAGATTATAAATCCAAATATACAAGATTAGTGACCTTTATTCCGAAAGATAATTGCTCATTTCTTACAAAAATAAGCGTATTTATTTTTAAGAAACTGGTCACACTTTAACATAATTAGAGATGAGACAGTTTAATCACAAATATCGATATTGGTTTTCCAGTATTAAATTAATTTTTTTTTGTTTGTTTTAGATTTTCAAAAGAAGCAGCGCCTCGAGTCGCTTGGGTCCAATATTGTAGGAACCATATAAGTTCCTAAGCGTACAAGTATCTGACTAACAGCTTAAAAGACAAAGCCTTCTGTGCTGCCAGCACTGCTACCTCCTCCCTGCCCCCCAAGCGGCGGAGAGCTCAGTTTTTAGCAAGTAAACTCGCTGTGCGCTACCTCCTCTTATTGCATTACCTAGGATTAGTTAAACTAGATTTATAAGGTTAATTTAAATTGCACAGTTTTTCAGTATTTTATTATACCTACTTAAATAAAGACTTTCTGAAATATATTCTGTTGTTTTTTTGTTATCTGAACAGATAAAATATCTCTCTAATAAAAATCTACTCATACATTTTCATGTCAGTGTCTTGTTACTATGTAATCAGAACAAAATCCTCCAATTACAAGCTCTGCTTAGTTGGAACGAAATTTAATAGCAACAGACAATTAATTCAAAGTATTATTTGGTTTGAATATACATACATACTTAGGAATAATACACGTAAAATTGACACGTAATAATTAATTACAATCTTTAATCCACACTAGAACAAATTTCAACAGGTGGTGGTTATTGAACATACATCCTTGTGCGCAGTAGTAAAATAAAAAAAAAGAGGGGGTACCCATGTACGCACGTAAGAAGTTATACTTCTTTGGCATAACAATCCAAAAATACCAAATAATAATACAACGCATACATACATAAATATTTGAATTGATATAAACGCCAATATATTTTTTTTTTATTCACACAGATTATTTGTACTGATACGACACACAAAGATCCGCAACTAACTTCAGTGTGTAAAGGTTCGCAACTAACTTCAGGGTGTTGCTTTTTTCTGTCGGTGTGCGCGCGCATCGTAAAAATTCACTCTCATCATTTTTCCCAATCGCGCCAAAAAAAGTATAACTTCAAAAAAAACCGGCTAAATGCCAGTAGGACTCGCGCGCCGAGGGTTCCGTACTATCAGGGATCGGAAGTATTGAATAAACATTAGTAAACATAGTAGGAGAGCCCGACCGCATAACCAGATTTGTTTGTCGAACAATGTTTAACAAATAAATTTAGCCCGACCGTATGACGGGCTTTTTTGATAATAATTACAAAAAAGTGTGCTAGTTAGAAACACTGTTTTATTCTTCCTGTAATATTGACATAAACATGAATTAACAGAATTACTTCTAGTTAATTCATGTTTATGAACTATTTACTTTACTTTCATCTATTTCAAAGTGCTTAAATAAAAAAAAACCTTAAAATTATAATAGATTATTATTACCTAAAACTGTTCTATATAATATAAGATAATGCTCATTTTAATAAGCAAACATAATAATCATGAAAATAATTAAATCTTTCGCGTACTTATATGAAATCCTAAACATCGATACTAAATATCGACAGAGTCAAGCTCTAACTGTTTTACGCTAAGGAAGCGTAAACTGATAGATGTCCCTGTGTGTGAATGTGATTGTGTGTGTTTAGTTTAAGCTAGTGTGTAATAATTTTATTGTGTGCGTTTATAACGACGCGATTTAAAAATGCATTAGTAGTTAACATTGTAATTAGTGTGCGTTGCTCGCGTTACCCCGTCCCCCGCCGAAAGTGGCAGACTTTTGCGCAAGGGAAATAGAGCGCGTGTCCACTCCTGTTGGTTTAATGCTCTAAGGGTCGAACCCACGACCTCGTGTTTAACACTGCGCTACTCGTATCACACAAATAGGGTTAGCATTGCTTCTGCAATTATAGAACTAGAACACAATCATGTCAATACTCTAAAGTAACCACATAACATCAAGTGACCCCACAGAATTAATAGATAATTATCACGATTTCTATTGGTAGTACGCTTATTTAACATTTAAAATAATAATTTGCTAAATGTCAATTTGATAAATTTACGCGAATAGTATTCAGAGTGCCTAGAGCGAGTTTGTTTTACGTTAACGCGATTGACATCGTTATGACTTTCGGTGCTCCGATTGGCCCGCTCCAAACTCTAACCAATCAGCGAGCCAAACGCAGTAAACGTCTGCGTCGCACCCGGAATAGGTATTTCAAACTACAGGATGTAATAATGTCTATACGATTGGTTAAATTAGACGACATGTTCATGTTTTATTCGAGAGTGATAAAAGGTAATACGATGTCAAATGTGCATTAGCCGTAATCCGACGCGGCATCCATTTCCAGCTAAATATAGATTTAATTCTTAATATAAACGGTATTACTTACTTAGAGATGGACTTAATATTACCTAGTCATTAGAAATTGCCGTTGGACGTCGTTGTAAGAACACGGAGGTTTCGGTTTTTAGTT
The DNA here is from genome assembly GCA_963082885.1 of Parascotia fuliginaria. Classification (NCBI taxonomy): domain Eukaryota; kingdom Metazoa; phylum Arthropoda; class Insecta; order Lepidoptera; family Erebidae; genus Parascotia; species Parascotia fuliginaria. The sequence continues at coordinate 3,022,588 of OY720190.1, read as the reverse complement.
GCCGACCTTTTTAAAAACATCGTTTTTACAGTACAATCACTTTATCACAAAGGTTTGTTCCTACGGTTGCCGGTAAAACAAACGCATT